>CM065922.1:18773819-19366319 GCA_033439105.1 Magallana nippona
ATGCTCATTAGCATTTTCATAAGCTTCAGCTGTGGACAAATCAAGGTACACTTTCGAACATTCAGACACATTATGAGCCCCTAGGTCCAACCCTTCAGCTCCCATCTCTTGCTCCGAGTATGTTTCCACGAATCCTTCCTCCTCTGTTACATCCTTGTGTCTATTCTTTAGCAGAGCTGCTTCTGACTGGGACCTTTCCAGAGTTTTGTATGGATCAAATTGAGGTGCATCTCCAGGTTTCGACATAGATGTACTGGCGAATGTTCCTGTTGACTGCATACGTCTCACGGTTGTCTTCTGTTCCACAGATCCATTGACAACTATGGTTTCTTTAGTCTCTGCCATTTCTTTTCTTCTTCTTCTACCACCTTTTTACATTACAAGATTTACAATCTTGAAATGAAAAAGAAAATGTTTGTTAAAGTTGCATCACATATTAATACCAGAGACATAAATAACAGAGATTGGCAACTCCGCCATTAGCGTGTTTTGTTGTTGAAAAATGTTACGGGACCAACCTTACTTTGAGAACTACATATTAGTAAACTGAGATAATGATCTTAAACCAAAAGTATATTGTTTTTATGAAAAATGTGCATAGGTTTTAGACGTTTTTGAAACAAAAAATTGAAAAATAAGATTAATATATAAAAAATATATTGGCCAGCTATAAAACATCGGCGAAATCTCGGACGACGGGTAGCCAACTGCCTCCTAAAACTCCTCTTTTAATATTGTTTATAAGACATAAACTCATGAAAATATAATATTTTAAATGTTTTGGTAATAGGGTTTAGCTGTTTATATTTCGATATAATTGTTTATTAGAAAGATATACTGATTTTAACTGGGAATACTTTACAATAGGGACTGCGAGATTTCGCAAGATTTCGATCAGTTGCTAATCTCTGTTATTTATGTCTCTGATTAATACATAACATATGAAAACAACAATTTAAAGACACACTATAAAACTATACAGCAGTAAACTATTGATGAAACAAGAAATTCAATTCTAATGTGATGGTTGATTTCATATTATTCACGAACCTTGACATATAAATTCATATAAATATATTTGTTGGTTAGCTCTTAAATTATCATATATAGCTTAATTCAAAATGTTCATTTAGGTGTGAACATTTCATTTAAAAATCCTAGCGGTCAGTTTTGGTTCAGTTGCTGACATACATAACTCATAAAGTATATGTTATATTCAGTCACATTACATGTACTTGAATTGCAATAGCTGAACAATATTTCGATATAAAATCAAATAGTCCTCTGACTCTGTGCTGAGTAATTAAGAAGAAATGAACATTCAGTATATTGAACAAATAAATTGAAAATAAAATCTGTCAAGCAAGACATTTACTCATTTTGTTACTTCTAATAAATTACTCTTCTGAATTTGTTGCACTATATCCAAGGAAAATACTCACCAAAGCATCTGTCATTCACAATTCTGTATCCATCTTATTTTTCCTGAATTTGGACTGACTCATTTTACAAAGGGGGCAATAGGATTAAATTTGTGTTTTAAGATAAACTATCAAACAATGCTTAAGATACACGATAATCAAACTAATTTATCACAAAGCTACTTCTAATATTGTTTTCTTACAGATATCGATTAATAATGGATTTGAATCCTTATTTTGTAGAAATTTTCATTGAGAGAAACCCTTAAGTTTGGAATCGTCCTGTAAACATGGCGCAAGGGAAATTCAAGGCAAAGGGAAGTCTTCCGAAAGGAGTCAAAGGAAAACAAAGTCATAAACAAAAAAACTCAGGACCAAAGAGAGGAGGTGACATATATATTAAATACCATTTTAAAGTGTTTTAAACAACCGTCCTTTTATATTTCGATAATTTTCTCATTATTAATGTTAGCATTTCAAACCCGATCAAATTTCTATGCCATGTGTGTTGTAATAACTTATTCGTTCTTTATTTAAGCTCGAGTGATTGCTCCGAAAAAGACAAAGCAAATAGAAGCAAGTAAAATAAAAAAGGTATGTGATTTTAATATATTTTACGGGGCGACCGTTGGGGCGAGCGCAGCACACACGTGGGTACATAACAGCTGCCTATGTTTCTTACGGCCTAACAATAGTTTACCAAATGATTGCATCAACGTGATAAAAAAAATAATAAAAATAAAATATTTTACACTCCAGTATACATGTTTAAACATTTATGATTTACAATGTGGCCATCTGGAGGGCGAAGCCAGTAACACAATCACAATTTCACTATAATCAAATTCATTAGAAATGTGCACAGTTGGATAAAAGTCTATTTATTCATTATGCTAAGTAAAGGTTGCATGCTCAGTCTAGACATCACTCGACAACTTCTGTCAAAGTAACAATGCTCCAAACAATTTGCCAAGAAAATAGCTTAAAACAACTATTAGCAATCCAGTTTTGAGAATCTGCAGAATGTTTTATTCATCTTTTAAATGCATGACATTCTTAAAATACACTTTAACAACCTGTTGTCGTGAGAACATGACATTGATAGCCATATGCAATTTACAGGGTATTGTGGGTACTATTTTGAAGACAAAAAATTCAGTATGTCAAATTGAGCAATAGCTGTTCGAATTTTTTCTTCATCCAGGTGTTGTTAGAGCTCGCAGTGCATGCCAATGCTTCGCGCTGGCGAGCTGCTCTTGCTACAAATCATCCCGGTAACCAACAAATGTAGCCGGGATCAGGAACAGTCTAATTAAAATTGACCCCTATGTTTTTATATTTGTTATGATGGGGACCAGCCCTGAACATCAGTGTGTTATTGTTCAATTTTAGGGACTGGAGAGGAGTATCAAAGCAAACATTGAACATGAAACCGCAATGAAAGCCCAGTCTGTAGAACCCAAACATTTCAGAGTTGTCAAATCATCAGCAACATCCTCTTCCAGCACTACAGACAAAGGAAACAATGTCAAAAAGAAATAATTTGACATATAGTTCAGTTTTTTAAAGGGGGTTGGATTGTTTTGATAGTAAAGAGGAGTGTGCTTGTGAGGTTACAGACAATTTCTAATAGACTTATATGTCAATAAAACCGGTCTACTCAGCCTACTGTATTTTATGCTGTGATGACTCTAAAGATGACTCATGAAGGTTATAAGTGGAAAAAAGCTACGGTAACTTAGCTTCTAACGTGTGCCTGCATGTGGATATGGAATATGTCATATCGGTAGCTCTTTTTGTAAAAAAAAAAAAAAAAAACTGCATTTTTAAAAAAGATATATATGTTGCACATGTTTATTTTGCGTTCATGTACATCAAGAGTAGGAAAAAGTCTTATAACATATTAAGTGGTGAAAATGAGTAAGATGCAATAAACAAGTGTTCTTTATTAAGTAGATTGTCTTGTTTTTTTTTTTATTAGAAAGACATATTCAGTATATGTGACATGTATCTGAAAGGTTTTTTTTTATGTCTTAATAATATTCAAAGATGCCTTCCAAATGCATAAATTGAAATGTTCATCATTTACTGACATGTTCAAGTATTAGTTGCATAGTGCCCCACTGACATGTAGATTTTTATGCAATCTTGCTGTGACAGAGAGGAGATATGCCAGTGCATTTACTTATTTAGGATGACCTACTGGCACACATAATGATGTTTACCTTGTCACAAACTGTTTTGGCCTTTATTAGTATTTACCTTACAAAAAACAAATGACATGTAATTCATGACAATTAACTGACATTTAGTATTTACAATATACTGACATTATATTATGTATTATTTGGTAGTTTAACAACAAGAACCATTTAAAGTGTCCAGATATTTACGTCTTTACATACCACTGACGTATTTATTTTACAAGCCCAACTGGAGAAGATGATGATGATGGAACTAGTGTTTTGCTTTCCACCATTGATGTTATTTACATTAAGCAAAACACAAATTTTCAACTTCAACTAGATATAGCGATGACACCTTCGCTAGCCAAGGGTTTTTGGTCCACTCAGCTCCCCAAAAACAGGGTTTATGGGGAGTGAGTGGACTGAAAACCCTTAGCTAGCGAATATGCAGAACTACTGTAGCTCTTGCAGTTTAATCTCCTGGCTAATCAGAAATAGTACATATCTTATCGATTTGCAATTAAGTATGACGTATTATTAGGAAGATTTCCCAATCAATCTGATAAATGATAAGCAAAAGTTGGGGGTGGCAGACATACTCAAAAACAAAAAGGACGAAAAAAAAACCTTCTCTTTGTCAAAGCTTAAAATCCTAACTGGGTGAAAGGGGGGGGGGGGGGGGGGGTAGTCCTTTACTGTCTGTCTGCAACTGTCTAGTAAAGGGTAGATTTGCATAACATACAAAAAAAAAGGAAGAAAAAAGAGGCGAGGAGTGATGCTATATGGGGAGAAAAAATCTACCCTCGTGTATAATGAGGCAAGGGAGGTATAGGGAAGAGATGAAATATCATATATGAATTGTCAAATAAACAATGCAATAAATAAATTTTATAACACGAACAGTGCTAGCTGCAGTGCTCAAATATTGGTCATACTGAATAAAGCAGATATTCAATTGCTCATACTAGTCTAATGCGCGAATCTAGAGGGGGAGGGGGGTTGTTACTATTGTAAGAATATCTAGTTGTTTCAGAATTAATACTGTGTTTTATTTGAATTATTATATCATATACAGAATATATATATATATAAACCCGAAGAATACTGAATGATATGTATGTTTGATATTTTTTTATTCAATATCACAAGTTTATACACACAAGCTGCATATCAAATCTTCTGAACATACGATAAACATGTACATAGAAAAAAAATCACGTTAAGATGAATTCGATAAAAATCTTCTTACAGTTGACTTAGCTGAGAAAATCGTTATTTTAAACGCTTCTCTAACGAATTTTCATGATGAAATGCACAAGACGATAGCCTAAATCATTGATAGTGATGAACATTAAGAAAGTTAATATCGGTAACCACTGAGCCTGAATAATAATTGGTTAGAGACATGCATCAAAAAGCTTGATAGGGATCCGAAAAGCGTGCAGTCAAAATTAGATGTAAGGATTAAAATAAATTTTCATGACTTCATCGGCTAAAATTCATAACAAAACCAAGTTAGGTTACTCTTTGGTACATTGTGTAGACAAAGATTTATTTTAAACATTTCGCATTTATCGTTCTTCGAGCTATTACCCACCTACAAATGTTTAAAGATTTCAGCGCATGATAAATCTCTCTCTCTCTCTCTCTCTCTCTCTCTCTCTCTCTGAAAGAAGATGGGGGAATAAGATAGCGCAAATGCCCATTTGGTTTAGTCGTAAAATACAACTTCAAATTATTTTTTTTCCACTTAAATATATTTGATTATGTTATAATACAAGTTTACAATAGGACAATTTCTAACTAATATATTCAGTTTGAATATTTTAACAAAGAATATATATGATAAGAAAAAAAATAAATCCCAAGATTATAGAAAATGACATTTTTAAATGATAGTGAGTCATCTCTCCAGTTTTTGTTGATTGAAATCGGTTTGATTTCCATTAAACCTTATTTAGACTATGACAAAAATATGGAGCTCAGACCCACTCTACAAAAGAAAACGCATTGAAGTTCTAAACATGACACTATTTGGAGGTTTTGACACGAAGACGCTAGTTTAAATCAACATATTCCAAGTACATGTATTTAACATATTTAAGGGTTACACATCGATTTAATGTTAGATATGAATTGTTTTTAATAATTTTAAAAAGAAATTATCAGATTTTTTGATATTTTAATTTTACAGTATCTTATCTTTTCTCATATAGGCATTTTACACGCCTTATTCACTCATCTTCTTTGTATCCTAATGTATTTATAGTCATCAAACCTCCGCCAAAGTTATTTATATAATATCATTCGAATATCTAATGATGAGCTGAAAAATAGATTTCAATTAACTAAAAGGGAGAACCCAGGATGCTCTCTTCGAACGCTTGATGTCGCAGACTCTCGAAGCCGTTTGATCGCCGACTGGCTCTAGTTGGCGTTCCCTTTCTGTCAAATTCAAAATTGTTTATTTTCAAGATGATTCGGACTTTCAAAAGACTATGATCACATTTCTTTAAAAAAAAAAAACCAGTATTTCGAGAGAGAGAGAGAGAGAGAGAGAGAGAGAGTTTGTTTCTGATAGATTTCTTTTTTTAGATTGTAAACAAGAGATAGAGAGCCACAGAGAATTACGCCCAGCTCATACTCTGAATTACGTATGTTACATTAAAAGTTTAAAGTCAAAGATTTCTAAACTTATCTAGTGAGAAATCTATTAGCTGCAGCTCTAGCTACAGACCTGCATCTATAAGTTTAGAAATCGTTGATTTAAACTTTCAATGAAAAGCTTACCTTTTAAAACACAAATACATGTAGATGCAAATGGAGATGCTCAGAATAAACGATACTCCAGATAAAGACATGGTTATGAGCCATTTAGGTTTCAAAATATCGTTTAGGAAATCTGTAATAAAAATTAAAGTCATTTCCATGCTTGTTGATTGAGAGAGTTTATACATGTAAATATTGTAGTTTTTCTTGCCTAGTTGATAAAATATACATTAAAGTAGTCTGAGTACGTCACAATCCGGATTTTACAACATTGGTTTGACTTTTACGTAACGTTTTTATATATTCAGTATATTGATTTTGCTCTACGTCGCTCTTGTAAACAATGTCAATAAAAAGCAATAAGAATGGCTTTTTATGTACTGAATGAGAAAAAGAAATGATTGAAGTTAAGAAATTCCACTATGAAAACATTTAAAGCGACATTTCTTGGGATAAAAAAGCACCGATTACCCAGGATCTCAGGTATGATTCATTACACAACCAATCTGAGACCTACATGTATAGTTAGCAACTTGAAGCTCGCTAAAGGGGAATGAATGTAAACGACAAATGATTAACATTTCGTCAAAAGACTTATACCTTATGAGTGGAAGAAAAACGCGCTTTGACCTAACTGAAACATCAGCACATTAACTATTAAAGTTTTAAAGAAAATCTGTTCAGCGGTTAAAGTTGCGCCGAAATTAAGGACAGACGGACTGATTACTAAGTAACTGACAGGTCAAACACAATATATACATCTCAATGTGTATTGTATATATTAAATTCATTTTCATTATTATGAAAAAATAACAAAGTCAAAACCTGTACTCCAGCTTTGGATGTCATCTGTTTTCGGATCACCGTTGATGAATATAACATCTTCAGATTCTCCATCTTTAATGCGTTGATATGTAAGAGTTGTTACGATCGTCAGAGATATGTTGTATTCTTTTAAAAAAGGCATGAAATGAAGATTATAATATTTAGTTAATTACATGAACAATCCTTTTTATAAATCCATTTATGAAATGATTTTCAGCTAAAATTTCAGCGATCTCTGATATTCAAACCAAACTCTACTCACGCTTTTGACAAAGAACTTTGAAGTTTTGATCACAGTTTTCATAACCAATTCTGAATCCTGCTGGTATTTTTGTGGCCATTCGACAAAGTGTGATAATTCCTGGAAAAGACGAAGTTACATGTACATACGTTTGAATGAACTTTGGGGGAAGAGAGCAAAATACAGATAGAATTATAAAGTTTTTTTTTGGTTATTAATCCTGATGAAATATACATATAAATTGACCGAAATATACACATATATTGACCATTTAGGTGCACTTGGTTTACTTTGAGGTCTTCGCCCCCGACATATTCTGGTAGGTTGAGTAGTTTAGAGTGGTCAGCAATGCTGGTCAGGTTGAACACGGACTCTTTACAGTCAAATTCTGCTGTTATATTATCACCTGGAAAACATATGTTTTTTTTTTCAAATGTTCAGATATTTAGTATATTGATAATAAGAACATGTATACAGTGGGGTTTCAGATATCCGGACGCCAGATATCCGAACGCTTCAGTTTTTACGATTTTATTTGAGAACAGATTTTTTTATACGTTATATTGTTACTGCTAGTTAGACAGGATAATTCACGCCTTAGTGCACGTGGCTTGGGCATCTTTACACTCTGCACCTGTCAAGTGCGATTCACTTTTAAATACCCCTCTTATTTCAAAGGAAGAATGTGATTTAATAAATCTGGAAAGTATATCATAGCTTTGTGGTATTTATATTCCAAAAAAAGTTATTCTAAACGAAGTGTCTCACGAATGCCTTGTTATATTAAGTCAAAACCGAAAGTATAGGAAGAAAACAAGAAGGAAAGCATTTCAACTGGTTGGAAGTGCATTGGGAAAAAAAGGTTCCATGTATTAAAAAAGGTGAATTTCAGAGGACAACTCTTATTTGTTGCTAATTAGTATGAAAAGCAAAGAAAACAGTTTTAACACCCATTATAAACATATAAATTATCATTTATGACAATAATAGACTCATTTCAGATATTCGGACGTCTCACATGTCCGGACGATTGGACTTAGGAACGAAAGAATCCGGATAACTGAGGCTCCACTGTATATGATGGAACCACCAAATATGCATGTACAATTTATATATTTAGGCCTAGTCGTGTTACGAGGAGGAAATACTATTATATTATAATGTGATGCAAGGAAATTCATCATCTTAAATGTCTAATACCTGATTGATACATGATTCTTTGACAAAAACTATGGATGAGATTGCCCCCCCCCCCAAAAAAAAACCCCCAAAACAAAAACGAAAACAAACAAGCCAAAACAACCCATCTATTAATGTTTCACACATATTTGGCATTGTGAAACTGTTTCTTTTTTTTTAAAAATGATAGCGTTATGCCTGTGTTGTAATGTTGAAATTCTTCTTAACCGATGTTTTTATTATATCAATGCATATGCATTTCAGTAACTACAGTATATTTTATTCACTCCCATCCCAACCCCAAATACCACACCACTGCAGATTTTTCAGAAGTACCTGATATTGAAATTTGGTGAGCTGAACTTCAGAGTTGGTACTATTATGTATGCAAACAAACCACTGAACACTGGAAATAATTTTTAAGAACAGTTATGGATAATCTTGTGTTGTTGTTGCCTTCTTTAAAGGATACTTTTGTTGAAAAAGATTTATGTGAAATATTTTGCGAAAACAATCAACACGTAATCAATGACTTACTCAAGAAAAAGAATTATTCCAAATATTGTACATTAGGGTGAAGTTGTAGTAATTTTAGATCATATCCCTGTATACATATACATGTAATGGTATACGCATCGTCCTTGAAATAATTGCGTGCACTGAATGCACACATTGTTTGTCAAATTATTTGGCAAAGGGAAAGGACTGTAGACCTATGACGAAACCTATCCTTTCCAGTGTACACCTGTGCATATAAACACATTATATCCTAGCACTTTAAAAAATGTTAGTGTACACCTATGTTTATAAACACATTACATCCAATAACTTTAAGAGGGCTCGATGGTCGTGGCCATGTTTAAACTGTATTGATCTCCTTTAAACGAAGAGCTGTATATAAGAATATAGGAAAATGCCCACATTTAAAAGGTAAAATATATGTACTTTTTCTTTATTAAATAATAGTAGTTTATAGCTAAAGAAATCATATCTGAAAATTTAAGGAAGATCTGATGGCTAATTTGTTGACCACCCAGCCTCGTTAAGAATGCTGCTTGTCACATTCAGTCACAGGTACTGATTTCATTTAGTTCATTTCTGATTTAAAAAAAATTGATATAAAATTTCAAGTAATGGGTAAGAAATATTTCTTTTGTCTAATTAATACATTTTGGAGTGTAATGTGAATTTCAGCATCCGTTTTACTTTAATTTATCATTACTAGCAATGTCCTTCTGACATATTTTAATTTTAACAAAAAAGATATGCATTCTGACTCCTTTAAGGCATATTTTTATTGTTAAAATTAAAATATTTCAGAAGGACAGTATTATAATTTGTGTAAGGGGTTTGTTTCCTTTTATGTATGTATCATGGTTTTAACACTTAAATGTGGTTGATGAACATTTCTAGATCAATGTGGTCGTTAATCGTGATAATGATATTAAATTAGTCTTATACATGCAATATCTATATTCATTAAATTTCAAGCAACGAAACTATAACACTTTTCCAAAACTTGGGGTTGCAAAATTTAGATTTACTTGTATTGATTTCATTTTGATGAAAAGGGCATGAAATATAGAAAATGCTTTTCAACAAGCCTTTAACATAATATTTTGTTAAGCTACTTAACTGAAATACCCGGACCTGGATTTTGATGTTGAGTAATTCATAAGAATAGATTTGTGAAGAAGAATATAGAAAGAAAAAGTGTTGTTATTAAAAACTCTAGTAAATCATAAAACCCGTGTAATTTGGGATTTTCAAGTACCAACTATATAGACTAGAGTAATCCAAGAAGGACTTACAAGTCGTGAGGCCTTCTTTAGATTAATTCTAAAATGATGATGATGATGAATTAGCCTTGACCTTGACCCTAGTCAAAAGACCCCAGATCGAGAGCAATCTGTACGTGGTCTCTTATTTAATCTTTTGTAAGTCATAAAGTTGGGCAAACAAACAAACGAACGGCCAAAGGGGAAAGAGAGAAAGAGAGAGAGAGGGAGAGAGAGGGTAGAGAGAGAGACAGACAGAGAGAGAGAGAGAGAGAGAGAGAGAGAGAGAGAGAGAGAGAGAGAGAGATCTATACGATGATTCCATTACACCTTCCCTTTTAAATACATAAATATCTGTGATATCAGTACAAAGTCGGGGACGGGGTTGTAAATAGTTTAACCCGATAGCTTTTATCATTTATAATATTATCATTTATTTATTATTTTGAAAACAATTGTATCGTAAAAAATAATTGTAGAGAGGCTTTTTCCCTCTATATACATAAAATAATCATGAAGTCTTACCCGATATGCATATAGATTTCAACTCTTGCGTAGTGGCAATGTGTTGGATAGTGATATATTCGCAGGTTTTCAATTTGTCTAGAAAGAAGGCAGGATAAATGCTCGTATATACGTATATATTACTACATTAATATAGATACCAATAAACGAATCCGTAACCTTTGCATCAATTTCCTATCACTCCTGTAATGCTTTACAAATGACGTAAAGTAAGTCATAAAGTTATTTCATATCACGTTGTATCGGTGATTGCCAACTATCCCGACTGGAGGATATTCCAGCAAGGTCATTCCTAAAACTTTTCGCAATCATAGTCGACTTAGAACCCACAAACCATGTGTTGGATAAAACAGGTATTTGCAAAATCGTCTTAAGTTCATAGCTGTATGTTCATCCTCCTCTTTCTCAGAAGTGGAATAAAACGACATAGTCGTTTAGTACGTCAGTAGGAACTACTATGTTTGGGACTGTTTTACTGCTTCAGTTGTAGAGAGCAGCAAAACTAACTACAGTTTACTGATTTTCTTTAGAATATTTAACGTTTAACGTCATCATTATATATTTTACCCTTTATTGCCTGTCTCTGTGAATGTGTTTGATTTAATGACTTTTTTCAATATCTAAAATTATTATAAAATGTCATTTATATCACGCATGTACTTGTTACTTTTATAAAATAAAAACCTTTGGTAGTGCCTTGTCATTGTGTCATTACCGTTGCAGCCAAGATGGAATCGGTAACCGTCGAGCCAAACACTCTCTTGCTTGTTGAGGAATCTCAACACTTGTATTTGCTGAGGTTGGGATGTTAAATTCGCCGCCATGTGTATGGTGCCGTCACCAGGATTAAACAAGATAGGACAAGCCTTGTCTGCCTCTTGCCATGACATTACATCATCCGAGACGAAGTGCTGAGTGAAAGATAATCCTCCGCTTGCTAAGTCTACATCAAATAAGAGAAATAGAATATATGTTCAGTATTTCTCAATTTTAGAAATTGATATATGTATTTCAATTTTGTATCATCATACAAATTCTCGACGAGGTTTAACTCGTTCCCGTTTTTATATCGGTATTTTGACCATCGTAAAAAAGTGCAACTTTCCTCACATAACCTAAACAAGACTTTACATGTAGTAATCCTTTCATTCAGCCAGATAATTTAATTGATATCATTAATTTTCTTAATTGTGTTCGTTGTAACAATAATCTAAGTAAACAACAAAGTGAAGAAAATAGTAATCATTTTTTCAGCTATTTCTACATACATATGTTTTCATTTGTCAGTAAAACTGGATCTTAATCTCTTTACTTTTGTCTAAAATAGTATACTATAATAGATAAAGGGTCCCACACAAATCTAAGATTTTCAAAAAAACAAATAAAAATATGTAATTTGGACAACTTTGCACTGAAAAAGTATTAGAAACATAAAACCTCATATATACCTACCGCAACCTGCGAATAAACATAACGTTAACAGAAAATTCATCTCCAACTTCGAAAAAATACATGTATGATACATGCCATTAAAACCATTGAGGAAGATTCTACTCGGTCTCGATTTAATTTAAGCAGGAAAAATATTGTTCGGTGACATCTCAAAATATGTTGTTAAGGGGGCATCGGAAGTGTATAATCATTAATTTTATATATACATCAAAGTTTGTTCATTTGCGTTTTCATTGGTTTGTAATATTTGCATACAATTTGCCATTTCCGAACTTTTTCTATAAGAATTGTTGATATCACTGTTCATTTCCGTACACAAGATTTTGAATGAATGTATAAGAGCTTTTGAATTAAATCAGAAGAGCTTTTGTGAAGATCAGTACAAACAGAGATTTACCCTTCGTTATAAATACTTGTAAATAGTTCTAACACTTGTAAACAAAATATAGTAATTTTAAACATAATTAGATACAGAATATGATGTTTAAAACCCCACTTTCACCTCTAAGCTTAATTTTTGGACACGGGGGGGGGGGGGGGGGGGGGGGCTGAATCTTATGTTAAGTTACCCCACACTTTTTGACACTGTCCAAATTCAAAAAGTTGGGAGGGGGAGGAATGCCGTCCGTCCTTGTATACGTGATTGTCTTAATTTTTATTCCGGATCAGGACGGTCTGTTTTTACCACAAAATCTGTTTAACTATAAATTTTGCTTCATTTATTTGGACGGTAAAATCTTATGATACTGCGCTTCATACAATAGAAAGAATATGCCTGTCAGTTGAGTTTCACACCTTTTTCACCTGCTAGACCCTCATGAGTAGCTCGTATTAGGACTCTGACTTCCCAAATCATTTTCAGATATTACCGACAGTATTGGTTAGACAGGATAAATCACGCCTCACAGCACGTGGCTTGTATATCTTTACACTGTGCACCTGTCAAGTGCAATTACTTTTTAAAGTACCCCTCTATTTCAAAGGAAGAATGCGCTTAATAAATCAGGAAAGTTTTACATAGCTATTGATTATTTATATTCAAAAAAGTTGTTTTAAATGACCTGTCTCGCAAATTTCTTTTTAGGTTAAGTCAAAACCGGAAGTATAGGAAGAAAACAAATTGGAAGTGCGTTGGTGGAAAATCGACGTGTCTAGAAATAGAGTGTTAAAAACATAACGTAAATAGGCACATTTCACACTTAGACACAATATATTCAGCTAGATTCGGCTATTATTATAGTTTGGTTAATATTTCCTGACTAAATAACGATTTAAAGCAGGGTTTCTTGTATCAAAAACAGGTGAATTTCAACTCTAATTTGTTGCTGTTTAGTTTGAAAGGCAAAGAAAACAGCATCAACACCCATTATAAACAAATCAATTATCATTTATGACTACAATAGACACATTTCAAATATCCGGACGCCTCCCCTATCCGGACGACTGGACTTGAGAACGAAAGTGTCCGGATAACTGAGGTTCTAATATGCGTGTATATTGCATCTGACAAATAATGCAAAATATAAATTATCTCTGAACTCTTTCAGATAAATTATTTATTAGCTTGAGCATGCAAGTTAAATATTCCTATAAGTGTCTATCATAGCAATGCAAAAACATGTATACTCTAATAGATGATACTAGTAATTTATGAAAGAGTGCAGTTTTGTTCTATTCTTAAAGAGGTGGTAGATTCTCCCCAAAAATAAAAATAAAATCTGAAAAAAGGAAAGGGGAAAGGGGGGGACAAAAGTATATTGTAGCATACTATTACTTCCAAAATCGAAATTATTTTAAGTTGGATGGGGTGTTAAAGGTAATAATTAATGCTAACAGATAAATGCTCAGCGACAGCAGTAAGGGTTGTGGAAATTATTGTAACTTCTTCTTTGTGATTCGATTTGCCTGTTTTGATTTAATTATACTAGACATTAATCTGTAATTGCACAGGTTGAGTAAAATGGACATGATTTGAGAATATGTGTTAAGAAACTATTACCAAAACCATGCGATCTTGAAGTATATTTATGATCTGCATAGTTAATAGGAAATATATATTAATGAAAAGTGTTATACGTGTAATAATAATATTTATTATTGTACATGTAATACAAATTTATTTCTAACATTTTCCCCTCAATATGGGAATCTGGTCTCGAAATAACTAATGGCCTGGTGGTCTAGTACAATTTTTAGCTGTTCAAAGAGAACACTTGCCCTTTAGGCCATGCAGCTTTTCAACAGTTTACTTCTTAAATATTGGTACTGTGATAAAACTATATTCGGTGGTTTCCCTTCCTGCCACTACATATTGTTTTGAATAATATGATATTTAAAATACATTTTCATTCATTATTATTTTCAATATTATTTCCTTTTCTGTTGCTTTTAATCACAATCCAATTATTCCCCCTCACACACATACATACTTTTGGGTATGCAAGTTCCATACTAATACAATGCAGAGTGCAGTGATAATTGCTTTTCTAATGGTAGTGACCAGTGTGATCTCTAGATGCATAGACTGATTATGAATCCTTATACTATAAAATCAACCTTAAATAAAATTTTCTTTATTTACCGAAGAAAATATAAGGGTGGGGGGAGGGGGGTTATCAGTCTGTGAGGGTTCAAGCTAGAGGCAAATTCATGTGTAAAGTCTATGTTTCCTTATTTGTTAGGAAATAAGCATTTTATTAAAACAATGTGGAGTTTTAGCGAGTTCAATAAATAGTTTTAAAAATTGATCTACACATGATGACTTGTGTGCAATTTTAGCTATCCCCGGAGTCTTCGTAAGGATTGTTTTGTACAATCATGAAATTTTCTGATTTCTTTTAGACTGAATTGTTAATTCAATGTAGCAATGGTCCAATGCAAATTGAAAAAAAAAGCGGATCCGCTCTCTTTTACTCACATCCAGTGGAAGCTAACAATTACGTCAAATCACACTTACAGAGAAAAAATAATTATCAATTTGAAAAAAAAATATTCAGCCAGGTACAGTGTCTATAATAATCAAAACAAAATTCACTTTTCTCACAATTTACATGTACCTGTATTAGAGCACAAAACATTGAGTCCATTAATTGTATTTTTATATAGTTGAATAGATGGAAATAGAGTCTTTAACTTGTTTAATGATAAATTAAGTGTTGTCTGACCAAAGAGACAAATGAAGTGCATTATGGGATACTAATACTGGTTAAATAATAGTAACCAGTGGTTAGATGGCCACCGGCTAAAATCACTTCGAGCAACACAAGTATGGCCTATATTGACTTTGACCAATGGTTAAATTAACCAGTAGTTAAGATTAACCAGAGTTTGGAGCAACCTAGTCCTGCCTAAAATTTTAAAATATGATTAGTTAAAGTATAAACTATCATTTAGAAATTAAAAGTAATTAAAAAGTCCATATATTTTATCTTTTGAATTTGGGTATTTTAATTTCCAATATTTTATATAGAGCTCTTCTTCTAAAGGAGATCAATATAGACTAAAAAGGGCCACGACCATCGATCCCTCTTAATGTAATAATCACATTTGTCTATGTCGAGAAAAAGGAATTTATTCACTTGATACGTAAAGTGTATCATACTAACCCTTCATAATACTTAATATTATGTTTGTTGCATAAACAACTTATCTTCCGAACTGGTCGGAGAATGATACTGCAATATTATAGCTGTAGTTCAATTGATAGGGATGGGGCCCTAACTACGCCTCCTTTTGTGCGATGTCATAATTACACTTCTGCATGCACCTTGCATGGTGCATTACATGTAAATGTATTTTTGTTTATATCATATAGAAAATTATAAATTTTATCACAATAGCCAAAATATTAACACCCCCCCCCCCTGAAAGACAGTTCCTATCTCACTGATGTAAGTAAGGAGATATGAAAAATAAGTATTTACATTTTTTCAACCTCCTAAAATCTGGAATTTTAGGCATTTATGCTATTACAGCCGTACCTTGTTATTTTGAAATTGTTATTTTTGTATTTCCTTATAGACTGTATTTATAATTTTTTTAAAAGATGGTTTTGAATTAAGATGGTATGGGGCACCTCCATATGTGACGTTCTTCATATCGAAATAAACAATAAAATCAAGTACAATTTCATTGTTTACTTTACCGATCTCGTTACCTAACAGCGTAGCGCAATGGGTTAACGTGTTACCTACGAATCTGTAAATCATAAGTTCGAATTCTAATTGGGCTTTTATAATTTTTATTTTTACAAAAAAATTTAAAACATAATTTTTGGTCAAATATTGTAAAATGTGAAAATTCTAAACCGGTGAAAGTAGTTTTAATTTTAATGTATTTTTATCCACATCAATTAATATCAACAGGTGTCCAATACCACCTTAATTTCTCTCCCAAAAACTGCAAGTAGTACTAGTATTGTTTTATTAAATTTCAAATCCTATTTCTCGTTTTCCACAATGCAATATATGTCTTTAACATCTTGATAACAAAGTACAAATGGACTTTCAAACCAATATCCATTTCTTTTCTTTTTTGTCGAGAAGTCTCCGATAGCAATATTCTTTGCGAGAAAAAAACCCTGCAATACTGAAGATGTGTTTATTCTCTTTAATTCAATAATCTGATGGAGAATGGTATCAATGTACAATATATTTACACACTCCTTTACTCCGAAGGAATATTGCATAAAACAAAATGTTCAATTGAATTAATAAACAATTCTGTGTCATTTTCTCTGCAAATTCGATTACCAAGTGACACAAACGAACACGTTTACTCAATGGAAAAATTAACTTCGTAATCGATTTTGCTTTTCCTAAAAGAACAGTTCTGTACAATGATGAGATGTTTGATTTAAAACTGCAATGAAATTAGATTAAATCTAATTTTCAATTTTCAGAGAAATGGATGAAAGAGATAAGGGATAAGTCGTACCAGGTGTGTTTCCGTTTGATTCTCTGTCTCATTTCGTTTGATTGTACGATAATGAGAGATTGGCACGTAACAAGATCAAGATCCGCAGAACAAAAGTCTTTGAAAAATTTTAATTTGAGAATATCAGGACCGACAATCGATCGATATATAGTTGTTATGAAGTTGGTAAAGGGTTGAAATTATGGATAAAAAAATCTGGCATTATCAGTGTTCTTATCTCAGAAAATATAATAATAGTACAAATCAATTGTTAGATCAGAATTTTTTGTTTGGGAGAATGCATTATCCAATAAAAAATAATAAATAAAAGAAAGAAAAAGAACAAACAAAAATAGCAACAAAACAACAACTCAGTTCATGTAGGTGCCTATAATTAAATTCCAATTTAAACAAAGGTATGCAGCCCCTTAAGTGGTGTGCATAAATAAATATAACTTACCCAGAAATATCATGATATCATACATAAATCTATGAATTTTTTGACAAAATTAACAAAGTCTGTGAAGAGAACAATAATGTTTCTTTCTATGTATGACAAAATAAAATTCTATGACATCATTTGTCTTTAAGTTAGCAAAAGTTCACAGCCAAGAAAGCACTTGTGTACAAAACGATATAAATAACAACAAATATAATTATTTTAATAAAAAATGAATGCCAGTATTTACAGCTACCGGAATATAACACATTTCAGACAATCAGATAATACAACAATACAACAGAAATCAAGTTGACAACATAAACGTGGCATCTTTCGGAGTGACTAGTTTCGCGGATTCTCTCTTCTACGGTCTTCAGCTTTTGGTCTTGAAGGTCTGGCGGCTCGTCCTGAGTTGGAGACTTGGTCGTTTTAATCAGTTCTTGATATTTGTCCTTTTCCCCATTGGAGTCGCTCTGAACAGCTGACTCTATTGAAATGTCTGGCTTATGTTGTCCGGCGAGAGAGCTGTCTGTCGTCGTTGACGATGACGTTGTCTCGAGGCTTGTCGTTGTCATCATCGTCGCTGACGTCGTTGTCGGAATCGTTTTACAAGTTTCACCGGTGGAATGTATCGAGAATTCGACCAACGATTGGCGAATGTTGGCGTCTACGTACTGCCAAGCGTAGACGTCACAGTGACTAGTAGGAAGTAAGAAAGCACGATCTGGGTACACAGTCGAGAAAGATAAACACTTGGAGTCTTTGGACTCTGTAGCACTTTGCAAAATCACAAGTTTCTCCCAGTAATTCTCTCTGAACGTTGCTGCACAATAATAGGTATAGGACTTAATTGTTACATATCTACAGTTGTGGTACTCTAAGCGAAATACACTTGAATCTACACAATCCTGATATATCTCCCCAGGACAACTTTTGTTTTCATCAAAATACGCAGTGAAAGTGAACACTGACGGTAAATCACATGACGTGGATTTGAAAGTTCGTGACACGGAGATGATTGGCTTAAAGGAATTTGGATAGGAGTGGTACAGATCACCCACGGGGTCTTCGTCTGGTCTAAAGCGGGATTCGTCGCAAATAGTCTTTCCGGGGCTGTCTAAAGTAATGGGCCAAACGAAACTTTGACTGATGCTGTACCCAAGAACAGACTTCCCCAGACGCTTAAATGACACGCAGGTGTACCGTGGTCTACATCCGTTGAAGTAGACCGATTCCGTGGTATACATTCTCGTAGAACGTGACGGAGAATCTTCAAAGTGAACACAAGAGAACTCCCCTACGTCGTCAATAGAGAGAGTAGAGTCACTGATGTTGACTCTCCTCGTAACATCGATATCCTGTGAGTACCATTCGCCTAGAAACCTTCGAGGAAATGAACAGATCGGCAGAACCGAATTTGGATCACATGATCCACAGGATTTTGGACACTGACGAATGTCCATTGGAGAACACAACCTTGTAGAACAGGATTCGTACTCGTCTGCACAAAAACTTCGTTCTACTACTTTTTCTAATGTTAGAGAATACGATTTCTTTACGTTACTGTTCGTAATTGATTCACTTGAAATCAGATCCGGAAACAATTCCACTATGATCTGATTATTATAATAACCCAAATCCCGTTTTGGTACTCTCATAATCCATATACCGTCACCATTAACGGCTTTGATGACCACAAATATGAAATTTTTTGTATACCAATTTGTAACACAGAAAGTCTTTTGAAAGATATTCATTGGGACAAAGTATGTACATTCACTCCGCCGGAAGTCAAAAGTCATTCCTTCCCCTGCTATACACTCAATCTCTAGCCTCATTGGCAGCTCCATGAAGTTACAACCATGGGCATTACCATCAGAATCACGCATCTTTAAATTGAAACCACCACTAAACGGACACCGTCCAATTTCTTTGTCCATCTCCTTATAAGAAACTAACAACCATTCATCCAATACTAACTTCGCATCATCACATACATCTGAACTTTCCGAGAAAGAGGAAACTCGCATTTGTAAAATGGACTTGCCTCTCTCCAAGAATTCAAAACATTTGAATTGTTTTCTCGTTGCAGAGTTCGATTCAAAAAGAAAGGCATATTCACCACGTCTCTCTACACAGTTAAGCTCGTATGAATCACCAGGAACTTGAAGATTCTTCATCACTAGGACGTCGCCACTGAACTGCAGAATCTGTCTGGCACCCTGTCCCGATTTCACTTTGTAGTGCCACTCGTTGTTTTTCAGGTGGTCTGAGAAAAAGCAGGTGCTGGCCACCACAGCGGTTTTGCATGTCAGCCATACGATGCCTAGAGCAAGCAGCATCGTCGTCTTCTGTGAATGGAATAAAAAACAAAGTCTAAATGCTTACATAAAGTATTTCCTCCTAACTTGATAATAATTTATGTTACAATGGTACCTTATGAATGGTCGTAGTGATTTCGTCATTTCAATTATACATATTTTTAAAAACAAACTGTATTCACATACATAAAATAAACTAAAAAAAACTAAATACAAGAAAACACTCTCTTAATTTATATACATGTACATGTATACAAGCTTTAACAAGCATTAGATATATTTAAACAGATCATGAAAATGCATTCAAAGACATGTTGGAATAGTAACAGACATATGTTTTTACAAGTTATAAAAAAAACCCTGTAAATGTTGTTTTTGTTCTGTTTTTTTTTGTTCTGGTCTTTGGTCGTTTTGATGTACCAGTCATATTATTACCAAAAAAGTAGTTACAATTGTTGTGTTGAATCTAAATATCTGCTAGGAGTCAAGATAGGATGATCTTATTTTAGCAATTTATCGTGTAAACGAATCTCTTTGACCCTGTTTCATTGGCTTCGACAAAATTTCATACTCCTCTTTCATGACACAATTGACATTCGCTTGCAGACAATAAATATCTATCGAGCATCTAATCATTGAACCTCTAATTAATCTCTCAAATGAGGCTGAGCTTTGGATGACATGAATATGTCGTATGCGTTGCTGGCAGACGACAGACCAAAAAATAAGTAACACGTCAATACAAAACATTAAAACCATGGTTACAAAAACCAAATGCTTTTTCGTGCAATTAAGACATTGGTCGGAAGGTACCGAGAATATTCGCCCGCATTAGATAGTCTAATCAGAATTGTGAGTCTGCATTGAGGGGTCTTAATAATCTGACAATGCAACTCGTTTGACTTTCCTCGCTTGACGACATTTTGCACTTGACAGTTGGGTTCATGCCCCGTTATTCGCTTTTCATTTTTCTGCAAAATAATCTTTTTAACAGAATACTATAGTTATAGTCACGGGTTTTTACTGAACGAAAATCTGCGGCATTTAATCATTTTCAGCCAGCATGAATGATCCAACTACCCTTTGAGCTCCTAGTTTTTGTTCTTTAGTATGTTCTAAAACATGGACACGGACTTTTCTCTTTTTTCCTACTCCTTGCCTACATTGTTAAGGGTTATTGTGAATTCCAGCATTCAAAAGCAAGTAGCTATAACATGCCTCAGGGTTGTGTTACAATCAATATGTGGGGCTCGTTGTACGTATAATTCCTGTAATTAAAACAAGAATAAGAGAGACTATAATTCCTCGAGCATAATGACCCTGTTTAAGATAGCTTCAACGATTACTGGTGAAAACCGTTTTAAGTAGTTCCTTTTCTTTTCAAACTATTTCCGATCAAATGGTCAACTATCGAGCCTGAGGTTTATTTTTAACCGTTAAAATTTCTCTACATTCAATATTGAAAACTATGAAATGTATTCACTTTTAAGCAAACAAATACCTTCTCCTTTACAATTGAATAAGTTCATGCAGACGGATATTGTATGTAAGCAATCATTAACAAAGGTTCATGATGCCCAACCAGTGTGACAATTCGGCCTTGCACTTTATAATTAGATACTTCAATTTTAATTATGAATTTCAGCACCTACATGAATACACACATGTACATGTAGGTTTCAAATCGGGTCAAATGAAATACATGTAGTTAATTTCAGGATTTTCAGTGGTTAATTCCCTGCTGTCAAGGAAACGATAACCTCAAAAGCAATGGCAAATTTATAATATTGAAGTCATATATACGGAAGTACTTTTTATCTAGATGGACTACAAGAGTGTATGTTTACTATTTTAACTTTTTTTCTTACTATTTTCATTTTTGTAAAGGGGGAGATTTTAAAAATAAATTCCAATTTCTAAATTAAAGAATTCGATTTTTGAAACAAAAACTGTAAAACTGGGAAATACTCAATTATAATTAACATATACCTATTGATGACTGGCCTTCTTATACACCATTTCCTGTTACGTGTAAATATAATTCCGAACCAAATGCATAGTCACCAGTTACTTAACATCTGCTTTGATTAGTTGATGTTCATATACATGTACATGCACTTTGTGACCACGCATCAAACGTTCTCTTGTTAAAAAGCCAACGATCAGTCTATATCCGGCTAACTGGCAATTGTTGGGATTATTGTAGCTTTTGTGAATATATCCCCTTTTTTAGACAATAACTCTTTGACTAATTACAAAACGGATGTCGAGGAGATGATTTCTAATTAACCCTCTTTTTTCTCTCGCTTTCTTCCCGCCGGCATCGTAATACATAGATCAAGAAGGAGCGTGCTGAGATATCAGTAGCCGGTTCTTTAGTATTGTCTTCCACCAGCCCTATATCACAGACACTGTTATCGGCGTATCTTTCAAAAATGTCAAGGAATTGAAATGCAAGCATGATGAAAAATTGTAAGTTGCTATGACAACTTATTTGAAGCCATATAAAGTTGCGTTTGACATTTAACTAATTTTATGTTTGCTATCTTGCTGAAAACATTTGTCTTGTAGAATTTAAAAAAAATGTTGAGTTACTGCAGGAATAAAATACAATCTTGCACGAACTTTAAAAGAAAATATTTGTTAACATTACAAAAATACATTGGAATGCGAAACAATGCATAATACCTTCTGTATATTTACTGGATGAGCTCATATTAGGGGAAAATTTAATTTAAGACGTCACGCAATTGACTCGATAAAAATGAATACAGGACCATGTAATTAGCGTGACAAATACGTTAAATATGTTGATTTAATTTACCGTAAAAAAAACGACACAAAAACGACTTCAAAAACTTTAACTGCTCAAGAACATGTCAAACAGCGTAAGTTATGAAAGTCGACGAACAGGTGATACTTAATCAATTGGACAATTTTAAAATATAAGAAATACTAAGTCATGTGCTAAGATATAATAAAAAAGACGTACTTACTCCTCGGCATCAGCTGACATTTAACGTGATATCATCTGATGTGATCTAACACGGATCACTACCGCCCTCGTGTGTTCCAGGCAGTCCAATTCCTGCAAGCACAAAGACCGATTAGAGCCCTTACATCTTTCTTAACTAATCAATGCTTACCTAGCTCAGCTTCAACAGTAAGTACATGTACTTCGTGCAGTTACCTAAGCCAGATTGGCCTTTTCAGACCTGTTAGAAGAACACGTGGTAGAGTATACATCTCAAGCACTCAATCATTATTCGCCAAATATAATATTAACTTTTGGACATGCTCGGATCTATTGATACCAATTTCAATATGTTCGTGTTTTTTAACTCAATGTCTTTCAATATTTTAAAACTCTCCAGGTACAATTGAAAGGGAACTGAACAAATATATTATACTAGCTCAACATTGATCGAGATTTTTTAACCAGATGGTTGGTTAAAAGAATTATCACCTGCGCGCGCCAATAAATACAATGCAAATCGATAGTTTTTATGTTGCTCATGAACACCCAGGCGAGCAATTACAGACGGGCCCTGGTAGAATACTGCTAGGGACGAAACAAAAGCACAGGCCTGAGCAGCACGTAACCTATTGGAAGATAATACTACCCATTTTGACACTATGCGATTTCCTCGGAGAGACAAACCACCAATTTTGGCTGGACCTAGTTAAAAGCTTAGAGGTTCCATTGAATGCATGGACACTTCGGATCGTTTATTAGGATTTCAGTCACGCACCGTCTTTGTTTACCAAAAAAGGCACCAAAAAAAGAGAAGAAAACCGCTCAATTTTTGTACGATAAAAAGTAGGAACTAATTTTTGATTGCCTAAAAAGAAATGTACATACATGAAACTAAAGAAAATAATAGTTAAAAAAGCTATTGAAGTAGTTTAATCATGACTTTAGCCAATACTGACACCTTGATAATTTTTACGTGTTATGTTCCTATTTTCAATAGAAGGATACAAAAGCAGTGAGACATATAAAATCAGTTAAGAAAACAGCAATCGATAGCTTGTGCCACGAATAACATTTCGAAGCACGTGGAATCTTCTGTCTACTAATTACTTGTCGGTACCATAATGTTGGTAAGAGGCCGATGTTTATGTTATTTTCAGTCTGCTAATGACCAGGGTAAGGTTCCTGTATTTTTAGAGGCTGATACATGTATGTACTTCGCATATCGTAATGAAGTGATAACAAAGATGGAATTTTGCGCGCTAATTTGTATTTGATGGTAGGATCACGTCAGTACCTCGAGAAAAAGACATGTTACCTGGTAATGAGGACTTAGAAGTGAAAATGATCCCCTGAAACTAGATTTTACTGAGAGAGAGAGAGAGAGAGAGAGAGAGAGAGAGAGAGAGAGAGAGAGAGCATTAGGATTCAGCTATTTATGCATCATTTCCATAGATCACGACAACTTATGTATACGGACGATAACGGATAACGTAAATGTAATGCAATATACAGTAAATAAAACTACAGCTGCTCTGGACCATATTGAATTGAAGAAAGATGATACACTCATTACCTAAACACTGACATGATCTCTACGTGACAACTAGTATACGCATATATCAACCAAATCCGGCAGGATGTAGAGAGGATGTCCACAAGATGAAGCAAATCTGATCCCGAAACGATAAATCCCGTGGATTTCAGCAGCAGCCCTTCCTTACCACCTGCAACTAACTGTCAACAAACCTCTGAGTTATTAGCAATTCCAAAGACAAACCTCGAACAATTACGTTGTTTTACCAATACTTTGGTATCGCAGTGTAACATTGACTTATCGGCCACATGTACCTTATTGTGTCGAGTGAAAAATTAACTTGAACGCGAACTATACTAAATCTGAAAGACACCAAGGAATTGCCGGGCTTATGACTAAAATTATTTTATTTTTTATTTCCTTTAGTGTGATTGTTGGTATGTACGGATATTTCGGAAAGAAGGGGGGGGGGTAGGAAGGAAATGGCTCCAGAAATTATCCAGGCAATGGATTATTTGTCTTGAATTAACAATTGTTAATTGTTGGAAACAGGATGCAATTCGACTCTAATGGCTGCACTTTGAACAATGTCTGTCTGCATACAGATACTCGGTTGGACTTTAGTTTGGTTTTATTGTAGTTAACAATGCATGTAACTCTCTTTCATAAAATTCGCTGATTGCAGTGTGATAAAGAACCTTTTAAATTATCAAAAGTGCACCCACCCCCTTTTGTGACTCCCTGTATTTAAGAATAAAGAGAAAAGGTAATTTCGGTGTTTCTTATTTATTATTCATTTTGACGTAAGGCTAGATAACAGCCAATCATTACCATGGCAGGAAATTACAAATCTACTCATTAAATATTAATCCTCAGAGAAGAAGGCGCGTAGATTTATTGTCGATAATGTAACAATATCAATCCAGTTAAAAGACAAAGAGAGAAATTGGGTATTGTTTTTTTTTCTTTTTTTTTTTTTTTAAATAATAAAAGAAAAAGATATGAAAGGCCATTTCATTATAAATATATTGGATATTTAACTGATTTTCGTAATTGAAGAACTATTCAATATTATATATCATTACTCGTTAGTAAGCAAAGAAAAATCCCGAAGCTGTAAACGATCCGTATAATAGACTCTAGATCTACTTGATATACTGTGCGTTATCTTGATAATCAAGGTACAAAAGAATTTTTGCCTGATCTATTATGTAATTCTCCTAGTTTATTTCCTATCAATGATATGGCACAGTATGGTACTTCCGTACGTTCAATACCAAAGAGGTTTAGCCGCAGACCCGTACTCGTACTGTTACTGGGGAATTTCTATTTTGGCAGTAGAGCTACAGCTTAATTATGGAGACTAGATGGTCAACAAATTCCCCATCAGATATACGTTACAGTTTTTATACGCTATCAACTATCATTATGTGAAGGAAAATTCCATACATATTAAAATATGAATATTTCTCTCTATCTTTATAAAACAGAACTCTTGATTAAAATGGCCACAACCAATCGGCTTTCTTTTGCTTTTAAGTAGTTCATGCAAGAATAAAGATAGCGACCATTGCTGAAAAAATATTCCTTTTATGTGATTATCTTAACTAATGATGACCACTTCAACGTCTTGTGCCATGATCTACAAATAATTCGATTCTTACATGATCACTCATTATGAAGGCTATAACATAAATGATAGTGTGTTTGACAACCCAGCACAGTTCTTACACAATAGCGTTTGTAAATAGCTGTAAGAACACAATCGTCTTTTTAAATAGGATAGAAAATATACAAAAGATGTAAATATACTTGAATTTTGTATGTGTACGTAAATAGAGAGAAATAAAGAGAATCAGATATTAGATAAATAGACAGACAAACAGACGGGCAGATAGATAGATAGATAGATAGATAGATACTGGTAGATAGATAGTACATCGTTTACAGATGTTCTTGTATTGGCGTTTAACTTTATACCCGTGTTATTATCTTTACTAAGAAGCTTATTGACGACCTCTAAAAATACTTGTGAAAGAAATTTCAAATAATCCACCTCCTACATCCCTAAGAATTAAGACTCTGACATAAAAGGTAGTCTGTTGGACGAGTCATCGCAATTCTACCACAAAAACTGTATACTTCAATAATTCATGAAATACGTCCATGGAGTGCCATTTACGCTGTTCATTAACTGAGCCGAATCAAAGAAAAGGCCTGGTCCTATAGAACAAGCACATGCAACCGTGAATATAATGTAAAACAGAATTCAAAACAGTAAGGAATAGGTGAACTGAAAAGAACAAAAAAATAGATATGGGCCCAAATAAAAGGGTGACAATAAACAATAGCATTCCTAATACTGAGGAAATTGTACATGAAATGTATTTGTTCTTTAAACAAGAGTAGCTCGCTCTTCAAACATTGCCTTACGTGTTCTAAAGCTGTTGTACAAAAATGAACTCCAGTAGTTGGTACTGTCGATTTCATGAATATTTCATTTTCTGGGTTTTTTTGTTTGTGCGTGTGAGCTGGCTCTACATTATAGATCAACAAATACCAAGCAAAATGTACCAACTTTAAAAGATTGAAGCTATGCTTCAATATAAAACCAAAATAATTAGGATTTCCGGGTTCGTCGTCGTATTTGTAAAGTAACCTTTATTAAGCATTATACATGTGTATTGCCATTGGTTTGATGAGCATAGTGTTTTTAGTGTCAAAAAGTGAAGTGACAGACAAGATACAAACAGAAAGCTTATACACAACTAACTTCATTATAATTATTATTATTATCATTTATCTTATTTGTATAAATACGCCCGTGTTGTAGTCATAGAAACCAAAAACCAAGGTTTTTCAAACCTTTTTCCGTCTGATAGTTGTAGCTAATCACAATGGAAGTCGAACCTTAATTGCATGTAACATCAATTCACCGAAAGTGTACAACTATATTGTTTTTTGTTTTTTTTTTAAAAACCAAACAAATTGTCAATTCTATGCAGACTTTGATGGAAAATTCTTATAATCCATCGAATTGGAACGTCGAATGACAGTTAATTTCGAGAAACAACACTGTATAGCTTAGATTAAATCGTTTATAGTGCTCAGTGCTTTTATTCAATTATCATAATGTTAGGTTGGTCTCTCAATAACGCGAACAGCCAGTTAATTATTCAGTGGACCTCTCAATGGTCAATTGTTGGAGTACCCATCGCATTTAAGATAATAATAATGTTAAAAAAGGTATTATACTGCGGAATCATCATTGTTCGTGGAGTACCAAAGTTCGTTGATTTCGTAGACCACCCTAACTCACGAATTTATATATACCCATGAGTGAAGTGAATTCTGCTCTAGAGTATAGTTAGTTTATCAGAGGAAAATTGTCAGTGTAACTAAATTTCTGATAGTTCAATAATTTCGTTTTGCCCCCCCCCCCCCCCCCAAAAAAAAAAAAACCCCGAACATGCAAAATGTAATATGACTAATATCTTTACAAGGATAAAATACCAAAAATCCAGCATTGCCGCTTTTTCATTCCAAGTATTAAATATAACATAACTGATTAAAGATGTTTAAATAATACGTTAATACATCCACTTTTGTACTAATTAAGAATCCTTATTCACCCCAATACAGTTTATCGGGACATAGATTTAGAAAATTTCAATATCGCACTATTGATTAAAGATATTTCCAATGTGAAAATTTGACAAACCCTGTTGTAATTTTTGGTACTTACTGTGCAACGTTCCTCCGATTTTAGCATCACTGCTTTAATGCCAGGCGAGCTTTGGTCTCTGTTGAATAAAAAAAAAAAACGATCTACGCCCTCAGTGAAAAAAAAGACTTAGTCTTTATTCCGCCTTGCTGGCTCGAACATATTTAGTTCCACATCTGTAATCCATTTATTTAGTTAATCGGGCAAAAGTTTCCTATAAAAGTAAATTGAGGACCGGGAGACAATTCCTGGAGCCGGAAAAATTTCCTGTGAATGCGGGAACTCTACCTGCTACTAAGCTAATGAAATTTATCGCTAATAATTGAGGAAGATGGCTTAAGCTAGTGCGGTCAATCTTTGATTGCTGTAACTGCAACGGACCGGGGCGTAAACTGATGCATAATTGATTTATGGTGGCAAATTGCATGCACAACCCATAATTAACTTACATAGACGTGTAATTTTATATTCCGGAATGCATGCTAAGGGGTTTAGTCAGTTATTACAAACCAAAAAATGAGATCTCCTTTTTTCCCAACTATCAATTTTACTCAGTTTTACACAGAAAAATCGGTAATAGTCTACAAACAATTCAATTTAGTAACGGCAAAATACAGGGTAAGGATAGAATGCAATGGATAACATTATTTTGGCATCGTTACAGTATATATACGCACGCTTACTTGCCACCCTTTTAGCTGTGCTATTTATTAAGAGAGAGAGAGAGAGAGAGAGAGAGAGAGAGAGAGAGAGAGAGAGAGAGAGTCTCTCAATCTGCTTTGGTAAATGAATAATATTCAGTTACCGAAAATGCGCAAATGAAATCCTGAAAATCTTATTGATTCATCATAATATACGCCTCTGTCAACATTTCACAGACTTCTCTTTCCGCTTCGTCATACTTTTTTTTTGGAAATTTCTGCTGTTGCTGTGATGTCAAAGTTCTTATGGTAATAGTATATTAGTAGATACATTGACAGTTTATTCGTTATATACCATTAGATTTGGAAATAGATCTTTGGTGAAAGACAGGTATATAAATGTTCTTTAAATTACATTTCAACACTGAAATACAGTAACTGTAATGTTTTAATTGAAGTTTTTTCCACTGAAAATAAGTGTTATTTTTCATTGGAAGAAAAACCCATCCGAAACTTTTTTTTATTGATTTTCCCCTATATATATACATGTGGTATGCTCTTTTTTTCCTCCGTTCGCTTACATGAAAATGGTATAATTTTCAAATGAATTTCTCACTCAAATAGAGGGGGAAATAGAGGGTATACTTTTTTTTAAAGTATCCAATTCACTGTTTAATACAAATGTACTTGATTCTTTTATTTAAATATTTTTTAAAGTTGTCTTTTCGTTGAAACTTACTGAGTTCATAATTTTTATAAATGAAACTAAGTTCACTACGCAATATTCTTTTGAATTTCAACACAATTATACACCAATAGGGACAGAAGGAAAATCGAAGAAAAATGTGATGAACAGAAAAGACACTTAATATCCTCTACAAATATATTGTACTGACTTGAATATGAACGAAATATTAATATACTAATATCAAAAATGAGAATTGAATTATAATAAAACAGTCGTAATAATGTAAATAAAAAGAAATTGAGTTGTGTTTGTTCGTTATTGTCCTCGTCTTGCAGTGCCAGAGACTGGCTTTCTATTGACACCTTTTCCTTGGATCTCGCCAACATTTACCAGTGAGGTATTTTTCGGTGCCAAAACCTACAAAGGCAAGGGAAGTGTGAGATATGATCTAAAAATTATGCTCTGGTAAAAATCCACAAACCTTTTACACTCCGTGAATGGTTTTAGATAATATTGGTATTGGTTACTATGGTCCAGAAAAACCGTACTTCAAATTCTGTATGATTCAATTCTAGAACTTAAATGTTACCTACACCTACTGCACAGAGTTTCATGCTCGGATACCGGATATAGGGGGGGGGGGGGGTCGGGGAGATTGTTCAGACCCCCCCCCCCCCCCCCCGGAAAATGAAAATTTATTAAATTTACTTAGTAAAATTATCGCAACAATGCCTCGGAACCCCCCCCCCCCCCCCAGCAAACACAATTATCCTTCGGACCCCCCCCCCCCCCGGAAAAAATTCTGGATCCGCGCATGGAGTTTATTGTCAATTGTTTAAGGTAAGGATTGATTATTTATTTAGATGGTCGGAGAGACTATCATCTTTTTAAGGATTCGTCCAGACTCTTTCTTCGAAGCCACTACCTGTGGGTCGTAGTCTTCATGATATGTCAACCATTCTTACATGTACCTGCCAAAGAATACCTAGCTCACTGGTACAAATCAAAGCAACATTCGCATCTGTTCCATTCGCACCTATGTACATGCAGATTATATCCATATTTTTATCATTGATAAACCGGTATTCATATAAACGGTATATCTGTCTCACTTGTCAGTAAAAACTGTGTACATGTATTTTTTTATGACCTATAGATATTGCATGTATTCCATTGCAGGTACAATAAACTAATTAATGAACAATATATCGATGACATGTTCGGTTTATCGATTAACCGTATATATTTTGTCAAAGGCAACATGTCACGTAAAATACATTATATAGTTGACATGCATGACGACATTACCAGACACAATTTGATCACATGGCACAAAATACAACAAACATCATATTTGTCATCACAACAATTCTACGTATTCAACGAAGATTGATGAGACTAGTTGGATTCAGTTTGTTAAAAAATAAATTAAATTCAGAAGTCTTCAATCAATCAATATAAGAATAAGTGTTATGGTAATTTGTACATGGCATCCATATCAATGCATATATCACGTGACTGTCAAATAAGTAAGCCAAACTTAAAAGGGCTCGATGGTTGTGGCCATTTTTAGACTGTATTGATCTCCTTCAGAAAAAGAGCTCTATATAAAAATATAGGAAAATACCCAAATTGAAAACCCAAATTCTATGGATTTTTTTAGTTGATATTTTATAGGTAAACACATCATACTATCTTAAAATTTAAGGTAGATCTGATGGTTAATTTGTTGACCATCAAGCCTCTTTAATATCATAATGGCCGAGTTTTAAAAAAAAAATATTGAAAGTCTGACATACAAAAGTAAATTGTGAAGATTAATAGAAATTTCACATAGGAATGCAAATGACATTATTTCATTTATTTCATGAATTCATCATGATCTTTCCCGATTATTTCTCAATCATTTTTCTAATGTTTGCAAAATACCAGACTACATTACCGGTTAAGTAGTACGTATATTATTACATGTACGTTGTTTACATTTACAGCTACAGAATATTGTACTGTACTTTCACTATGTAGAAGGACTGCACTTAGTCTATCAAGACTAATTTTCTACGCAATGTTTTGTATATGGTTTATTTAAGAGGGCTGGATGATCATGGCCATTTTAAGACTGTATTAATCTTCTTTGGAAGAAGAGCTCTGTATATAATTATATAGGGAAATCTTCAAATCTGAAAGCTTAAATATATGGAATTTTTCCTTATTAAATATTAGGTTAAAGATAAACGAATTATGTAAGAAAAAAAAATAAAGTTAGATATGTTGGGTAATTTGCCACCTTAATTATCGTTAAATAGCTGAAGTCCATTATGTTTTAACATTGACCAAGCTGTCGGCGAGTGTATAAATGAGTTTTTCTTTACTTATGTAACCAAAGTTGATTACATTTATACATATATACATTTAAAAACAGAGTTTTTTAAATTGATTCTGGAGGAATGTGAAATTCTCCCTGGTGGTAATAGGTCGAGGAAACTTTTTGTAGAATCCTACAAAACGTAATATTGGCTTCGATAAATTCAAATAATATTAGATAACTTGAACAATGTTCAAAACATTCAATAACTTATGCAGGATTCGCATACGAATTGCATGATGTCAATGAGGCTTACTGCCTGTGAAGACATATAGGGTTACCTTATATAAAATTCAGGATGTTGTAAACATATATTTGAATTAGATTATCTACATCCTCAAGGGGGATTAAGACTTAATATCAAAGGCAAAATGATCGACGAAAAAGTAATACACACCAGGTCATGAAAAATGAATCATTTTATGGCGACTGAAGTCACCGACAAAATCCAAACAGGTTCTGTCATACCAGTGCATGTACATACAGTGCATATAATACCCACAGACACTTGAGGTTGAGGTTTTTCGTTTGGTTTCACATGTACGTGTTTCACCACGACTAATTCATTAATAGAAATTCTTAGATTACAAGTCTGGTTTTTGTAAAACGATTTAGCTACAATATACTCTCGAACCAATAAACAAACAATTTGTCTGTGTGTTTGATACGTGTTCATGGAAAACGAAGTCAAACCTGGGGTCACAATAGTGCTTGATGGTATCCCAACAATGAATAGGAAAACAATAGGGTAACGTCCATGATTTAATGTTCACGAAGACTTATGTTACAACTGGTGAGGTGGAGTGGAGTCGGGGGGGGGGGGGGGGGGGGGGGCTAAACTTATTATTGTCCAAATAGTCATTACTTAACAAGCAGGACTTGTCGGTAAATGAAAAGATGAAAACGTCATCAGAAAGGTTCTGAGAAAGATTCCAGAAGGAAACCATGATGGAGGTTGCTTAGAAAAATAATGTAACACGGAGAAAAAATGCCAAATGATTTTATTGGTACATGCATAGAAGTAAAGCGGACTTAGTATACGATATCGTCTATAATATAGCGCTATAATCATAAACATCAGATAAGTTTTATTTCATAATATTAAGATGAAATATCTCTAAAGGAAAGCTGGTTATTATACAACAACCCAGCTAAAAGCTACATGCGCGGATCTAGGTGGGGGGGGGGGGGGGATCTCCGCAACCCCCCCCCCCCCCGGGAAATTTCAAATTTCTTATATTTACATTGTAAATGATAAAAAATATGCCTCGGACCCCCCCCCCCCCCCCCCCCCCCCCAGGAAATTGAGATATCACTTTGACCACCCTCCCCCCTGGAAAAAAAAATTAAACGAAATTAAATCCGCGCAGGAGCTAGAGTTTTAATTCTGTAGGTTTTGTGAGGGGAATGTGGAAATATAATAAATACATGTAATAGCAACGCATAGTTATTTATTTTGCCGTTGCAATATTGTGTACCTTTGACAAGGTTGTTTTATTTATTATTTTTTTGTTGTTGTAATTTTCGTTGGACTACCTTTTTCAAGATATATTAACCAGTTTCCTGAGGAGTGTGCGGGTTTTCTACACACCAACGGAAAACGAATAGATGGACCAATTTGGAGCTAGGTATTTTGAGAAAAGACTTGGGGTTGGCTGTACATAACGAAACTCTAAGTGACAGACGGGGTTTAATTAACAATCAACATAAAAAGTAGGTGTATGGGCGATAGTAAACTATACATAGAGACATTACATGTCTGACATGTAAATCAGTACATGTACTGGTACGGATTGTCAACAATCTGCTGGGTATTTGCAGCAGAGGGGCCGAGGTTTAAAATGATTTTTTGTTTATAAAATCATACAAATCAGTGAAATATGAACGAATCAAAATCCTGTTCAATGGCTTGTAAGGAGTGAAATTGATTTATTTGTGCTGAGTGAGAGCAGAGTAAGATCTAGTGAGAAGGTCTGAATTGTGATTTGTCAACCCCCCCCCCCCCCCCCCCCCCCCGCCCATTTGGTTATAGTAACTTGTGTAAAAAAAAATGTCTTGAGTCGCTGTGGATAATCTGCAAAAAACGTAATCACAGGTTATGATGTCATTGGGGTGTTTCGAAAATGTTATCGAAGGCCCATTATGGAAAAATTAAAGCTTGACACTTTTAGTGATAACATGTCATGACACTGTGATTTGTTAATATTATCAAGCTCGCTTAAAAGTTTCACACTTTTAGTTTTTGATATTATTCATAAGCTCATGTGAAGGTTTGTATTGGAACTTGTTGGCAACAAACATGAATTAAAGAACATAAGGAACGGCTTCACTCAGTTTAAAGTTAATGGTTTTTCCCATAAAATGTACTTTTGAATTGAATTCATGAAATAACAAGGGCACCTCTAAGCGGAGTACACCCCCCCCCTACGCATCATGAAATACTGTGGATTAAAATGTATTATTTATGAACATACATGTAATTAAATTGTCTTCTAAATTTAATTATTCATTCGTAGTAATTCGGGACACAATTACCGAAATTCGGCAGCTTGTTTCGATGAAAATGGGACGAATTTTTAATCTCCTGTCGGCTTCAATTTTTAACTTTGGACATTCTTCTATAAAACGTTTGTTTGTTACCTTTACGATCTCTAAAACCCCAAAATACCAAGCTGTTGATTTGAACTACTTACTTTCACTTTAGTTTCACAGACGTGAAGCGGGAGTAGTTATTGTATTGTTTTGTGTGCTATGGAGGCCCAGTGGTGACTATTTTAGTGTGGCTATAGCAGCCAACCTAGCGATAACAGTTAATTATCAAATTACAACTAACATTTCAATTTACTTTTTCTGTTAAATTACATATAACAGTATTGATAATTTTGATTTGTTGGTTTATTCCTTTACATACTGTTATATCTGTTATTTAAGCATTCAATGCTTATATTTCTATTCATACTGATGTCTATTTGTATGAAATATATGTGTATCGTTGCTGTAAAGCCAATATATACGCGCTCAGTCAGGGATATGAAACATACATGGAACAGTCATATTAACATCTTATTTAGTTCGGTTCCGCGACTAAAAATATAGTGCCAGAAACTCTGTAGAGAAAAATCCCATTTTTTAAGAAATAGATATAATTTAATGATTATTTTTCAAAAGTACATATCAAATTGGTTATGTAAGATTCAACGTTTCATTTAATCTTACAAAAATAAATATACTCAAAACACGTGGAGACGTTTATATTTGTGCACATGGCGCATGAATTATCAAAGTGTATTCATAGAAAATTGAACGTCGCAGATTTCCAATGCAAAGATAAGGGGAAATATACACTGAATGTATATATATATATATATATATATATATATATATATATATATATATATATATATATATATATATATATATATATAAAATATTTAGCTGGTGTTTTTTGTTTCATATAGATACGACAACTGACTGTGTTAAAATTCAATTCATTAATGTGTCATTGTCAGTGTTATTTGATTTACAATTTAAACTTATATTTTTCTTTCTTAGTGAGAGTGAGGGTGTGTGTGAGTGTGAGTATTTTCATATTCTTTTATATCACTTTCTTTTTTGGATAAGAAAATAATTTTGTTTTGTTTATTTCATTGTTTGTCGTTTTTGCTATCACCGCCACAAAATCCAAAAAGAACTTCATTACACTCACATACCCCTCGCTTCCACATTACTTGACGATGATACACATATTTTGTTTTTTGACACAATTGGCATTACTTGACAATGATACACATTTTTATTTTTGACACAATTTGAATACCTCTAATTATACTTTCAATAAAAACACCTATAACATTCTTCAAATGTTCTTATTTCTTCAAAGGACTATTTTATGTTGTGGATGTATTAATCTAAGAGTGCAGTTAAACTTCAATTAAAAAGTGACCGATTACATAAGTATCAAATCCCAAAAAGTAGTAAAAACCACAGCTGATCTAACTTATAAAACCTACAAATGACTGAACACCAATAAGCTAACTCTTATTATAGAACCTACATGCTGAAGATAAAAATTGATAAAGTAAGAATTGATTTAGTTTATTCAAAAAAGTACCGATACACACGGTAAAGCTTGCCGTATTATTATAAAAACGCTCACAAACTACCCATCCCAAAAGTACACACGCACATTAGCGATGTTGTTTCCTCTGGAAAGCTTGTTGCGTTGGGTGGTATAAAGAACACAATTAAAAGATATTTATCTAATACACGTGTCTTTGTTTTTAAAATCATTTAATTTCTACCAAAACATTCCATTCTTTAAACATAATTTAATACTAGACAAATTTTAAAGCTTTGCCAATGCATGCCACCCTCTTAAAAATGTGATTGTTACATTAAGAGGGCTCGATGGTCGTGGCCATTTTTAGTTTATATTGATCTCCTTTAGAAGTGCTTGCCAATGCTTGGCGCTGGCGAGCTGCTCTTCAGTTGCTACAAATCAACCCAGTAACCAACAAATATAGCCGGGATCAGGAACAGTCTAATTAAAATTGACCCCTAGCCCTAAAAAAAAATAGAGAGCTAACAAAAATTGTGTGTTTAGGGTAACACTGATGAAAAAATTAGGTTAGGTAGGTAGGGATTTTTTTTTTTATTTTATCATATTTTTTCTGCATGCGGGCATATTTAAAAACAGATTTTTAATGGAAATAATATGAAAATCATAGTAAGATGAAGAAAGACATCTAAAAATGGTAGGATTTTTGTAGGTTAGGTCGGGTTACCCTAAACACAATATTTTTTTTTAGGCCCTTTATTTTTATATTTGTTATGATGGTGACCAATTTTAATTAGACTGCCCTGAACATCAGTGTGTTATTCAATTTTAGGGACTGGAGAGGAGCAAACATTGAACATGAAACCGCAATGAAAGCCCAGTCTGTAGAACCCAAACATTTCAGGGTTGTCAAATCATCAGCAACATCCTCTTCCAGCACTACAGACAAAGGAAACAATGTCAAAAAGAAATAATTTGAGATATTGTTCAGTTTTTTAAAGGGGGTTGGGTTGTTTTGACAGTAAAGATGGGTCTGCTTGTGAGGTTACAAACAATTTCTAATAGACTTATATGTCAATGAAACCAGTCTACTCAGCCTACTGTATTTTATGCTGTGATGACTCTAAAGATGACTCATGAAGGTTATAACTAGAAATAAGCTACGGTAACTTAGCTTCTAACGTGTGCCTGTGGATATGGAATGTCATATCAGTAGTTCTTTTTGTACATCAAGAGTAGTAAAAAGTCTTATGATATATATAAGGTGGTGAAAATGAGTAAGATGCAATAAACAAGTGTTCTTTATTAAGTAGATTGTCTTGGTTTTTTTTTTTTATTAGAAAGACATATTCAGTATATGTGACATGTGTGTTCCCTGAACGGCTACTCGCCAATTAGACAAATTATTAGGCAATTATGGGGCCCTCTAAGGGACACAGATAAAATTTACTTATGTTCACCTGGATAGTACAAGAATTGATTATTTATTATCATTATTATTTTCAGTTAACCTAATTTTATTGTAACAAGTCAAAAGAAATAGGAAAGAGTTCTTAAACTTTTATCAATATAAAATATATAAAAATAGGTAGAATTGCCTACTGCCTATTGCCTATAGGTAGATGCCTATTCAAAAACTAACTGTTCTAAATGTTTGCATTAAAAGCAAACAATCTTTTAAATTATAAGAAAGAATATAAGATGCATTTATGAAATTAATCTAAACTTGATAAACTTGAGAGAATAGTTTTTCTTCAAAAATCTGTGATTATATCAATTTATAATGAAATTTAATATATCTTAACCACGATAAAAATAAATATAAAAAAGAGATGTAACAAATGAATTGACTTCTTTTTTAAAATCTTAAAATGTAAGAGATAGAATTGCAAATTGAGATAGAGATAGAAAAACTTACTTGTTAGTATTCTTTTTTCTGTACATATGTAAAATCACGTATTTCATCCTTGTACAGTCAAAAATTGTATACAACCGTTTGTATTTACCAACAAAACAAAAAACTTTGACAGAGAGGGATATTCCCAGTCAAAGAGCGAATAATTCGGAACATTTTTTAAAATGTATAGTTTACAAAATGGGACAAATTTCTTGAAAAGATTTATCATATTAATGCAACTCAACTGATATAATATTTACATTCTTACAAAATTTCCAAGTACTCGATCACATTAAGATATTTTATGTTCATGGGTTTGGGATGGGGTTGGTAGTGTTGATTAAGAGTGGCGATTCTGATGTGTAAATCAAAGTAACAGAAGTACATGCAATAAGATATATATTATAAACCATAAAATACTTGTTTTCCTTGCGCCTTCCTTGTATATAAACAGTACTAAATAGCACTAAATAATGCATGGTGTTAAACAGGGCTTTTTGAATTAAAAAAATTGACTGAAAAATGCATTCTTGCTTTTAAAAAAAATAAAAGCCAAATATATAGATGTAGATTTTTATGCAATCTTGCTGTGACAGAGAGGAGATATGCCAGTGCATTTACTCAATTAGGATGACCTACTGGCACACATAATGATGCTTACCTAGTCACAAACTGTTATGGCCTTTATTAGTTTTACCTTACAAAAAAACAAATGACATGTAATTCATGATAATTTACTGACATTTAGCATTTACAATGACATACTGACATTATATTATGTATTATATGGAAGTTTAACAACAAGAATCATTCAAAGTGTCCTGTTATTTACGACTTTACATACCACTGACATATGTTATTTTACAAGCCCAACTGGAGAAGATGATGATGATGGAACTAGTGCTTTGCTTTCCACCATTGATGTTATTTACATTAAGCAGTATATGTTTGTACAATCTTCATGTATATAAAGCTATGCAAGTTAATCGCTCTCTAAAATTAATAAAAAACACTTAAGGAAAACACAAATTTTCAACATCAACTAGATATAGCGATGACATCTTCACTTGCCAAGGGTTTTTGGTCCACTCCGCTCCCCAAAAATAGGGTTTATGGGGAGCGAGTAGACTGAAAACCCTTGGCTAGCGAATATGCAGAACTACTGTAGCTCTTGCAGTTTAATCTCCCGGCTAATCAGAAATAGTACATATCTTATCGACTTGCAATTGAGTACGACGTATTATTAGGAAGATTTCTCAATCAATCTGATAAATAATAAGCAAAAGTTGGGGGTGACAGACATACTCAAAAACAAAAAGGATAAAAAAAAACCTTCTCTTTGTCAAAGCTTAAAATCCTAACTGGGTGAAAGAGGGGGGTTAGGCCTTTACTGTCTGTCTGCAACCGTCTAGTAAAGGGTAGATTTGCATAACATACAAAAAAGGGAAGAAAAAGAGGCGAGGAGTGATGCTATATGGGGAGAAAAAAAAATCTACCCTCGTGTATAATGAGGCAAGGGAGGTCTAGGGAAGAGATGAAATATCATATATGAATAGTCAAATAAACAATGCAATAAATAAATTTTACACCACGAACAGTCCTAGCTACAGTGCTCAAATGTTGGTCATACTGAATAATGCAGATATTCAATTGCTCATACTAGTCTAATGCGAGAATCTAGAGGGGGAGGGGGTTGTTACTATAGTAAGAATATCTAGTTGTTTCAGAATTAATACTGTGTTTTATATGAATTATTATATCGTATACAGAGAATAAATATATATATATATATATATATATATATATATATATATATATATATATATATATAGATCCTCTGAACATTCGATAAACATGTACATAGAAAAAAAATCACGTTAAGGTGAATTCGATAAAAATCTTCTTACAGTTGACTTAGCTAAGCAAAATTGTATTTTAAACGCTTCTCTAACGAATTTACATGATGAAATGCACAAGACGATAGCCTAACTCATTGATAGTGATGAACATTAAGAAAGTTAATATCGGTAACCACTGAGCCAAAATAATAATTGGTTAGAGACATGCATCAAAAAGCTTGATAGGGATCGGAGAAGCGTGCAGTCAAAATTAGATGTAAGAATAAAAATAAATTTTCATGACCTCATCGGCTGAAATTCATAACAAACCCAAGTTAGATTACTCTTTGGTACATTGTGTAGACAAAGATTTATTTTAAACATTTCGCATTTATCGTTCTTCGAACTATCACCACCTACAAATGTTTAAAGATTACAGCGCATGATAAATCTCTCTCTCTCTCTCTCTCTCTCTCTCTCTCTCTCTCTCTCTCTCTCTCTCTGAAAGAAGATGGGGGAATAAGATAGCGCAAATGCCCATTTGGTTTAGTCGTAAAATACAACTTAAAATTAATTTTTTTCCACTTAAATATATTTGATAATGTTATAATACAAGTTTACAATAGGACAATTTCTAACTATCTATCATATTTAGTTTGAATATTTTAACAAAGAATATATATGATAAGAAAAATAAATAAATCCCAAGGTTTTGGTGGTATATATCGAACCCACAATATAAAAACCCTAACTCTATATGGTTACCTAATGTCTGGTGCTCTAACCACTGAGCCATTTCAGTCACACTAAAGCGCGGTGTTTGAATGCTATATCCGACTTTGGCCACGAGTTTACGGACTTGTATTAATTTTTTAAAACGCTCAATTGTTGTTGATATATAAAATGACATGTTTAAAGGATAGTGAGTCATCTCTCCAGTTTTTGTTGATTGAAATCGGTTTGATTTCCATTAAACCTTATTTAGACTATGACAAAAATATGGAGCTCAGACCCACTCCATAAAAGAAAACGCATTGAAGTTCTAAAGATGACACTATTTGGAGGTTTTGAAACGAAGACGCTAGTTTAAATCAACATATTCCAAGTATTTAACATATTTAAGGGTTACACATCGATTTAATGTTAAATATGAATTGTTTTTAATAATTTTAAAAAGAAATTATCAGATTTTTTAATATTTTAATTTTACAGTATCTTATCTTTTCTCATATAGGCATTTTACACACCTTATTCACTCATCTTCTTTGTATCCTAATGTATTTATAGTCATCAAACCTCCGCCAAAGTTATTTATATAACATCATTCGAATATCTAATGATGAGCTGAAAAATAGATTTCAATTAACTAAGGGAGAACCCAGGACGCTCTCATCGAACGCTTGATGTCGCAGACTCTCGAAGCCGTTTGATCACCGACTGGCTCTAGTTGGCGTTCCCTTTCTGTCAAATTCAAAATTGTTTATTTTCAAGATGATTCGGACTTTCAAAAGACTATGATCACATTTCTTTAAAAAAAAACCCCAGTATTTCTAGAGAGAGAGAGAGAGAGAGAGAGAGAGAGAGAGAGAGAGAGAGAGAGAGAGAGTTAGTTTGAGTTTCTGATAGATTTCTCTTTTTAGATTGTAAACAAGAGATAGAGAGCCACAGAGAATTACGCCCAGCTCATACTCTGAATTACGTATGTTACATTAAAAGTTTAAAGTCAAAGATTTCTAAACTTACCTAGTGAGAACTCTATTAGCTGCAGCTCTAGCTACAGACCTGCCTCTATAAGTTTAGAAATCGTTGATTTAAACTTTCAATGAAAAGCTTACCTTTTAAAACACAAATACATGTAGATGCAAATGGAGATGCTCAGAATAAACGATACTCCAGATAAAGACATGGCTATGAGCCATTTAGGTTTCAAAATATCGTTTAGGAAATCTGTAATAAAAATTAAAGTCATTTCCATGCTTGTTGATTAAGAGAGTTTATACATGTAAATATTGTAGTTTTTCTTGCCTAGTTCTTAAAATATACATTAAAGTAGTCAGAGTATCGCACTACGTCACAATCTGGATTTTACATTGGTTTGACTTTTACGTAACGTTTTATATATTTAGTATATTGATTTTGCTCTACGTCGCTCTTGTAAACAATATCAATAAAAAGCAATAAGAATGGCTCTGTATGTACTGGATGAGAAAAAGAAATGATTGAAGTTAAGAAATTCCATTATGAAAACATTTAAAGCGACATTTCTTGGGATAAAAAAGCACCGATTACCCAGGATCTCAGGTATGATTCATTACACAACCAATCTGAGACCTACATGTATAGTTAGCAACTTGAAGCTCGCTAATGAGGAATGAATGTAAACGACAAATGATTAACATTTCGTCAAAAGACTTATACCTTATGAGTGGAAGAAAAACGCGCTTTGACCTAACTTAAACATCAGCACATTAACTATTAAAGTTTTAAAGAAAATCTGTTTAGCGGTTAAAGTTGCGCTGAAATTAAGGACAGACGGACTGATTACTAAGTAACTGACAGGTCAAACACAATATATACATCTCAATGTGTATTGTATATATTAAATTCATTTTCATTATTATGAAAAAATAACAAAGTCAAAACCTGTACTCCAGCTTTGGATGTCATCTGTTTTCGGATCACCGTTGATGAATATAACATCTTCAGATTCTCCATCTTTAATGCGTTGATATGTAAGAGTTGTTACGATCGTCAGAGATATGTTGTATTCTTTTAAAAAAGGCATGAAATGAAGATTATAATATTTAGTTAATTACATGAACAATCCTTTTTATAAATCCATTTATGAAATGATTTTCAGCTAAAATTTCAGCGATCTCTGATATTCAAACCAAACTGTACTCACGCTTCTGACAAAGAACTTTGAAGTTTTGACCACAGTTTTCATAACCAATTCTGAATCCTTCTGGTATTTTTGTGGCCATTCGACAAAGTGTGATAATTCCTGGAAAAGACGAAGTTACATGTACATACGTTTGAACGAACTTTGGGGGAGGGGACCTGTGTAAGGGGAAGAGAGGAAAATACAGATAGAATTATAAAGTTTTTTCGGTTATTCATCCTGATGAAATATACATCTAAATTGACCGAAATATACACATATATTGACCATTTAGGTGCACTTGGTTTACTTTGAGGTCTTCGCCCCCGACATATTCTGGTAGGTTGAGTAGTTTAGAGTGGTCAGCAATGCTGGTCAGGTTGAACACGTGCATCCCGGACCCTTTACAGTCAAATTCTGCTGTTATATTATCACCTGGAAAATATATGGTTTTTTTTTCTTCAAATGTTCAGATATTTAGTATATTGATAATAAGAACATGTATACAGTGGGGTTTCAGATATCCGAACGTTTCAGTTTACGGACGATTTTATTTGAGAACAGATTTTTTTTATACGTTGTTTTGTTACTGCTAGTTAGACAGGATAAGTCACGCCTTATTGCACGTGGCTTGTAATGTTGAAATTCTTCTAAACCGATGATTTTGTTATATCAATGCATTTGCATTTCAGTAACTACAGTATATTTTATTCACTCCCATCCCAACCCCAAATACCACACCACTGCAGATTTTTCAGAAATAACTTGATTGACAATAAGAATCAAGTACCTGATATTGAAAGATATTGGGATTTTCAAGTACCAACTATATAGACTAGAGTAATCCAAGAAGGACTCACAAGTCGTGAGGCCATCTTCAGATTAATTCTAAAATGATGATGATGAATTAGCCTTGACCTTGACCCTAGTCAAAAGACCCCAGATCGAGAGCAATTTTTACGTGGTCTCTTATCTAATCTTTTGTAAGTCATAAAGTGGGACAAACACACAAACGGACGGCCAAAGGGGAGAGATAGAGAAAGAGAGATAGACAGAGAGAGAGAGAGACAGAGAAAGAGACAGATAGACCGACAGACAGAAAGAGACAGACAGACAGACAGACAGACAGAGAGAGAGAGATCGAGAGAGATCTACGATGAATCCATTACACCTTCCCTTTTAAATACATGAATATCTGTGATAAGTCCTGTCTTTACAAAATCTAAATCAAATGGTTAAGTACAAAGTCGGGGACAGGGGTTGTAAATAGTTTAACCCAATGGCTTTTATCATTTATATTCTTATTATCATTTATTTATTATTTTGAAAACAATTGTATCCTAAGAATTAATTGTAGAGAGGCTTTTTTCCTCTATGTACATAAAATAATCATGAAGTCTTACCCGATATGCATATAGATTTCACCTCTTGCGTAGTGGCAATGTGTTGGATAGTGATATATTCGCAGGTTTTCAATTTATCTAGAAAGAAGGCAGGGTAAATGCTCGTATATACGTATATATTACTACATTAATATAGATACCAATAAACGAATCCGTAACCTTTGCATCAATTACCCATGTAATTAGCGTCAATCAAAATATAACAAAAGTACAAAAATGCAAAATTTAATATAATTATATTTAATCTACAAGTACCTGGAATTTTGAAATACTCGAATTTAAACACTGGTGTATATACATATATTGCATGCACTCAATGCCATTAAACTACTCTGATATCTGGAATAAATACAGGGGATGGTATCATCATGGGTTGTAGATGATTATTGTAATACGTCGGCAATGCAGGCAGGATCACTTGACCACAGAAAGAGTACCGAGGCGTCGTAGTGAAAGATGTTTTTCTTTCTGCATACAAAGGGTGATTCCTTGCAAGAGTCGTTGTCAACGCGATGGTTTGGACAACTGCATCATGCATCGATACAAATTTCCTACCACTCCTGTAATGCTTTACAAATGACGTAGAGTAAGCGATTAAGTTATTTCATATCACGTTATATCGGTGATTGCCAACTATCCCGACTGGTCATTCCTAAAACTTTTCGCAATCATAGTCGACTTAGAACCCACAAAGCATGTGTTGGATAAAACAGGTATTTGCAAAATCGTCTTAAGTTCATAGCTGTATATTCATCCTGCTCTTTCTTAGAAGTGGAATAAAATGACACAGTCGTTTAGTACGTCAATAGGAACTACTATGTTTGGAACTGTTTTGCTGCTTCAATTGTAGAGAGCAGCAAAACTAACTACAGTTTTACTGATTTTCTTTAGAAAATTTAACGTTTAATGTCATCATTATATATTTCACCCTTTATTGCCTGTCTCTGTGAATGTGTTTGATTTAATGACTTTTTTCAATATCTAAAATTATTATAAAATGTCATTTATATCACGCATGTACTTGTTACTTTTATAAAATAAAAACCTTTCGCAGTGCCTAGTCATTGTGTCATTACCGTTGCAGCCAAGATGGAATCGGTAACCGTCGAGCCAAACACTCTCTTGCTTGTTGAGGAATCTTAATACTTGTATTTGCTGAGGTTGGGATGTTAAATTCGCCGCCATGTGTATGGTGCCGTCACCAGGATTAAACAAGATAGGACAAGCCTTGTCTGCTTCTTGCCATGACATTACATCATCCGAGACGAAGTGCTGAGTGAAAGATAATGCTCCGCTTACTAAGTCTACATCAAATAAGAGAAATGAAATATATATTCAGTATTTCTCAATTTTAATTTTAATTTTAATTTTGTATCATCATACAAATTCGAGGTTTAACTCGTTCGCGTTTTTATACCATCGTTAAAAAAGTGCAACTTTCCTCACATAATCTAAACAAGACTTTACATGTAGTAATCCTTTCATTCAGCCAGATAATTTAATTGATATCATTAATTTTCTTAATTGTGTTCGTTGTAACAATAATCTAAGTAAACAACAAAGTGAAGAAAATATTAATCATTTTTTCAGCTATTTCTACATACATATGTTTTCATTTGTCAGTAAAACTGGATCTTAATCTCTTTAATTTTGTCTAAAATAGTATACTATAATAGATAAAGAGTCCAACACAAATCTAAGATTTAAAAAAAAAAACAACTAAAAATATGTAATTTGGACAACTTTGCACTGAAAAAGTATTAGAAACATCAAACCTCATATATACCTACCGCAACCTGCGAATAAACATAACGTTAACAGAAAATTCATCTCCAACTTCGAAAAAATACATGTATGATACATGCCATTAAAACCTTGGAGGAAGATTCTACTCGGTCTCGATTTAATTCAAAGCAGGAAAAAAAAATCGTTTCCGTGACGTCTCAAAATATGTTGTTAAGGGGGCATCGGAAGTGTATAATCATTAATTTTATATATACATCAAAGTTTGTTCATTTGTGTTTTCATTGGTTTGTAATATTTGCATATAATTTGCCATTTCCGTACTGTTGTTCTAAAAGAATTGTTGATATCACTGTTCATTTCTGTAAACAAGATTTTGAATGTAAGTATAAGAGCTTTTGAATTAAATCAGAAGAGCTTTCGTATAGATCAGTACAAACAGAGATTTACCATTCGTTATAAATACTTGTAAATAGTTCTAACACTTGTAAACAAAATATAGTAAACATAATTAGATACAGAATAGGAAGTTTTAAAACCCCACTTTCACCTCTAAGCTTAATTTTTGGACACGAGGGGTGGGGGGGGGGGCTGAATCTTATGTTAAGTTACCCCACACTTTTTGACACTGTCCAAATTCAAAACGTTGGGAGGGGGAGGAATGCGTCCGTCTTTGTATACCTGATTGTCTTAATTTTTATTCCGGATCAGGACGGTCTGTTTTTACCACAAAAATCTGTTTAACTATAAATTTTGCTTCATTTATCTGGACGGTAAAATCTTATGATACTCCGCTTCATACAATAGAAAGAATACGCCTGTCAGTTGAGTTTCACACCTTTTTCACCTGCTAGACCCTCATGAGTAGCTCGTATTAGGACTCTGACTTCCCAAATCATTTTCAAATATTACCGACAGTATTGGTTAGACAGGATAAATCACGCCTCACAGCACGTGGCTTGTATATCTTTACACTGTGCACCTGTCAAGTGCAATTACTTTTTAAAATACCCCTCTATTTCAAAGGAAGAATGCGCTTAATAAATCAGGAATGTTTTACATAGCTATTAGTTATTTATATTCAAAAAGGTTATTTTAAATGAACTGTCTCGCAAATTTCTTTTTAGGTTAAGTCAAAACCGGAAGTATAGGAAGAAAACAAATCGGAAGTGCATTGGTGGAAAATCGACGTGTCTAGAAATAGAGTGTTAAAAACATAACGTAAATAGGCACATTTCACACTTAGACACAATATATTCAGCTAGATTCGGCTATTATTATAGTTTGGTTAATATTTCCTGACTAAATAACGATTTAAAGCAGGGTTTCTTGTATCAAAAACAGGTGAATTTCAACTCTAATTTGTTGCTGTTTAGTTTGAAAGGCAAAGAAAACAGCATCAACATCCATTATAAACAAATAAATTATGATTTATGACTACAATAGACACATTTCAAATATCCGGACGCCTCCCCTATCCGGACGACTGGACTGGGGAACGAAAGTGTCCGGATAACTGAGGTTCTAATATACGTGTATATTGCATCTGGCAAATAATGCAAAATACAAATTATCTCTGAACTCTTTCAGATAAATTATTTATAAGCTTGAGCATACAAGTTAAATATTCCTATAAGTGTCTCTCATAGCAATGCAAAACATGTATACTCTAATGGATGATACTAGTAATTTATGAAAGAGTGCAGTTTTGTTCTATTCTTAAAGAGGTGATAGATTCTCCCCAAAAATAAAAATAAAAAATCTGAAAAAAGGAAAGGGGGGACAAAAATATATTGTAGCATACTATTACTTCCAAAATCAAATTATTTTAAGTTGGGTGGGGTGTTAAAGGTAAAATTAATGCTAACAGATATTTACTCAGCGACAGCAGTAAGGGTTGTGGAAATTATTGTAACTTCTTCTTTGTGATCCGATTTGCCTGTTTTGATTTAATTGTACTAGACATTAACCTGAAATTGGACAGGTTGAGTAAAATGGACATGATTTGAGAAAATGTGTTAAGTAACTATTACCAAAACCATGCGATCTTGAAGTATATTTATGATCTGTATAGTTGATAGGAAATATATGTTACAGTCTTTGTTTCATACATACGACAACAAAGATGCCTGTAGGTTCGTTATGAATTTATTTGTGACACAGTGACTTTATTCATATTCATATTCATATAAGCCCTGAAATAGCATAAAACAACAATATAGTTATATCAAAATATAACATCAGTACAATACATGTATTTCCATCAAGACAATATTCTAACATTATCTTAGTATTGTACTTTAAAATATTTTAGCGGGAGATAACTCTTGTAACATACATGAATTATATTTCTCCAAATAAGTCATAAAAATATATTACTCAGATAAAAATGTTTAGAAACACTTTCTCACCATTCTATGGGAACAAGCTCATGAATGCTTGGTGAGATATATTTATGACATTGACATCAGACTCTGTAATTTGAACAGAATCTAAGAATATGTCTTGCTAAAAATAATCTAATTGATCTTACAAATGACCAATTTAATCAAATATCTGATCATCATAAATTTTTTATATACAATTGATTTGAGAATCAATTTATACTCTGATAAATAAACCAAATAAACCAAATATTGATTTATAATCAATACTGTGTTTCATATTGAAAAATATCTTTTCATTCAAATTCATTCATACTCATTAGTTTGTGATCATGGACTATGTTTTCTGCAGTTTATAGGATAATCGATTTTATTAATAGTAAGTCTTATAGGATATTAGTATTTGAGTTAACTTACCAGAAAATAGCAAGTTCTGGTCCTGAGATTTCAATTGTAAGTCAATATGTAAATATAGGTCTGCTCTGGTCAATGTCCAGACAAAGGTTGTCAAACTTGGCGGTAAAACACATAAAGCAAAATATACAAACCAACCAAATTCAACCTGACACAGACAACCAATAAAAACCAAGATCACAAATATCAACTGACCAACTCATGATCAAGCACTGCCCTTAGGATATATGTACAAGTGTATGAATTAAAAAAGGGTGGATCTAAATTTACTATGTGTATACTGGTTTAGATATATTTTAATTACCGGTACAATAACTTTATTTATTTATTTAAATCAACAATTTTCATACTCTTACATATATATTAATGAAAAGTGTTATACGTGTAATAATAATAATATTTATTATTGTACATGTAATACAAATTTATTTCTAACATTTTCCCCTCAATCTGGGAATCTGGTCTCGAAATAACTAATGGCCTGGTGGTCTAGAACAATTTTTAGCTGTTCAAAGAGAACACTTGCCCTTTAGGCCATGCAGCTTTTCAACAGTTTACTTCTTATTTATTGGTACTGTGATAAAACTATATTCGGTGGTTTCCCTTCCTGGCTCTACATATTCTTTTGAATAATATGATATATATAATACATTTTCATTCATTATTATTTTCAATATTATTTCCTTTTCTGTTGCTTTCAATCGCAATCCAATTATCCCCCCCCACACACACACACATACATACATACTTTCGGGTATGCAACTTCCATACTAATACAATGGTAGTGACCAATGTGATCCCTAGCTGCATAGACTGATTATGAATCCTTATACTATAAAATCAACCTTAATTGAATAAAATTTTCTTTATTTACCGAAGAAAATTTAAGGGGGGGGGGGGGGCATCAGTCTGTGAGGGTTCAAGCTAGAGGCAAATTCATGTGTAAAGTCTATGTTTCTTATTTGTTAGTAAATAAGCATTTTATTAAAACAATGTGGAGTTTAAGCGAGTTCAATAAATAATTTTAAAAATTGATCTACACATGATGACTTGTGTGCAATTTTAGCTATCCCCGGGGTCTTCGTAAGGGTTGTTTTGTACAATCATGAATTTTTCTGATTTCTTTTACACTGAATTGTTAAATACCAATGACCCAATTCAAATTGAAAAAAAAGCGGATCCGCTCTCTTTTACTTACATCCAGTGGAAGCTAACAATTACGTTAATTCACACTTACAGAGAAAAAATAATTATCAATTTGAAAAAAAATATTCAGCCAGGTACAGTGTCTATAATAATCAAAACAAAATTCGCTTTTCTCACAATTTACATGTACCTGTATTAGAACACAAACCATTGAGTTCATTTATTGTATTTTTATATAGTTGAATAGATGGAAATAGAGTCTTTAACTTGTTTAATGATAAATTAAGTGTTGTCTGACCAAAGAGACAAATGAAGTGCATTATGGGATACTAACCACTGGTTAAACAAAAGTAACCAGTGGTTAGATGGCCACCGGCTAAATTCACTTCGAGCAACACAAGTATGGCCTATACTGACTTTGACCAATTGTTAAATTAGCCAGTGGTTAAGGTTAAACTATAAACTATCATTTAATAATTAAAAGTAATTAAAAAGTCCATATATTTTATCTTTTAAATTTGGTATTTTAATTTCCAATATTTTTATATAGAGCCATTCTACTTAATACTCTCTTGTATCTATCTTTGTAATTTTTCTCGAAGGTTCACGTCAAAACATGGCCAACACAAAATAATCCCAAATTCACCTTTGGATTTCTGTTGTTTTGGTTTTGGTTTGCGACAGAGACTAATTTTGTAATGAGAATAAAATCACAATGTAAGATTTCTGATCGTCCCATTTTTGTAATAATACAAGGACTTTTTAATTTCGATGCATGTTTTTTTCCGGACAAAAGTAAACAGACTCGGGGATCATATTTAAGCATACGTATAGACAAATACCAAAATTTAACTGAATTTCATTAGACATAAACGCATTTATAATTCTTATCCAGGCGAGCTTTACTGCCTCCGAAGTTCCAATGCTCATAAAAATTATTCATGTATACATCTTCTTAATATTAATTAAAATATGCCGATAATAAAGTAAAATATAATTTTCTGTTCGAGTACTCGCAGTACTTTAATGATTTTCCTTATTGGCTGCTAGCTTCTACGGGCTTAGTGGCTGCTGTTAGTGGCTGCTAGCTTCAGCCTGGTAAAATATATGTATACATTAATACATAACGAGATGGCATTAACATTATGGCTTGATGCAAGTATCATTCCAAATCCAAGAACTAATATTTGGTATTACTCTGCTACTGGCTAAAGAATTTTCTTGAAGTCTAGAACACATTGGACATAACGCTAATTCCCAACGAAATCTACTTGCTGTATATTTGTCCTTCTCCTTCAAATACTCGGAATAAAGAGTTCCGTTTGATCCGATTCTTTCTAGATCTTTAGCCAATTCTTCAGGAGATGCATAGTCTAATATATTAATGTATTTTTTTTAAATTACATAATTCAACCTGTTTTGACATCTTACTTGGCACCTGTGAGTGTTTTTCATTACATAATTTGAACAATTGTTATTAACGCTAATTATACTTATTGTTACCTGTTCGTTTCATTTTTATCCACGCCCATAAGTAATTAAATGACCAATTATATTTTGTATTTCAAGATTATCTTTATGGGCGTGACTTTGTAATTATCGACGAAATAAAACCAAAAGCCAAACGCAAATTGTCACCTTTTGACATTTGCTATCAAAATTAATAAACTTTATATTTTGGCTTATTTCAATATTTGGTTTTATTTCGAAGGTAAATATATTTCTTTATTTTATGTTCTTCTTCTTTGTCAATTTCAAGAACTGTTTTTATTATTATTTTATAGACCTTTTGACATTTGCTATCAAAATTAATAAACTTTATATTTTGGCTCATTTCAATATTTGGTTTTATTTCGAAGTTCCCCAAGATTTCATTATTCCCCGGTACCTCAGCGAAGCGAGTCCACGAGGAAAAATCCCTTGTAACAAGTGGTGGAGAATCCGGGTAAGATGTCAAAACAGGTTGAATTATGTAATTTAAATACTAAGCGGTCCTGTGAGGCTTATTTAACAATTGACATTAATTTGAAAATTCTATGAATTAAAGAAATTAAGTATTTAAAGATTTCGACATATAAAGTAATATTTATTCATTATTTAGTAAAAGCATCATTGCAACATTTGATTATTTTACTTTTTTTTTTTCTTTTTCTTTTTATCATTTTAAAACGTATATACAGAATAATTTATCTACAAATTATAAGTTTGGAGCATAACATTATGAAAATAGCATTATATAAATGAAATATAAACAAAATATATACAGGTAAAATTATATATAAAATATTAACAAAAATATACACGGAGCATAAAATGCTGTAACAGTTATGTGAAAGCAACTAAGCTACATCTAAACTTTGTATGAATAGGAAATTTGCAAATTTTGACACATTTCACTCGTGTGTGTGTGTGTGTGTGTGTGTGTGTGTGTGTGTGAGGGTGCGTGCATGCGTGTGCTGAGGTGGGGGTCAATTTCAATTTTACATATAAATGAAGCAATAGAAGCTCTTCAATTGTAAATTGGATAAAAAATGAAGATATCACATGGAGGAAACTTTCAGGGTTTTCTTTTTATAATATAACATCATTGGTCAGACAGGGTCATCACAAATTAAAGTGGGAGGGGATGGGTTTTTGTTTCACATAAAAATGAATCCTTTCGAAAAAATGGGGCCTATTTCTTGAAAAATTAATATCAAAGCAAGTAAGTGCAAAACATTTTCACATTTTGGCAAACCTTCTCCCTCTGGGTCATACGGGTAATATGTTATAAAAACATCTTCAAGACACAATGTAGTAGAATTGCTTTAAATAATATTTTGATAAACTAGAGTTTGGTGCATATGAAGGCTATATTTTATTCTACTGAATATCTTTCTTTTATATGAAAGAGGATAACAGTAGCTATCTTTATATTGAAAAATGGCTAGATTAAGTTATATACAATACCGGTCTTTTACAATATAATTCCTTCAGGTAAGCGATGTGGTTTGTTGGCCTGATATTTTGAAGAAATAAATTGTTGTAATGCATGAAAACTTTTATAGTTTAATTTTATACTGCATTAGTAAAAACAATTGTTTAATATATGTATTTTGAGCTACTTTCAAGTTTAAGTTAGAGATTAATCAAGGAACATGGTTTTGCCAGTGAAGTGAATTTAAAGTGCTAGCCTATTTTAGGGCTGGTATTGGGACAGAGGCTGTTTTAATATCGAGGAAATTCATTGTAGCTACAAGTCATTAGACATCCTGTTCCTTTATTTTTCCTTGACATTAATATATTAAGTATTTATTCAATCTATATTCAAACGCTTACAACAATTTTTATCATTTATTCATTTGTTTATTTTATTTTATCTCTTTACTAGATTGCAGAATTGCTAACCGGTAAATCGTAATTCGTCCCGACTGATTAACCGGTTACTCATATCAAATACCTAGATGTTTTTAAGGTGTTATTAATTTTAATAATTTATGAATAAGACAGAAAGAACGATAGGAATATTCTTTTAAGTATAAATCAAATTATAATTTTAAAAAATTGTAGTTCATAATTATTCAAAAGAATTTTTTTTACAACGATCGCAAGCAAACAGTAATGAAATACAAGTAGTTTCACTGCCCACATGTCGCAATTTCACAGTACAGTCAGTCCGACTTCTCAAAAAAAAGTCTGCCCATGACAAGAAATAGATCTTCATTTGAATTAATTATCCTTTCGGATCGTAGTAACATGTACATGTATGTGCCCAGTTTAGACAGTTGTATTTTCTATGCACTAAATTGATGTGGTGTGTATAAAGAAAAACATGAAATAAACACACTCATAGTAAAATCTTTAACGGTACTAAACAGTGACGTTAGTATCATTCATTAATGATTTTTGTAAAGCTGAACAATGACAATGACAATGACAATGAACTTTATTCTCATAACTGAAATTACAGTTTAGAGAAAATACTTATGTACGGTATGTACAAACTACAATATGAAAATCATTGGTACATGCATAATGAGGGGATAACAGATAATTGATTCAAGTTAACCAAGAGATAAAACTCTCTCAAATATGGTATCTATTAGATTACAAATACTGATAGGTTGGTTTTTGTTTGTGACATTGAACAGCGATTCAAATTTTACAACATTTGGATTTGATATGAAATATTTGGGTAAATACATAACCCTTGCATTTTTCATATATACATCAGTACATTTGAAAAGATAGTGAAATTCACCCCCAATTTCATTGCAAGCACATAATTTAGAAATTCTGTTTTCTCTAGGAATATTAAACCATCTACCTGTCTCAATAGGAAATTTACCATTACCCGTTCTAAAATTAAAATATTTTTTACATAGTTTTGTTGGCAAAATCAATGACTATTTTTAAAAACCCACTGAATTTTTTAAAAACCTTTTGGAGAAATGTGTACCTTGCTATACCATGATTGCTTAAATTGGTCTAATAAAATGTTGTATACTTTAGATTTTAACCAGGGTACTATGTTTATTGGGTTTTCTTACCATATATAGTAGATTTAAGATTTTCTTAATAGCTTCGCATCATGGGTTATCAAAATCTATTAATACATTAAAAAGTTTTGCTGACAGTTTCGAGTTCTGGCAATAAGTAATTTACCCCAGAAGGAACAGGTTAGGCAGTGACATGTTCTTTTAATAATCATTATATGTATATACATGTAATTAAATTCCCTCCAAGAGCTCAACCCCGGGGTCTTAACGGTCTTCAGTTTAACTTGAATAGATAATAGTCTCCGACTCGAAAAACAAAAAATAAAATTTATTTAAATTTGAAATTGCGTTAAAACTATACATAATTTTATTTTATACGACTAACCGAATACTGATTTTGTAACCGGTTACCATCGTTCCGACTGAGTAATCGGTTAATAGAGAGAGAGAGAGAGAGAGAGAGAGAGAGAGAGAGAGAGAGAGAGAGAGAGAGAGATTATTTTCAAATGGGTTATTATATATGAAGTGATTTTCAAGCTTCCAGAGACTGCAATCTATTTTGCTTTTAAAGGTACATGTCTGTCCTCTATTCTATGTATTGTGTGCTGTTGACACATTCTTTATAGTAAAGAATTTATTGAGTGCACAACTAATTCGAGTAAATTGTTCAACTGATCCCAAACTTTGAATTACAACACTCTTAAAAATGATATTGAATTGTGTTGTTATAGCTAATAATATTGACTATTTAAAAATGGATCAACATTTCTTTTTTTATAATACAACTAAACTATCTATATCTCAAGGATTATTTCTTTCTTCTTTGAAATAATTTATAATCAAATAAAGTTTCAATTATTCAATTCATCACACTTTTAAAAATGAACATGCATAAATAAGTATTGTAATGCAAAGTAATGCCATGTAATGCCAGCATTACACAAAATGTTGGAAAGTAATGCATTACATTACCATTACTTGTATTGCTAAATTTGTGGCAGAACACATTAGTAGCATCACTTTGAAAATATGTAATGCATTGCAATGCATTGCAATGCATTACCATTACATTTAGCAATGCCCCAAGCCTGATCTTGACCGCATAAAATCGTATCAAGATTTATTTTACTGAATTTTAATACAATAGGGTTTAAAAGAAATTTTGTCGCCTGACTTCATTGGTCGAAATACTAGTATCTTGGCTGTGAAAATACAAGGATATTTATAATTTATTTACCTTAAACCGCTTTCTCCAAAACTTGACCATCATGATCCAGGAATCCTATAGAAACCATTTTCTTTTTAATTGCGTTGCTCTTAATCATTTTAAGGATTTATTAAATTATTATTGCAAATGACACTTGTGGAGTGACAATTTCACGGAGAGGTAAAGGCATGTTCTATATCATACTACACGTTTTGACGCTTGGGTATATACCTTCCATCAGGGCAAATGACAATTTAGTCATAAATGCAATACAACGAACTGGTCATTGTGAAAATTTTATAAGCAACCGTAAATGAATAGGCGATGATGGTCAGCTTTGATCGAAGTTAGATCGATATGTGTTACCATTGTGTATGGCTGTGTGAACTTGTGAACAATCAATTAGGATGGATAATTAACTATACAGATGCCTACAATGGATTGCATATGAGTCTTTTTCAAGCTGAATCAACGAACATCCTAACCCTTGCCTGTCTTATTTTCTGATTAAAATTTACTACTTTTTCAATCAGTGGTGTTTTCTAGGTTCTGCAGTTTGTTCTTTTGCTCGTTTTTTAAATAGGACTATAGCAAGTTCTTTCAAATCATTAATTATACATATCACGTAAAAAAAAATTCAAACTTCCGAGAATTGTTTAATTCGTAGCATAAAATGGGGTTGGTACCATAGCTAAATAAATTCACAGAACATTTCCTTCGTAAAGTTTATCTTTCTTGTAGAGATTCTTTCCATATGAAAATTGTCAAAAATGTGGAGGATAAATCTTTAAGCCACTTGGTGGTACCTCTACAGCCCAAATTCGAGACCGACAAATAGTAGCCTAAATGTCTCCTACACTGATCTGGTATCCGTTTGATCCACACTTCAAAGATAAGGGAGATAATTGACCACTTTTAAGCCCTAAATCATTGTGTAATGCTAAAAAATGCCAAAGTTCGAGTGAGCTAACTAAACTCTTTTAAGGGTCATAGGCGCCCTCTGACGCTTATTATGAATACCTCTTGAGCTCCTCTACTTAATCCTAATGTTTCCTAGTCTTGTGATCAAATTCAAGTGAGATATAAACCCCTGAAATTAGCCCGAAGACCTGGGAGCCACTTGGTGGTACCCCTACAGCCCAAATTTGAGACCGGGAAATAGTAGCCCTAAAGGTCTCCTACACTGTCCTGGTATCCGTTTGATGCATACTTTAAAGATAAGGGTGATAATTGGCCACTTTTAAGCCCTAAATCATTGTGAAAGTTCGGGTGAGCTAAATAGTCTCATATATATATATCTTAGCATTTTTTTCTCGAAGGTTCACGTTCAAAGCATGGCTGACATAAAATATTCCCAAATTCACCTTTGGATTTCTGTTGTTTTGGTTTTAGTTTGCGACAGAGACTAACTTTTTAATGAGAATAAAATCACCATGTAAGATTCTGAACGTCTCATTTTTGTAATATACGAGGACTTTTTCTTGATTTTCGATGTATTTTATTTCCGGAGAAAAGTAAACAGACTCAGGGATCAATTTTTAAGCATACGTATAAACAAATACCAATATTCAATTGAATTTCATGAGACACAAACGCATTTATAATTATTATCCAGGTGAGCTTTATTGCCACCGAAGTTGTCAATGCTCATTGAAACAATTAATGCATAAATCTTCTTGATATTATTTTAAATATTTTGATAATAAAGTAAATCATAATTTTCTGTTCGAGTACTCTCAGTACTTTAATGATTTTCCTTATTGGATGCTAGCTTATACGGGCTTAGTGGCTGCTGTTAGTGGCTGCTAGCTTCAGCCTGGTCAAAATGTAATATCTTTACAAGGATAAAATACCAAAAAACCAACACTGACGCTTTTTCATTCAAAGTATTAAATATAACATAACTGATTAAAGATGTTTAAACAATACGTTAATACATCCACTTTTGTACTAATTAAGAATCCTTATTCACCCCAATACAGTTTATCGGGACATAGATTTAGAAATTTTCAATATCGCACTATTAATTAAAGATATTTCCGATGGTGAAAATTTGACAAACCCTGTTGTAATTTTTGTACTTACTGTGCAACGTTCCTCCGATTTTAGCATCACTGCTTTAATGCCAGGCGAGCTTTGGTCTCTGTTGTATAAAAAAACGATCTATGCCCTCAGTGAAAAAAAGACTTAGTCTTTATTCCGCCTTGCTGGCTCGAACATATTTAGTTCCACATCTGTAATCCATTTATTTAGTTAAACAGGCAAAAGTTTCCTATAAAAGTAAATTGAGGACCGGGAGACAATTCCTGGAGCCGGAAAAATTTCCTGTGAATGCGGGAACTCTACCTGCTACTAAGCTAATGAAATTTGTCGCTAATAATTGAGGAAGATGGCTTAAGCTAGTGCGGTCAATCTTTGATTGCTGTAACTGCAACGGACCGGGGCGTAAACTGATGCATAATTGATTTATGGTGGCAAATTGCATGAGATCTCCTTTTTTCCCAACTATCAATTTTACTCAGTTTTACACAGAAAAATCGGCAATAGTCTACAAACAATTCAATTTAGTAACGGAAAAATACAGGGTAAGGATAGAATGCAATGGATAACATTATTTTGGCATCGTTACAGTATATATACGCACGCTAACTTGCCACCCTTTTAGCTGTGCTATTTATTAAGAGAGAGAGAGAGAGAGAGAGAGAGAGAGAGAGAGAGAGAGAGAGAGAGAGAGAGAGAGAGTGTGTGTGTGTGTGTGTGTGTGTGTGTGTGTGTGTGTGTGTGTGTGTGTGTGTGTGTGTGTGTGTGTGTGTGTGTGAGGGTGGGTGGGTGTGTGTGTGTGTCTCTCAACCTGCTTTGGTAAATGAATAATATTCGGTGACCGAAAATGCGCAAATGAAATCCTGAAAATCTTATTGATTCATCATAATATACGCCTCTGTCAACATTTCACAGACTTCTCTTTCCGCTTCGTCATACTTTTTTTTTGGAGATTTCTGCTGTTGCTGTGATGTTAACGTTCCTATGGTAATAGTATATTAGAAGATACATTGACAGTTTATTCGTTATATACCATTAGATTTGGAAATAGATCTTTGGTGAAAGAATGGTATATAAATGTCCTTTAAATTACATTTCAACACTGAAATACAGTAACTGCAATGTTTTAATTGAAGTTTTTTCCACTGAAAATAAGTGTTATTTTTCATTGGGAGAAAAACCCATCAGAAACTATACATCTTTTTGATTGATTTTCCCCTATGTATACATGTATACATGTGGTATGCTCTTTTTTTCCTCCGTTCGCTTACATGAAAATGGAATGTGGTATGTATAGTTTTCAAATGAATTTCTCGCTAAGATAGAGGGGGAAATAGAGGGTATACTGGGTTTTTTTAAAGGATCCAATTCACTGTTTAATAAAAATGTACTTGATTCTTTTATTTAATTATTTTTTGAAGTTGTCTTTTCGTTGAAACTTACTGAGTTCATTATTTATACATATGAAACTAAGTTCACTACGCATTTATTCTTTTGAATTTCAACACAATTATACACCAATAGGGACAAGGAAAATCGAAGAAAAATGTGATGAACAGAAAAGACACCTAATATCCTCTACAAATATATTGTACGGACTTAAATATGAACGAAATATTAATATACTAATATCAAAAATGAGAATTAAATTATAATAAAACAGTCGTAATAATGTTAATAAAAAGAAATTGAGTTGTGTTTGTTTATTATTGTCCTCGCCTTGCAGTGCCAGAGACTGGCTTTCTATTGACACCTTTTTCGGTACCAAAACCTACAACGGCAAGGGAAGTGTGATCCAAAAATTATGCTCTGGTAAAAATCCAGAAAAAATTTCCACATTTACACTCTGGGAATGGTTTTAGATAATATTGGAATTGGTTACTATGGTCCAGTAAAACCGTACTTCAAATTCTGTGTGATTCAAATTTAGAATTTGATTATTACCTATTGCACAGAGTTTCGGGCGCGGATCTATGGACCCCCCCCCCCCCCGGGAAAATAAAAACTTATTAAATTTACATAGTAAATTAGCGCAACAATGCTTCCCCCCCCCCCCAACACAATTATCCCTCGGACCCCCACCCCCCCCCCCCCCCCCCGGGCAAAAATTTTCTGGATCCGCGAATGGAGTTTATTGTCATTTGTTTAATGTAAGGAATGATAATGATTGATTATTTATCAATCTATCTGTATATCATCTTTATAAGGATTCGTCCAGACTCTTTCTTCGATGCCACTACCTGTGGGTTGTAGTCTTCATGACATGTCAACCATTCTTACATGTACCTGCCAGAGAATAACTAGCTCACTGGTACAAATCAAAGCAACATTCGCATCTGTTCCATTTGCATTTCATGTACATGCTTTCATATCCATATTTTTATCATTGATAAACCGGTATTCATATAAACAGTATATCTGTCTCACTTGTCAGTAAAAACTGTGTACATGTATTTTTTATGACCTATAGCTATTGCATATATTCCATTGCACGTACAATAAAGTAATTAATAAACAATATATCGATGGCGTGTTCGGTTTATCGATTACCTGTATACGTTTTGTCAGAGGCACCATGTCTTGTAAAATACATTATATAGTTGACATGCATGCAATTTCAACGACATTTACAAGACATAATTTGATCACATGGCACAAAATACAACAAACATCATATTTGTCATCACAACATTTCTACGTATTCAACGAAGATTGATGAAACTAGTTGGGTTCAGTTTATTAAAAAATAAACTAAATTCAGAAGTCGTCAATCAATCAATATAAGAATAAGTGTTATGGTAATTTGTACATGGCATCCATATCAATGCATATATCACATGCCTGTCAAATAAGTAAGCCAAACTTAAAAGGGCTCGATGGTGGTGGCCATTTTTAGACTGTATTGATCTCCTTCAGAAAAAGAGCTCTGTATAAAAATATAGGAAAATACCCAAATTGAAAACCCAAATTCTATGGATTTTTGTAGTTGATATTTTATAGGTAAACACATCATACTATCTTAAAATTTAAGGTAGATCTGATGGTTAATTTGTTGACCATCGAGCTGAGTTTTAAAAAAAAAATATTGAAAGACTGACATACAAAAGTAAATCGTGAAGATTAATAGAAATTTCACATAGGAATGCAAATGACATTATTTTTTATTTCATTTCATAATTTGTTGACCACAAAGCAACCTTAATTATCGTTACGTAGTTGAAGTCCATTACGTTTTAACATTGACCGAGCTGTCGGCGAGTGTATAAATGAGTTTTTCTTTACTAATGTAACCAAAGTTGATATACATTTATACATATATCCATTTAAAAACAGAGTTTTATAAATTGATTCGGGAGGAATGTGAAATTCTCCCTGGTGGTAATAGGTCGAGGAAATTTTTTGTAGAATCCTACAAAAGGTAATATTGGCTTCGATAAATTCAAATAATATTAGATAACTTGAACAATGTTCAAAACATTCAATAACTTATGCAGGATTCGCATACGAATTGCATGATGTCAATGAGGCTTACTGCCTGTGTAGACATATGGGGTTACCTATAAAATTCAGGATGTTGAAAACATATATTTGAAGTAGATTATCTACATCCTCAAGGGGGATTAAGACTTAATATCAAAGGCAAAATGATCGACGAAAAAGTAATACACACCAGGTCATGAAAAATGAATCATTTTATGGCGACTGAAGTCACCGACAAAATCCAAACAGGTTCTGTCATACCAGTGCATGTACATACAGTACATATAATACCCACAGACACTTGAGGTTGAGGTTTTTCGTTTGGTTTCACATGTACGTGTTTCACCACGACTAATTCATTAATAGAAATTCTTAGATTACAAGTCTGGTTTTTGTGAAACGATTTAGCTACAATATACTCTCAACCAATAAACAAACAATTTGTCTGTGTGTTTGATACGTGTTCATGGAAAACGAAGTCAAACCTGGGGTCGCAATACTGCTTGATGGTATCCCAACAATGAATAGGAAAACAATAGGGTAACGTCCTTGATTTAATGTTCACGAAAACTTATGTTACAACTGGTGAGGTGGAGTGGAGTCGGCGGGGGGGGGGGGGGGCTAAACTTACTGTCCAAATAGTAATTACTTAACAAGCAGGACCTGTCGGTAAATGAAAAGATGAAAACATCATCAGAAAGGTTCTGAGAAAGATTCCAGAAGAAAACCATGATGGAGGTTGCTTAGAAAAATAATGTAACACGGAGTAAAAACGCCAAATGATTTTATTGGTACATGCATAGAAGTAAAGCGGACTTAGTATACGATATCGCCTACAATATAGCGCTATAATTATAAACATCAGATAAGTTTTATTCTTTAATATTGAGATGAAATATCTCAAAAAGAAAGCTGGTTATTATACAACAACCCAGCTAAAAGCTATGCGCGGATCTAGGTGGGGGGGGGGGGGAACTCCGCACCCACCCCCACCCTGGAAATTTCAGATTTCTTATATTTAAATTGTAAATGATAAAAAATGTGCTTCGGACCCCCCCCCCCCCCCCCCCCCCCCGGGAAATGGAGATATCACTTTGACCCCCGACCCCCTGGAAAAAAATTAAATCCGCGCAGGAGCTAGAGTTTTAATTCTAGGTTTTGTGAGGGGAATGTGCAAATATAATAAATAATGGCAACGCATAGTTATTTATTTTGCCGTTGCAATATTGTGTACCTTTGACAAGGATGTTTTATTTATTATTTTTTTTGTTGCTGTAATTTTCGTTGGGATATATTAACCAGCTTCCTGAGGAGTGTGCAGGTTTTCTACATACAAACGGAAAACGAGTAGATGGACCAATTTGGAGATAGGTATTTTGAGAATAGACTCATTTTTTGTTTAAGTCTGGTGAGAAAGGTAACAATAAACATTTCCTCCGAATAATTTAACAAGAAATGAGCTAACTTTTTTTTTATAGAAATTTTATTGATGATAACAGTAGACAATGTTCGACAACTCATCCAAGATGACCTTACTGCGTCTGATATATTTGCAAAAATTTCCAATGCATGAACTACGACTAGTTATTTGCATAAGTTTTCCTAAAATATCAGGAAATATTATATTGCTTTTATGCACAACACCAATAATTAATTTCAAAAATACGTTTTTCCCAAAAAACAAATGTTCTCATCTAGGTCCCTTGCATTAAAATCAGGGCTGTGAATTAATTTTGTGACCCATTTCCTGTAATTTCAAACTTCTTGGTCAATTCTAAAAGCAGAAATGTTTTGCACTATTTTCAATTGTTATATTACTGAGCTTATATATACCTACATGTAGTGTTGCATCTTGATTTTTACAATTGTGTCGCATGTACACATTCCAACTGTTTCCACATTTTTTATATATTTTCACCCAGTAACATGACATATGAAGTGTTTCTTTCAGGGTTTTAAATGAGCATGATAAAAAGTTAATACATTGTAGCTCTAAAATTAGTTTTGAAACTGTGTAAAATTGTTTAATACCAGGCCCTGTATATTACATCCTGTTTATTTCTAAAACCAATTTTATAAGTGAAAAGTGAAAGAACTATATGCGATAAGGTATAATTTCTGCCCCAGTGTTTTATAAATTTGAAAAAAAAAAATCATATCATAAAGATATTTTGAAAAAATATGAAACTGAATATGCTTGTTGCAGAAATCTAAAAGTTTTTTAACATCGATCATTCCTCGTGCTTCTATGACGTCACGTAAATGGACCATTTCCCGCATTTTCTCAAAAGCATGAAAAATTCATCAGTTTTTCTTCATATTTAAGAGTAGGAGGTATAGAGCGCAATGTTGCTCCAAAACCATTTTAACATATATTATTGTTCATATTATTTTGCATATCATATTAGAAAATGGTGTTGGAGCAAGCATGCGCTCGATGTTTCCTTTTCAAAAAACTGATAGGAAATCCCCCATTTTTGGTTACAATACGAACTTTTTGTGAACCTAGCTTATTATTAACATATCATATTTCTATTATGACTTCGATTTGACAATTCATCTTTATAAACCTGAACTAGATATATAATAACCTCTCTTTTAGCAAATTTCTAAAGCTCTATTCATAACTTTGAATTTTGGGGCATAAAAACACTTTATACCGCACATAGTTCTTTCTAAAACTAATTTACTTGGTCTAGATTTTTAAAATGTTTGATTGTGACATTTGTTGATTGTTTTTTTTAATCAAAAGTCATTTTCTGTCTTCTTAACACTTACTTCCTCTGATATTACTGGTTCCTTTGTTATTCAATAGGTGTTCTTTTAATCATTGTCTCAGGAAACAGTCTCTGTAAGGATAGGACATATTGAATATGCTCAAAAATGTGTGAAACAGAATCATTTCACCAAGGTGACCTTTTAGGCCTACGGACCTCCTAAAGAAGATGCATACGGTATAATGACTGTTTATTGAAAAAAATTTAAAGAAATCAAAAAGTGTTGAAATTATTATATTACTATTTGAAGTTTATAGTTACATTATCAATGTGTACCAAATAGTACCTCATCATCTGATTTAGTCTCCATCAAACGCAACAGTGATTTTGAGAAGCAGACGCTATGTCCTTGAAAGCCAACTCACCCCCTACAGATCCTATTTTTGTAAAAACCCGCCCCTCACCATGGGGTTACGTGCTCATTGTTAGGTGATACCTTATTCCGAATGGTATGCCGTCGGAATACGGATTTTTCTATACGCAAAAGAAATTGAAATTCAGTAACTGTTACTAAATTAATGATATTTTTTTTTTCAAAGTGACATTTAATACTAGTAAACGTCATAATGTCGGCATTGCATAAACATGTGGGTTGTAATTACATTGTTTTTACTTTTGCAAACCTCCCCTAGTTGAATTCATAATACATGTACTGTTTTCTTTCATTTGCGCTGGACAGTTTTGTGGACTTATAAGTTTAGTAATGTTCGTCGGGATGTTGTTGTGTAGAATTTCTTGTACATATCATATACACATATTTGTTACATAACTTGTTGGTATGTTGAGATTTGTGTATAAGGGATACCAGTGCAATCCACCAAAAAATCTTTTAGTATCCTGAATTTGGTTTATTCGTTACCTTAGAATATTAACTAGGACTTCGAGTAATTGAGCAACAAATTAAAGATACATGAATTCTGTTAAAATTGTCCGTTATCCAATGAAAAAGTCTATTACATCACATCGAGATAATTAACTAGGTCAATAACACCGAAAGGATAATACACCAAACCGTCAATAAAAGCTGACGTATATTTGATGGTGAATCAATAACACAGAAACACTTATTGTTATTTACAATCCCAATGGGCAATATCAAGCAACAATCAAGCAAACTTAATTTCGACTCTCTCTCTCTCTCTCTCTCTCTCTCTCTCTCTCTCTCTCTCTCTCAATCTTCTTGGTTGTTGATTGAATAATTCAATAATATGAAACCAAACATCACTTTTGGATATATCAGTAATTGTCTTTACCGGACAGAAATTTAATTTACCTTAAAGACAATAGAATACACAAATTGCAGGTACTAAACTTTAAAACACACCATTCATCGCCAGACTTTGCTCATGGTCAGTGTAATATGAGGGTTCTAGGAGCAAGTTGAATCAATCTCTCTCTCTCTCTCTCTCTCTCTCTCTCTCTCTCTCTCTCTCTCCAAGTTTTAAAGCTTTTGCTACTTTGTGCAGTTTACTGAGCGTCCAACCAACCTACCATCCAATCAACCTACCATATAACCTCAAAGAAACTTCACACGCTTAAATACAAAAGTCAAACGAAAACCAATCAAAAACAACAACAATATAAAACGAATTGATCTTTAATGGACCAAAGCAATATATGTAACCACTACAAAAATATATATTTAAAGTCATGATGTAATATACATATCCTTTATTGTGAATATTCATTGATCATGTACATTTCACACCGATTTATATTTACGATCAAATTGATATCTTGAAGCAGTTACTTTGTTCTTGGAGCAATTAACCAGGACAAAATAATTATAAGAATCTACACAATCATACGATATCTCATTTTAGTTGGTTTTTTGCTTTGTCTGAGGTACATTTAAATGATTTATCTCTTCAATAGTATCGAAACTGCAAGAGAGCCAACTTCTTCTTGGGGTTTCCCTCTAGGCTCTTTTTTGCCTTCTTTGATTGAGGTTTCCTTATGCCTTCTTCATCCAAATCACTAAATCCGAAACTATAAGACCTTCCCATAACATCCATTTCATCCACATCCGTCCCCCATTTTGACTCGGCCCCCTTTCGGTCCGCTGAGAAACGCCCACTGTCGGAACTTCCTCCATTTTCCTTGTCAGACGCCCGAGCCCGATCTGGTTGCTCCAACCTAGATTGCACTTTATCCGCAGATGCTATGGAATCTGTCTCATCGTTTAAGTTTGATACTTTATTTGAAAACATTTCAGTCAGTCGTCTGGCCCTTGTCCACAATGACCGCTTATGGTTGGTCCCTTCATCGTCAAGGCTTTTAGATCTCATGTCAAGGTCCTCGTTAGACTTTCTTTTACTGAAGAAATTGAGTAATCTTCTGATACTTGTTTGTCTATTCAGCTTTGAATCTGGAACCACATCAGAAGCAGTGGTCTTTGATTGTTCAGTTCCAAACGGAACGGCCAGATGCATTCGCATTTTTCTGGTTTGATTATAAATGTGGTCATTTTCTTCCCTCTTGATCCGTCTTGCTCGATGGTACAAGTAGAAATCTACTATAAGCCACGTGACCACAAGGGAAGTTGTGCATCCGACAACAAGGAGGACCAGTTCATATTTACCAAAATCTAAAGAAAAAAAGAAAAAAAACATTAATTCATTAAATGTGTAATAATTTTTCACATACATGTAGTTATATTAAAACTATTTACGCTTTGCTTCAAGATTCTACTTTTTGTTGCAAATTCAAATCCAATTTGTTATCAGATGAGCTACATAATATAGCAGGTCAAACGTAACATAAGTCAATCTCCTGCATTTGTCGCTGAACAAACAAAATGCACACCATATGTTAGTTTAAAAAAAAAACCCACCAATTTACATAAGAGTCGTATCAAAACTCATTGACATGCGTACATGTACAATGAAAAAAATGCAATTTTGAATTAAATTTTAAATCAAACAAATTTTCGACATGACAATTTCACGCTGTATAAAATATGAATGTTTTATCTGTCACACAAGTATTTCACACAGCACGTTTGTATCCTCATCTTAAACTCAAAATTAATACACTTACCAGACATCCAAAATAAAATATGTTATTAAAAACTCAAATATTTCAGACTTTATAAAAATCATTTTGGTAATTAAATTATGTTTTGATCTACGACGGGTGATCTTACCATACATTGGTACATAGCATGAGCCCCATTTAACGGTGGTCTGAAATGCATTAACCAAAAGGAAAAGGAACAAATCTCAGCCAGTCCTCATTGATAAGACCTTCCAGTAGTAATATACACTCAAAGCAACAACATAATGCATTATTCATGCCCCTTGCGTTGTATTCGTGTTAAAAAAAACCTGTCGATATTGCATGTGGTTAATAAATCCAAAGCAAAGAGAATGGATTTTTCCATGTTTATTGTCTATAAACAGAGATTTATGAATGGGTATTACTAATTAATGCATGCCGAAAACGTGCATTTAGCCATATGTATATTGACCTTGTACAAGGTTGATTATTTTAGATGAGAACACTCTAAACTTCTCAGTAGTTTGAATAAGTTTAACTTATGAATTACCAAAAAAGATGATGATTTCGAAAAGATATCCGACATCGATTATTTAATCTACATGTACATGTATGCATTAACATTGGCTTGGGTAGAGATCATATAAAAATGTAACAAATTAAAACTTGCTGGTTAATTCCTTTCCATATTGATTGAATGGCTCGATTTGAGGGTTGTTTCCTGTCGTTAGACATTGGCGTTTCCAGAAATATAGTTTTCATGTTGAGAGTCCAACAACTTGCTTATATCCATGGGTGGTCAACAAATTAACCATCAGATCTACTAAAATTTTAAGATATGATTTGTTTAGCTATAAACTGTTATTTAGTAAAGAAAAATCCATATATTTTACCTTTTAAATTTGGGTATTTTTACATAGAGCTCTTCTACTTAAAGAGATAACAATTAATGACAATTCACTTTAAATAGTAGCGAAATTCAAATATAGAGACTTTCTAAAAAATATTATTTTTACATAGATTGCAAAAATAAATGTATAACAAAGTTCTATTGGTTTACACTCAGTTCTATTGGTTTACACTCTGAAGGCACATTTGTTTCATTTTCCACACTTTCGTCCTGTTTGTCATTCCGAATCACAGGATACAAATCAAGTTCTTCGTCCTCCGACAGCCTAAAGGAACCTTTTTCATCAGACGACTTTCTCTGAAGATTTCGTGGCGAATTGATTGCTTTTGCTTTGAGTTTCTTTTTGAGTTTATGTTGTTTCGGTATGTACATATTTTCTGCTGGGGGCGACAGGGACCTTTGCATCGGTATCAAACATCTTGGCGTCTTTCCTGTAACTGGTATTTCTCGTGAACTTCCCTGTAAATCTGAGGCAACAGGCGCAGATACATGGTGCATTTGTAGTCTTTTAGGTTTCTTAACTGGTGTAGATGCCATTTTCTTTTCTCTCTGTTTCACTTTTTCTCGATGAAACAAGCAGAAATCTGTTATTAACCATGTGCAGATCACTAGCATTGTTAATCCAACAATGATGCTGACCAGGAGGTACTTATCCAGGTCTAAGATAGAAAGAAAGAAAATATAACATCAACATACACGTAGGAGCTTACCTGACAAAAGTATTTCATGTCATACCGATATTTGCTTTTGAGTTACTAGTATTTAATGGTTCCAAGTATCATAAGTGTTCTAAATGAAATAAAACTATGTAAACAAAACACCAAACCTTGACAATACTTACTTGCATACCTGTACAGACTTTGGAAGAGAAAAAATATTATTTTTTTCAACCCCCCCCCCCCCCCAACCAAAATAGGGGGTTTTATCCCAAAAAAGATTAACGCAAATAAATGTAAGCATTTTCATGAAATGATTGTAAAGAGTGTGAGAGAATATGTTTTATGTCATTTTTAAACATTATTTGCCGAGATTTGTCATCTAAGGAACTCAACTCTTATTCATCGAGGAAAGGGGGGTGGACCATTTCCGGTTAAATTGTTTCCGCTTGATTGTGTTTCTTACTGTTGATTTTTTAACCGAAGCCACATATTAAAAAAATACTTGTTATTGTTATGGAATGTTTTAATGACATTATACACCAAAAAAAAAACCAGTTTTTTAATCGTTGTACAAAACTTTTCATTGATTTCTATCAAATTTACAATCATATGTAACATAATTAATCGAATAAATGAAATCAAACAAAAGGAACATTCTATTTACCACTTGAAGTCTGCGTCATCTTTCAAAATTATTAGAATCACAGATTTCTTATTTGTACACACTTGAAGAAATTGCACCCACAATACAACTGTAGGTTTGGGTCTAACAACACACTGGATTATCCCTCTTTAATCGCATTAGTTCATTAACAGGAAATCCTTTCAAATATAAAACCACGCCGATTTCTACTTAAAATCTATCCCGATTTGTTAGATTTAAACGTATATATAGCCTATATGACACCCCTCCGTTAAACTTGAGTAAACATATTTTACTTGATAAATACTTATATCATTACATAATTTTATATTAGTTTGTTGAGAAAAAAAAACGTGAAACCATAGAATACACAGATGATACAGAGAGAGAGAGAGAGAGAGAGAGAGAGAGAGAGAGAGAGAGAGAGAGAGAGAGAGAGAGAGAATTTTCCTCTACTTTAAGGAAAGAATTTCGGATCCGCACCTGACCTAGTAATAGCATTAATATTGGGCGGACTTTAATTTGTCCCATATCGGCCAAAATGCCAAAATGCGCCGGCCATATGAGCGGTGTAAAACGGCGAATTGGCAAATGATATAAACCGGCGTAAAATAAAAAATGGAGGAACAAATTGATGTCATAAATGTTTATATTACCATGGCAACAGTTGTAACAGGTCAAAATTATATATTTATAAAAAGTACCACGAAATACAGATTTTTAGAAGTTTCTCAGCAAATTTTCAAACTTGTACATTTTGAAAAATTAACTAATCATTTCCATATTTATTCAACCTCCAATGCTAAAGACTTCCAGTCAAGGTCATAAGAAGTCGGTTTCAAAGTATGTCAAATTCGTAGTTTTACATAGAAAACTAAACCTGGACAAACAAAAAGTTTATAAACGCGTCCAAATGTCAAGTTATTTGCCTTATGCAAAAAGTATGGAATTTATAAAAAAAAAAAAAAAAAAAAAAAAAAAAAGACGGAAACTTTCGTAATTATAACCAGTCAATTTAAATCTTATAATGTACGTAATATTCGTAAAATGATGAGGTAGAACTCTTTTAGTACGACATATTTTGAAACAGACTATTTATGACCTTGACTGGAACTCTTCATCATTGGAGGTTTGAATAAATATGGAAATGAATTGAAAAATAAACAAGCTGATATTTTGTGGGATTTAAACATTTTAACGGTAGAAAACTAACGTTTTATGTTAATATTGAGTTAAAAGGATGCCCAAAGTAAAAAATATCAAAGCAGGCAGTTTATTAAATTCAACCTTTATCAATCGTAACAACCGGCCAAAGTTGGGGCAAATTTTCTCGAATCACTTTGTGTGGTACTGGTCTGAGATGCGGATGAGACTTCAGTAAAAAAAATTCAGTCTCGACGAATCTCGCTGAGATTATGGTACAGTAGGATCTGCACAATAAAGTCCCATCTTCCCTTTTCTCACCTTCATTTACTGGAACACTGATTGAGTTTTGCACTATACTCTGTCCCAAGATATCCTGGATTCACATGTTGCTTAATTACTCGATATTTATAAATACTTCAGGGTTCAATCTATGTTCATTCAAAAGTATGAAAAATTTCCCAAGATTTCTCCGTTGAAACGCCCCCTTTAGCTTATCAGGTTTCAATACACGGCTAAAAAATGTTATGTCTACGGGGATTTTGTATTGCAGCAGACCCGGATGATAACGTTGAAAAATTGTGCGAAGTATTCCGAGTGACTTCCGAATGGAGAAAAGATGTAAACATTCCCCATTATAAATCTCAGTAGGGAATCTGTTTTCGTTCCTGTGAATTTTTCAGAGTGAAAAATGATAATGTGTCAATGATGATATCTTGGAAATTTTCCCTTTCATCGATTTCAATTGCATTTCTTTCACAGGTATGTGTATTTTTATTAAAAATCGTCCAAATGTGCTGCATAAATAACTTGGGACAGACTATAGCCCGATCGTAAATAAGAGTCACATTACAAAAATTATCGAAATACATGTTGATTAAAAGTACAAATGTAACGTAAGTCAAACATATGTAAGGCTTCATCCTGAGGCTACACAGGAAATTCAAAATCAATTTGTCAAACCATGATAATAAAAAAAAGTCGAAAACGAAGTGGGGACAGAATTACTGACAAACCACGAAAAAAAATATCTATAGCACCCCCTCCCCTAGTTTCACCGGTAGGGTACTAATAACAGGAAATGACTATAAATTAGGATTTTTTTCTGCAATAGGTATCATTTTAGTTACAACGCTTGCAATCGCTTTTGCTACTTCATTTTAATAAATATGAGGGCTGTTCGGAAATTACTGAGAATATTATTCTTACTCCCTTGGGAAAAAAGATAAATCATTTAAATTTCACCAGAAAGTAAACCAGGATACCTTTTATGAACGTGACATTGTTCAAATTAATGACATTATTTGTTCATTCCTGGTAAGCTAACAAAACTGCCTACATCCATTGACCCGGAGCAACCACAACCTCATCGCGACGTCATTTTAACGTTTCTCCTTGCTCCTATGTTTTGAACACCTTAAAAACGAACGGAAAACTTGAATTAATCTTCATTTTTAATCTTTTCTTTTTATTTCAAAATGGCAACAGTTACATATTCTCTCCATTTTTGATTTTTTGTGAAACAAATCGAGTTATTTCTTCCCAAAAGTCGACTTACTGTGAAACGTCTCTTACAAACTTTCTGTATATATCTTAGAACTGTTTAAATCAGTTTGTGTGTAAAAAGTACTTGATATTTAGCCCCTTTGTTTTAATTCTAGTTAAAAAAATCAGTATATAAACCCCGATTAACAGAAGCTTTTGACCCCTTTCCATCGTATAGTATTTGTTTAAGTAATTTCTTGGCCAGAAAAGGTTTTCTTACCAGATTCGCACCAATTTGATGTATTTTCGCTGCGCCGTCTTGACGTCAAAATTCTATGAACCATTGCAGTCAGATTTCTGTTGCTTGGTACATATTTTTGTACTATCTCCGTATTTCAAATGGAACACTAGTGAAAATTGCATAACAGTTAGTCACAATAAATAGCAAAATGAACATATATAACTTGATTTCTTTTATCATTAATTGTAGATCTACCAACACTTTAAATATAGATGTCTAAGTTTTTTAAACTCCGTGTTTGGGCCTGCGCCGGGTACCCCGACCGCCGATTTGTTTATGTACTGTCGTAAACAAATTATTAATTACTTTGTAGTATTACTTTGCTCAATTATTTGTTTATGTTTCTTCAATGTATTTGCCAATTTCACTTAAATTCTTCACTTAGAGAGGGAAATATTTGTGTTGTTTCAATAATTTCCGAACAACCCTTGTAGTGCTAAAGAAATCCAATAAATCCTTAAGGTTTCTGTTTATTTACAACGTCTCTTCAACTATCTCTTCATTCTGTTATACTTAGAAATTTTTGCCGCAAATTACTAAACAAGAAAGGGTGCTTTCCATCAAACCGGGATTTGCCGGTGTTGCTTTCGTTGCCGGTTGCTGGAACGCGCATCGCCGGCGAGCGATTGCAGCAACCCTTTTTTCCATTGCCGATTAGGAAACAAGATGGCGTCGATGTTATATTCTAAAAAAAAAAACCGGGTTTCTGTAACTTTGTCCTTCTACATTGAAATACATTAAATCTGCAAATAGCCTAAATTTTGGACTGAATTTCAAGCAATTTAAGAATTATGGGCACTGCTTTTGCACGTATACTGAGACTCATCGATACATTCTAATTTTAGTTACTTGTTAAAAATACCTTTTGTTAGCAAAGCATTATAGTAGTAAAATAGAATAAAACTGAAAAAAAATCAGCTCAAATCGTGACCTGTCGCTATAATCAGATAAAAACAGACAAATGACGAGCACAGAATCGTAGTATATTGGAATGCATATGCGTACGAAACCTGTTGTATCTGATCTATACATGTATCAGAAAGTATTTTTACGATGGATTTGAAATCATGACAAATACCCTTAAATAGCAATCTAAAAAAGCCATCGTATACAAAGAGATACACTTGACAAAACACATATAACGGACATTTACTATCTTTAAGACCAACTTTAACCTATATACAGCAAAAAATAAGTGAAATTAAGTGGACATTCCGAGCATATTTTGATTTCAAAAGAGTACAAAAAACATTGCTACGACAATATTGTTGATATACACATTTGAGTTGCATTTGGGGGTTTTCGTTGGGTTTTTTTTTTTATTCTGACTTTCTATTTTTTATTTTTAATCTTTCAGATGGAGTAAAAGTACTTCTTTCCTCACACCACACAAGTAGTACACTAGATTTTTTTTTAAACTAACAAGGAAAATCTTGTTTTATAATCTATACACCGAATTTAGAGGTAGTTTCAATATATTGTATAATAAACATTACGTTGAAGAGTCATTCTTTTTTCTAAAACACGTTCATCAGCAAGCATTCACAGCAGCAAGTTGGTTAACGTGAGATAACAACACGTGACATTATGATTACAAAACCTCAAATCTACTACTTAATATTTTTATTTTTTTGGATTATTGAATCATATATCAAATAAGACAAGCTTAACCAAGTAGAAAGAAGAGGGGAAAGATATTGTTAAAGGAACGTAGTCATGGTTTGAGTTAAAAGTTTTTATTTAGAATGTAAAAATGATTATTTAATATATATAATCTTTAGCTAATAACATTTAAACGCTAGTTATAGAATAAGGAGAAAGATAGGGAGCTCGCAAGTCTTTGCTATGTAAATTAGTTATATTTGCTAAATAAATACATGTATTAATGGAATTTTGTAATTTGTATGTACAAAAGATGGATTCGAGTAAAGCTTAAAATGAATAAAGGAATGAATGGGAGTTAACAAGGTTCCTGTTTCCTGGCGTATTTATAAAAGTTACATTTTATACCATATCATTTTTGAAAGTTGATTCTGTACATAGATTTTGAACAAAATTAAACAGATTGTCGTGTGTATCAATGGTCACTTGGTTAAAAGTCAGTCCACTTAAAATATAAACATTGGTTCACATTAGTATATGGTCAGCTAATCAGTTGTTTACTCTGTCTTTCACATCTCCTTGCAGATTGTTTAATTATTTAACCTAATGTGTCCTAGAAAAATCACGAGAGCTACCTAATGATTGACCACGAGAGAGAGAGAGAGAGAGAGAGAGAGAGAGAGAGAGAGAGAGCGCTATTATAATATTTTGTGTCTTATTTGCCAGAGAAATGACCATATCCTTTATACCATAGTCTTACATAAGTATTGATTCTATAACATGTCCTTTTTTATCCATATCTTAGCCCTGTATGAAGATGTACCTGTATGTATACCTCTGACTATTTGTATTTTTGTGTATTCTATATATATGTTCCTCTTGCACCAAATTATTTGGTTTGAGCAAATAACCTGAACTGAACTGAGTGTCACCAAGCAGTAGAAATTATAAAACGTTATCTTATTAACATTGAAATATAAAGTCTCAAATTTTCATATCATTCATAATAAAAATACCCCTTGAACTCTTAACCAAATCAGCTTGAATAGTTATACAATGTGTTTAGAAGAGGTATCATTCACATTTTAATGAAAATTGTTTTTAAGTAATCGATTATTAATCGTTACATGTTATAAAGTAATTGATTACTATCGACTACAGGACAAAAATGAGTGTAATCGATTTTATTTTCAAGTAATCATGCCCATGTCTGCTACATGTATATAAATATTGCTTTTTTCAGAATGGGAAAGTCAAATTCTTGATAATGATAAAGTTCACTATACGAAACAATTCGTTATGTAAGCAATCTTTCTTTATCTGATGCCTGGGCATATACAGTGTATAGTATTCAGTAATTACACTTTAATTTCTCTCTTAATTTCTCTTAATTAGAATAAAGATATTTTCTGCTTTCATTGCATAACAATTTGACTTGTACTAAAACTTGACACAAACGACAAAATGGCAACAAACATGTACTTTTATTTTCCAAAATACCTTTACTGAATTTTTCAGGTTGTTGCGTTCAACGCCATTTATCACAGAATTATTACTAATGATTGCATTTTATTGAATTCATAACGTGAATCAGATGCTTATGCATCATGTCCCTGTAACATAGAGATAAGTTAAATTATTCAGTGATTAATTTAAGATTTATTTGGTTATGCATCATTCTGCTATTCAATCATAAGGAGAGACAGTGTATCCTATATTGTCGTTGATTGGTTGGCAATCTTCGAACATCTCTCGGAAGATAGATAAGGGGAAACTTATATACAGTAGTAAGTCGGAAACATCTGGCATCTTTTGAAAGATTGAAAAGTTCGCGAGAACGTCATTTGATCAATACATTTTATATCACTCACCTTTAGTCAAGGTACACTATAAACATTGCATGCAGTGTACTAAGTTAATGTATTGTCATACATTTTTTTTTGTCGGGGATTCTCTTAACTGTGGACCAATCAATATCTGTCATTGCGGAGCCAATGAGACATTAGTACTATACTGGTAGACAGATGTGTGTCTCACTGGTGACTGGATTTATCTAAATTTAACAAGTTAATGTTTTGTCATTATAAATTTGGTTTTTTATTTTAGATAAATGGTGTGAAATATGTAAGATTATATAACTTAAAAGTATATTCACGAGGAATTTACCACAGTTGTAAAATGAAGACCTATCTTTCTCTCTCCAAAAAATTGTGAGAAGGCTACATTATAACAGCTTAGGATTAAAGATACTTTTAATTCACAAAGAGATATTCTTAAACTTATTTGTTGTAAAAGAATGTATTTTTTGTTTTTGCCGGTGCGTAGTTTCATGTAAACGAAGGGACGGTGAAAAGAATGATGTCACATAATGGGGTTTTTGCTACATGAGAAAATTAGGCCCGTGTTCATTATTAATAGGGGAATATTCCATACCGGGTCCATATTTCCAAAGAGGATATTGTTGTCCGGGTCAGTTTGTTTCCAATATGACTTTGTCGGGGAAAGTCAAGTCTGTACAACATCGAATTAAAAAAAAATCCCTTTCTAGACCTTTTCTTAAGTTTCTAACGATCTTTGTTTATATTACTTATATTGCAATTGCTAGGATAAACGACAAATCAAATTGTTATATATCATTTTAAAATGTTGTTCAACATTGAAATTAACAGTATCCAATGTCGTAACATATTACGCACAACAATAATTAAAAATCGATTAGGACATGAACATATGCTTGAACAAATAGTTAACGTATTTTAAGTAAATGAAAAGAAAGCAGAATGTACATTCAAGGATAGTGCCCAGTAAAGGTAAAAGACATGACACTTTTTTTCAAACAACATTTAATATTTCTTTATTCAAAACACAATTGACCCAGTCTTGTATGTGTTTCATTCCATCAGAGTACTTTAAATGAAAAAGAAGGAGGTATTTTTGAAAGATATAAACTATTTTTTTCAAAGAAGTTCTAAGTAGAGGATCCTTCTGAACAAGTGTGAGGACTTTCAATGTTCCCACTTGTCGTGTCTAGGAAAAATCAGAGGGGGAATTGATAGCAAGAGACACACTTAAAATATAATAAATGACACCCCCACCAGATTATTTTAATTATTCCTTTTGTAGCATTCGTTATATCATTGTAGTTAACCTTTACAATAAAGCAACCATGAGCAGCTAACTGAAGAATAAACATTGCGTATCAACATATAAATGGCTTTGAAATATGTTTAATTTGTTTATCGACCCGACGTCTAATTCTATACGTCGGAGTCTGACGTTGAACATGGCTTTTTTCCACGTTGAATCTATTTTGAGTACATGTTATAATTCTTCAATACTAAACATTTACCGGGAAAACTAGCACAAAACAATCTGTAACATATATCCAGAGTTTATAAGAATTAGTCCGCATTGATAACTATCTGTATTTATCCTGATAATCAAGTATGATCAAGTTCCTACAAACCATGTCTTAAAGAGAACTTCCTGACATAAAACTGTAATTTCAGCTTGTCTGTAAATATGTACCGTTATTAAGACATATTTAATTTACAAACCTTAAATTTACGTACACGTATAATTAACGTTCATACGGTTTATCATTGTAATTTTCTGAGCAATGTTGGTATTGTTGATAATTCAGCTCCATATATATAGAGACAATTTCTTTTCTTTCTTCCTTTTTGGGCACCTTATTTAAGGCCTACAGTATTGCATTTGGACTCATTTGCTAGGAAAATTATTACTTGGGTAGAATTGTCACACTGAATTAAATGGAACTAATTGATAGATGCGCATGATGCAACTTCCTGGATGGTGCTGACTCTGTTTGTCAACGTGTGAAACCCACGTGTATTTGGGGGTAGGTATGTTTACTATCAATTATCTCTCTTAGAGGCCGCGTAAGGCGTTATTTTTTCTGATCTCAATGACAATGACAATGAGATTTATTCTCATAACTGGAATTACAGTGTAGAGAAAATACTTATGTACAGTATGTACAAACTATAATATAATAGATGAAAATCATTGGTACATGCATGATAAAGGGATAACAGATAATTGATTCAAGTTAACCAAGAGAGCTAACTCTCTCAAATATAGTATCTAATAGTTAACAAATATTGTTGTTATATTCAGTAGTATATTCTTACTATATAACTCTATATAGACGAATAGTCAATAATTGTAATATTATCTCGTCCAAAAAATATTGACCGGTCAATATTTTTTTAATATTGACCGGCTAGGAATAATATCAAGAGAATATTCCCTCTATTTCAATTAATCGCTTCTGATTCGTTGATTCGTATACGGTGACGTAAATAAGTCTTCGCGACTCCAAAACAAGGTGACGTCATAATAAGCATTCAGTAAAGGCACGGACGCGCAATGTGACGGTTTGCTATCATAACGGATATAAGGATTTGCGAATTATAGTACAATTAGGTACAACATCTGTAGCCTAATTTATATGGTCGCGGAATATAACTAGTGACCGTTTGATGTCGACGATATTTTGGAAAAAGACTTTGCGCAAAATTGAATTTGTGAATTCTATGTTGAGCTGAGAAAATTACGGCGATCTGTTTTCTATAATCATTTTTTTTTGGTTTGTTTCTTCATATAACAAAACAAATGTTGACTGTGTTTTCGGGCAACATTGATTATATTAGCCCCCTTGGGACGAACATATTCCCTCCGCTTCGCGTCGGGCAATATTTCGTCCCTCGGGGACTGATATAATCAATGTTGCCCTTAACCCCAGTCAAAATTTGTATAATAAGTTGGTTTTTGTTTGTGACATTGAACAGTGATTCAAATATTACAACATTTGGATTTGATATGAAATATTTTGATAAATACATAACCATTGAATTTGTTATATATTTACATCAGTACATTTGAAAAGATAGTGAACTCCATCCCCAATGTCATTGCAAGCACATAATTTACAAATTCTGTTTTCTCTAGGAATATTAAACCAACTACCTGTCACAATAGGTAATTTAGCATTACCCTTCTAAAATTACAGTATTTTTTACATAGTTTTGTTGGCAAAATCAATAAATATTTCTCAAAATACCTTTTGGAGAATTTTTGGAGAATTTTGTACCTCGCTATACCATGATTGCTTAAATTGGTCTAATAAAATATTATATTTAGATTTTAACCAGGGTATGTTTATTGAGTTTTCATACCATATATATGTCAATCCACATTGATTTAAGATTTTCTTTATAGCTTAGCACCATGGGTTATTATAAATGTTTAATACATTAAAAAGTTTTGCTGACAGTTTTGAGTTCTGGCAATTAAATAATTTACCCCAGAAAGAAATCATTCTGATATTGACATTAGTTGTTAAGGGGTAATTTTTTCTTGAAGCATTTAACAATAATTTTTCTTTCATTAATAATATCCGGAGATTAATTAATTAACTAAATTAAAGCTATATACTAACAAATAGTGAAATTAATTCCCTCTGTGAGACCTTAAAATTGTTTTGCGCATTTATTGAAAAAACATAAAAGGTGTAAAGACCTTACAAAGATACAATGGTACTCTTACTTAAAGGATGAATAATGATACGTCTATCGATTCGAAAATACTGACCTATATTTGATTTTTTTAACTTTTTGTCGGAGGTCCAGACTAATTGACTCATGCATTTGTAAAGTACATGTAAGAATTTGAAACTGTACTCAAAACTGACAGTAAAGTAGAGTACAAGTGTTCTACTGAATGAGGGATTGGGGCGGGCTTAAGGCGTGGCGTGCCGGTTTCGCCCTGTATCTCTCATAATAGGAAACGAGTATTCTAAATGAAATGTGCACTAGTTTATATATGCATAGTGACATTACTTCTCAACGAAGCAGAAGGTTCTGCAATAAGTTACGTTGAAATTTTTACCAATTTTTTATCAACTGTGGTCAAAATATTGAATGTGATTGACCTGCAGGTATCAGACTGATAACAGCTCCGTTAAAACGTTATTATATTCTAAACTTTTTTCATTTTTTTCTTTTCTTTTTTCTTATTTTATTTGCATTTTCATATCTTTATCTGTAAATTTTGTACAAAATATTTTGATGACAGCTCCGTTAAAACATGCTATTAAAAATTATTGGATATGTAACACAATGTGTTTTTCTAAATCCTAATTATACATACTATCAAAACAATTTCGACTTTATTTATTTTTCTTATTTTATTTGCTTTTTGATATCTTCATCTGTAAATTTATTACCAAAGTTTTGATGCATTAAAATGCCCTGGAAAGCAAAGGAAAACTGTTTCGAGGAAAGTACATAAACATAAATTACATAAATATAGAATTATAGCTGAGGGACGTCATGTTATGTTTTCCAGAGTCGAAACCAGTGGGACTGTATGTTGCTGGGATTTAATACAAAAATATTCTTTGTTTGCTATGGGAAGTGGGGGCCAAATCTAAGAAAACACAGTTTTCACTTCCCTAACCGTTCATTGTACATAAGTTGTGACAGGACCCGGCAAGTTTTTCTTTGAAGTATAGCATGAAATAACTACAATAGACAATATTTTGCTTGGCGTTTTGTATGCAAATGAAAAAAATGTACTGGTTCTAGAAGATTGTGCACGATTCAGAATTTTTTTTTGGCGATGATGGAAATATGTTAGCATTTTACAGTATCTTTAAAGTAGCGTTGTCAATAATCACTCAAATGAACGTATTACATGCATAATAGTAACTAAAGGTACAATAAACGATTGGAGAAGAAAAACCAGGGTTCTTTAGCTTTTTGACGCCCTACTACCATTTAGCGAAGTATTTTTTATTGTACTACCCTCATCACAACAAATGGTCCCATTGTTTTGTTTGTTTTGGTTTTGATTCAGGCGAAGAAAATGAGAAAACGCCCCAGCTTGTTGTATGAGAAACATAGGGCGGGGCCCGGTTCGAGCTATCGCTCTTGGTTAAGGTAGTCCATCCATAACTAAGGCGTATTTAGCAATTTTGATTGATCTATACTACATCAAATACGTATTTTAAAGTTATTATGAGGCTGACATAAACCAAACTCGGGAGTATGTATCTAGTCAATTAAATGAACTTTTTGCACTTAAAACTTTTTTAAAGAGTAGTCTGCCCTTTAGGAAGATTTTAAAAAAAATCATTTTCTGAAAATATGCATGGTAAATATGAATTATTTTAGAATATTCGAAGAAAGGGGAAGCTTTTGCAACTTTTTACAAAGAGAAATGTGAGAAAATTACTTGTACTAAAAAAATATATTTAAAAATTCATTTTTCCCATAGACTTCCATGTTAACTTCAACATATGATAATTTTTTTGTTAAAATTCAATTTTTCTTATAAATTTAAAGGTGAATCTTTATTATTTAATAAACCTCTTAAAATCACACCAAAATTTTGGTGATCAAACTTGCAATCTATTAGATATGAAATATGATAGTTATGGATGGACTACCTTAACACCTGGTCCTGTATCTCTCATTAAGATACATCTCTCATACAGTAGGAAACCCGCACTATAAATATAACTTACTATGAGTACGCGTTATATTAAACCTCATCAGTTTATTTGAGTGAACATTGATAACGCTTATTAAGAAACTGAAACATATTTCCATCATCGCTACGAATAGACCATTCTCCTTCTAGATACGATACATTTTTCTCATATGCATGCAAAACTTGTTTTATATCGTAGTTCTTGTACGGTAGACTCTACAGGAAAACATGCCGGGTCCTGTCACAATTTCTATAACAAAAGACTAACGTATTAACAAATGGTGAAAAAAAAAACTGCTGGCAAGTGACACTAGTAAGGATACATCGGCCATTAAGAAAGCAAGTTGTATTTTTTTATTGTAGTGGCTTGTGTATAAATTCATTGTATAAATAATTATACATTCAGTTAATCGAACCTGTAAGTGACTTTGGAATAAAAGAAGATATATACATGTATTACATAAACCAGCACGCAAAATGCGAGAAAAACAGTCCATTGACCATTGCAACGTGTACTCCGAGCCTGTAACATTGCAGCGTGTACTCCGAGCCTGTAACATTGCAGCTGTGTTTTTGCTCATGTGTGGTCTTGATTTTACAGATTTTTATTTCAGGTATTACTCCTAGTTCAGTGTGTAACTTAATTAGCTAAAAAACAGTTAACTGAATTTTATCACGATAGGTTAATCATAACGAAAATACAGAAAAAAAAATGAAATGTCAGTTTTCATTAAAGAAATATATATTTTTGGAACATTTATTGAGAAGATTCAATAAAATATTTGAATAATCGTCATTAACATTTTCTGAAATGCGATCGTGTTTATCTTAGCTTAAAGCGCTAATAAAGTCAAGTAACGGGTTGTCTGGCCAAAAAAAAAACCTTTTGTTTGGGCAATGAATTATAGCGAAAGATTCACATAACAATGGTTGCATTTTGATTTTTCATGGGCAAGATTATGGTACATGCATTCTAAAAGTTAGATACAGATGTATCTGAGATATTAGAATCACACAATCGCACAATCGATCACTAGGCTTCATGTGCATAATTTTGTCAAAACTTAGATTAGGTGATGAATTGGTACTTTTTTAATAACTTTTAAAAGTTATATAAGCTTTCTATAAAAAAAAAAAAAGGACTGTGCACACTGAAAGTAAGTCAAATTTTGCTTGTAGAAATGACTTTTATAGATACAGATTTTTTTATCTCGTATAAACTGACACAGATTTCTGTATTCACAGTTATATTTTTTATAATGCCTAACTATACGACCAGACAATAGTGGTACCTGTACCAGAAATCAATATACTGGTAGTTTTTGGTTGCTTTCTTGCGTTGTAATTTTCAACCCTGATAAAATAAAAAATAAGTTAAATAATTTAAGAATGGCGCCACCTTCTTAAAAATAATCGAACACTATAAACGTTCGCTAATTTTATATAAATTCCAAAATGAACGAGCGTTAAAAGGTCAATCTATCTGTGCTATTTCATCATAACTATTGGGTCATATTTTGTCTTTATTTAAAAAATGTAGAATTCCTGTATATTTTACACAAGTCGTCTAGAAAACAACTTCATGATGATATAAATCATATGATCCACACAATGCCTCCTAATTTTTAATTTTTTTTTAGATTTGATTAAAACAAAACATAATATCCTCAAGTCAAATTTATATTCGATTATCAAGATTGATGTTTGTTTTCATTCTAAAAATCGTCACCAAGAGTCAGGGACGTGGATACGTTTAAATAATATAAATAAGTCTGCCAAACCTTTTTTTTATTATCTGGAATAAAAAGAGAATCAGATTATCCTAAATTATTAAATTTACTGTTGGATTTGTGCGAAGGCGCCAGGTTTTGTGTTTCAAAGTCACCTTTATGACACGTATTAGATCACTGATTCTGATACACTACTACCACATTATTAAGTATATTGTTCTATTATTTACTCATGAAATACTTTAAATTTCTTTCTCCTCAATTCATTTATTTACTATAAAACTGTTACGTGCATTACCTTTTCTATTAATCATGTTTTATGTACTAATATATAGAACATGTTTTAAGAGCAATTTTTTTTTACTTTACGTTGCTACTATAAAATTTAATGTTCTAATGTATTGTATGTCGCTTATAAATCGTACATTTTTAAAAATAAGATATACTTTACTAACTTATACAGTATAACACAATGAGATTTCTCCAATTTTCCCCTTCTGTTTTTTTTTTTACCAAGGATAACACTAAACGTAGTTTGTGATTAGCGAATTGAAAGTGATCCATCAATATTTTTTTCATAATGAATCTGTTAGAACCAAACACACAAGAGCAATTTTTTGAATATACAAAAACGCAGAAAAAAGTTACCATTTTATGAATTGAAAGCAGACACAAGAAATTTTAAACTCGGCATTTACCATTCTTTCCATCTACAATTTAACACAGCATCACTTTTCTTCCCCCGAAAAATTAACAAAGTTCTGTATACAGAGCAAGCTGTTAAATTCAGCTCAACAATCATAATATTTACCGTTTTGTCCTGTACATTATGATAATAATTTTTAAAAATATTTATTTTTTCTGTGTATAAATTTTCAGATAGATGACGAACTTTTTCTAATAATTTTGATTAAATAACCTATACCACTGATCAGTAATTGTTGGGTTTTTCTATGGAGTGTTATTTTTTTAAAATTTGATTGTTTGTTTTGTTTTGTTTTATTATTTTTTAAGACCTGCCAAATTGTATGTCTATACCACTGTGTGCAATATGGAAGTATCCATCTTTAAACACTTTGTCAAATTATAGCTAGTTTATCTTTCATGCAAAAGAATATAGTACTGCATTTATCATGAGAAGTTTAATTTTTTTGGCTCAACTAGTGACCTGTCGCCGAAACAAGCGAATCTTTATATATGAAATATCTGTTAAAACGTCAATATGGTAATCCGTAGCTTTCCCGCATATGTTACCTCTTGTTATAAAAAATCATTTCATTTCCCTTAGGCTTTTTTTTAACAAAATTTACATAACAAGGTGAGGTTTTGGGAACAAATGTAAAATACAATAGGACATTCATCATAATTGGTTTTTGTTCAATATAAGCAAGCGCAAACCTCATTCTCAAACCTAAATTACTCCGACTGTTGAATTGAATAGCGCCGGAGAGATAGGAATTTAATCAAAGGTAATTTCAATTTATTACTATTAAACCTCGTCTTACTTTTCAAAAAGCAAGATAGGAATTTCATTACGAAAAAATGATATTTTATTCATTAAATTATTCAACTAGAAAAATAAATATCATTTTATCAATTTACCAATTGGTAAGGACAAGCTCGGTCAACTGTATACACTGCTTAGGAATTTAAAAAGTAATGCTGCAATTCACTAAAACAAACATTTTTGTTGTCTAAATGATATATGTATAGTGCAGATTTTACAAATATCAAGTTTCGTAACATGCAATGTCTAATACAGTAAAATAAAAGACACTGATTTTACAATTTATCCAATTTAGATTTATTTAGATGACTTTAAGATAATTTCTAAAATAAATCCTTAAAAATAGAAGCCTGCTGTTCTGGCTATAAAATAAATTAACCGTTTATGAATTATTGATAATGCTATAAACAAATGAAGTCAATTCAATTCACAAGAAAAAAATCTGCGTAATAAAAAATATGTCATAGAAAAATGGCCTACAGTGCAACAGGTAACTATTGTGACACATGTTAACAATCTGATAGAAATCAATTTAAACTTACAGAGATGCATCTAAAACTGAGAGATATCTGTATATACGTTGTATCCGTGACCACCGTTACGGCGTATTTCCTCCCGATTCCCCCTCCCCCTCCACTACCGAAGTGTACCTGTCCGAGGAACTACCAGCCTGTCTGTGGGACGGATGGAATCACATATAATAACCATTGTCTTCTGGACTGTAAAAGGTAAGACTTTTTTTTCTATGAGACCTTTAAAGACATTCTTACAAACACAGCACGAAAAAAATGCTAAAAAGCTTTGATTATTCCTGTAATATATAATAATGATACTGATTTGGACAACATTCTATATTTTAATCTTTTTTACTCACATGTAAGACGTTACTAATTGAATCTTCCAATGAGAGAGTCTAAAATTCATTATTTATACTTTAAAATAAACAAATATCTATCGTTTTTTTAAAAGCACGTTTCCTGATATATTTTAAACATTTGATCATTCACATGCTTATTTTTGGTTCAAATTATCTATTATCCTCAAAAGTAAACTTATAAAAAAATCAAATAATTGCTGAGTATTTTTTCTATCAACAATTTAGATATGTTAAGTCCAACAACAACAACGGCCTCCTGTTTTTTGCTCAGACAATTGTTATTATTGATATAGGGTCATTTTAAATTTTACATAACTATCATAATATTGATGTTTAGTCATATCCTTATTGACAGATGCAAATTGGCATAAGTGAAAGACAGTATTTTTATTCTCCAAATGAAAGTAATGCCCATTATATATATTCCTGATATATTGGGGGAAAACAATCACTTTGTTTCCTAGTCAACAACTAAGTCTTTGTAATCGAAATTTTGTTCATCACGATTTTATAATTTATAAATGATTATATATCTTCAATCATCCCCTTTCATAGCTCATAAAACAAAACTGACTAAGAGTGAAAACGAACACCTATTCGTCATTTTCCCTAAATCTGAACTTTTAAAATTCATATTTTAGCATTTCAGCTGTAAAATGTAATACGTATTTATTATGAATTATTATTGCTACAAAATTATGAAAGAAAATGACGGATTAAATGTTTTTCGAGTACTCTTAATAACATTACATTAATTGACGTAGCATGTCATTTTCATACGCAGTAAGATTTTTCACATCATTATTTGTTAGGATTGAAAAAAAAATCCATATCACATGAATTTTAATTTGTACTCAGCAAAAATGTAAAATTTAAATGATACTGTCATAATATTTGTTTTCTTAAACAATCAAAATTAGTTGATAACTTAGCAATTAAGAATTGTTTTGTTGTAAAATTCGATATCTCAGATCTTGACAAAGTGTTAATAAAATAACTTAAGATAAAAAGGTTAAACAAGAGAAATGTTTTCAATGGGACAGCAAACCGGGTTTTCTTTTGAGTGAACAGTATCCATCATTCATTTGTCAACCCTGAATTGATAAACACTACCTATCCAGGGAAATAGGGGAATTATATAGGCAATATTTTGCCAAAAAATAACTAAGTTCAACAGGTGGTATTTTTTCATAAATAATAAAAATTTATAATCCAAGTAATATGCATATTTCGGATATATGTTCAATTGATCTGCAAAACAACATTTTTCTATCTTGAAAACGGTAGGAGGAGTTACCCGTACAATAGGGAACCATTTTGGCCGCCGCCCGCCCGCCAATTTCACCATTTCAATAACTGGATTTTTTCCTTTGGGAAATCCGGTTAAAAACATAAATAAAACATTTACACATTTGTTGGCAAATGTTGTATTTCAAAATGACTTACAAGGAATGCGGTACATTCACTTTTCATTGAAAACTATTTGGACAGAAAACACATAATTATAGTATCGTAAAACTGTATGGTGACACCAATAGAAAGTAATCGAATCCATGCCACTTGGCCCTGGTAATTAAATTCGTGAGTTTATATACATGTATATTCTGAGCAAAGCGAAATTCACCTTACTTGTACTTTACCTCCGACACGGACGGGGTTTGAACTCTAGATCTGCGGAATCCATTTTCTTAGCAGTGCGCGGTCATACATTTAGATATCTTAAATTAAGCCATCAGTATCGCTGAACTAAATAATCAATTATTAAAAGTGAACGTATTTAAAAAGCTGCAAAAGATCAGATAAAAGTTGTTTAATTCATTCTCCTAGCTGTTATTTATCGTATTTCTGCACTAGAGAAAATGATTTCAAATTAACCTTATTCCGTTTGTTTTAGCTGTAGGTGCAACATTAATTAGGGAAGGTGCATTTTAATTAATTCAAATGAATTAATGTTAAAATTTAAAAAAAAAATAACGTTTCATCTGCGTTGCTTATGAAGATAAAAAAAAAAGCATGGTTAATGATTTTGGTTGAGAGTGATAGTTTTTTTTAGGTTGCAATCGGATTAGTCCTAATTTCCAATTTAACCACGGAATATAAAAATAGTTATTGAGATTTATTCGTTTGTTACTTGTCATTTCATCATGATTTGATTGTCAATAAACAATGAAATATGTCCTCCTCGAGGACAAATGAAATACAAAGCAATTCGTTTTATTATACAAACTTAATTAGTAATCTATTTTCGTTCCAGATCAGTAAAAAAGTTGTACGACGGGCCATGTTCTAAAGGATGTGTTTGTCCTAACACAAATGAACCCGTGTGTGGCAAGAATGGAAAAACTTATGACAACGAATGCGAAGCGACTTGTGCGTAAGTTGATTGGTGAAGCATGATACTTTAAGAACATGAACGTTAAAGGCTAAAATTGTTGTTCACCACTTGCATGTGTACGGTTTTTTGTATTTTGGGGTGTGTACTTTGCAACAGAGTTTTGGTAATTGTTGAAAATAACTATAATATTTAATCATTCTTTACAATACATTCTATCAATGTTTTACAGCGGTACTAATTAGCAAGAATCTTTCGTCATTTTTATGATACATGCTGATATTCTACAGAGGTACTAAGGTGCTACACACGGGGAAATGCAGGAAGTTTTGCAGCTGTCTGTTCACATCGTACGCCCCCGTGTGTGGGGATGACGGAAGGACCTACTCAAGTTGGTGCAGTGCTGAATGTGAATAGTAAGACATTCAATATCAAGATAATAAAATTATAAATTTTAAATTTGCTATAACAGAACTATAAACTAAACTATTACAATTTTATAGTTTATGATATTTAACTTTTAATCTAATACATATTTAAAACATTTTAAAGGATTTGTTTCTTTTACACATAACAATGCATTACTATAACATATTTGAAACAACGCCATCATCGGAAACCCAAGACCAGGATTGCAAACACTTACTGATGTGAGACAACTCGCTGAATTTTTTTCGTTCTCATGTTTTTATACATCTACTTGATCCGATCCTCATTAGCTTCAGAATCTTCACACTTCTGAGAATAAAATCTTATCAATCGTATACATACTTAACAAGGCAACTGTATGTTTAAAGACAAGATCTTTGTTTTTAATCCTCCAAAGATTAGTTTTACTTTCTAATTGGTGGGTGTACTAGAAGATTATTCTTTTGAACGAGAAATGTTCAGCCAGTTGGCCAACAGTCATTCAGGATGGTATGTGAGACTAACTGTGGGTTTCTAACAATGATGTGCCATGCATGCAAGTTGTTCGTAAATATTGAAACCAACAGAACCACCTAAATCTTTCACCAAAGTAAAAATTTAAGAAGGTTGCATTATAGATTTCAAATATTTCTTATTGTAGATTCATAAAACTTCCGTTAAATTTTAAAGGATTACGTTTAACCTGGGTTTGAGTTAACTGTTAGAAAAATGAAACGGGTTGTTGTAAAGTTCAATGTCTTTAAACAAGTATTGTTCTGAATCCAGATTAATGAAAAAATGCTTATCTATTTTTAACTTTTCAAATAAAATATTCAAAGTCAGTTGTAAATTTATAGCAACATAAAAAAAATCCTTGACCAAATTCTACTCTTTTTGTTTTTTCGCTCAAACATTCTGAGTAGCAAAAGCATAAGACTGGGGTTTTAATGTTTTTCAATATCATTTTGCCCATTTATTTAATCTCATATATTTTTTCAGATAATTGGATGACATTTAATAAAAACAAATCTGTAAAACGCGCACTTATTTCCAGAGAGTATTACTCAAATGTTTGATCATTGAATTTGACAGATACTTTTGACATCAATATAATTTAGACGATGAAAGTAACCAAATAGTATTAACAGCTTAGAGCTCCTATAACTCAGTTTCGATTACATGTACAGTGTAATATCATATATCAAAATGGATAGAATAAAAAAAAAATATTAGGAGAAATAAGACTAAAATAACTGTTTAAAACACTCGTTGAATATCTATTGATTATTCACATTTGATAAACACTATCCATATGTCCAAAGTATACTTTAACGGAAAGAAAATCTGGTTCAATTTTGATGGATTTTGTCGAGACATATTTAGTGGCCATTGGCAAGGCAAAAAGGTCACTAACCTACTTGATTTCAATCAAAATAATTTAAATAATAGCGGCATGAATGTATATTCAGATGGTTTTTATCTGTATTGATTTTGGCATCTGAGAAAACGTTATTCTTAAGCTTAGGATCTGGTAGACCCATAGAATAACAAGACCAACAAGATAATATGAAGAGGCATATTTAGCAGAGGGAGCCCCTGGAAAGGGTTGTCAAAATACTCTATTTTTATGACACAAATGATTGCTAGCGCCCTTTTTGTCAAGACAAGATTCTGGTTTTACTTTTTAAATGATATACGCTTTGACAATTTTAACAGTCAGACGTTCACTACAGTCCGTTTTAAAACCAATGCAAGTATTTATATACTTTGGTGATATATGAATTTTGACGAACACTACTGCGTCAGATGTACATTCTGACCCTTTCTATACCAAAGCATGTCATTGTGTACTTTGACGACATTTGACTCCTCATTTACAATATAAGATGTTGGTAATACACAGGTCAGTACAAATCAAATCCACGTGTTTTCATACTAAGACGATATTTGACTTTTCATTTACAGTAGTGTGTCAGTAGTACATTCCGGTCCGTGCCACACCAAGTGCACGTGTTCCTCGGACTATGTACCAGTTTGTGGATCAGACGACAAAACCTACAGTAACGAATGCGAGGCTGAATGTGCGTAAGTTGTAATTTGTCACCACCGAGTTTTTCTGGAAGTTTTTCAGTTTGTTTATCTGAAATCTTCAAACACAAATACAACACTGCACAACTAATTCTGTGTAAAGATACGTACCTTAATCGTACCTGAAACATAATAACTTCTACTACATCTACAACTTCGAATCATTCTGCTACTGCTGTCCGTACCAACTACATCTATTTTTCTTCTGTTAGTACAACCTGTGGACGTCATTTATTCTAGTACATAATGATATATGGGTTTAAAATTTACCATAACTTTAACTGGTTTACGTATGCGAAGATACACACAAGTGAGAGAACTATTATATTTAACGATCGTAGAGTATAATATTTCATGGAAAAACTTACATAAAATATTATTAGATTCTAGTAATTCGCTGTAATTGCCTGGAAAGTTTCAAGTGAAATTATCGATTATGCATTTAATATTAAATTTTGTTCGCAGTTTTCAGTTTCATGTCTATATTCGCATCTAAATAAAAAAGGGTCGTCTATAGGCACGCTAATAGTTAGCTTGCTGTTTATTTGTGCGTCTTTGGAAAGAAGTGCCCTCTACAATTTAGGATATTGAGAATTAAGATACATTGAATGTATATAACATAAAAGGACGCTTCATCTAGTTTTATCGTAAAATTGAAACGACAATGGCATGACAACAAAATACATCGAAACAGTTGAGATTCAATTACGAGTACACTTTTCTCTCCTTATCATAATTTATACCTTTAATTTTACAATACTTATATTTCACAATACTTGGAAATGACCTTTCTAAACTGTATAAAATTAAAGAGAAAAAGACACGGGTCGGTAAGTGGCATTCCATGCATTCTAAGCAATCTAAGTCTTCTGCATGAATTAATATTGTGATTCTTTTCTTTTCTACATGTACCTTGAAAAAGCATGATATATCTTAAGATATTACGATCAAAAACTCATCTGATTCTCTTTAGCATGAAATAACGTTTCATGTTTAGAACCTTTTTCCCTCTTATGTTTGCATGGAGTTTCTTGCACGTTATGGAGACATTTCGGTATTTTGAATATAATTTCTGTGCATGTGTAATTTTAAGATTCCTAATGTTATCTAAATATGTTTTTTGTTTGTTTTACGGTTCATCAAGTATGATTCGTTAACCTTATAAACGAGTTATATACTAAGTGGTATTGTGATAAAATGTAATTTTATTGCAATCTAAGAAAAAGACTAAACTTAAACATTAATAAAAAATGTTTAAATAAACCGGAAAATTTCTGTTTGTAATTTAAAAAATATTTTGAAAAAACTGTTATTTTTTTTTACACATCTGCTTGTAATAGATAGAAGTATGCATGAAAATAATGTGACCATTATAACTTTGTTTTGTATAGGAGAGTCATAGTTCAACACACTGGATCCTGCAGAAAGTCTTGCAAGTGTTCCTACCAATATAGCCCCGTGTGTGGCTCCGATGGAGAGACGTATGACAACACTTGCTACGCTGAATGCGCGTAAGTTGTTTTTTCTCTCCCAAAGATGAATATTAAGTCTCTGGCTTAAAACACTGTCTATCCCGAGTATAAAGTTTTACTCAGCCTAAATCATGACCTAAAGAATCCATGTATAGAATTCGAATCTACATAGCTGAACATCAACCGATGGTTATAATTCAACATTAAGAAAAAAGTTTTTGATTTGATTTTATTAAAAATAGGAATTATGCCCCATTTCATTTGAGATTGCATGGTGATATATTTTTTTCTTCTCCCAGGGGCGTCGAAATCTTTTCTAAAGGGGAATGTCCAAACTCTTGCAACTGTCCTCACCAGTATAAACCGGTCTGTGGAGAGGATGGCAAGACGTACGGGACACAATGTGATGCTGACTGTCTGTAAGTGTGACGTCATCTTGTTCATTAACGCAGCCATGTATATCGAGTTATCAGAATCATATTCCCATGCAATTTGACAGTTACTAAAGTATTTCTAATACATGTATATATCATTACACTAGATGCACTGTACCATTCATGACGGCATATTTCTGCCACCACATGTTAGATACATGTAGTTATATTGACTTGTCAGAATTTTAAGTCGACTTGTCAAATATTTGTCAACTTGTCAGATCTTTTTGTCAACTTGACAGAAAATAATCATCATTACCAGAAACATCTCACTAATTATTTAAAAGTTTTGGGCGTTATCTGCCATGTTCGTGTAATATCATGTACATATATACCTTACAAGTCGACATAGAGATGTGAGAAGACAAAATGACATGTCGAATTATCAGTTAAAGAATATCATGTTTTATTATTTTATTCGCCATGGGTATCATAATTTGGACAATGCGACTTAAGTGTCCAATAAGCAGATATAATTAGATATCTGGTTCGCGGTGTGAAATATTCGCAACAAGGAAGCTCTCGAAAACCTCGCAAAAATTTCTCAAACGCGAATAAAAGTTGGTTCTGGTTTTTTTTCTATAAGAAACACGCCCAAATCGTAAAAGCTATATCGTAAAACGTAACTAAAATACAATGTAATATATCTCCAAGTAATAAACAGGAAACTTGCCGTTCAAGAACACTTGGAAATGAAAATATTGTATAGTAAACCGCAGCCGTATTATATTTGTCTGTTAAAAATAATAATCACTATGCCAGTAATAGAGAGGGAGCGTCATTGTTAATCTATATAACCTCTCTGGGCGGAAATGAAAGTTGATTCTCACGTTCCTTCAGTGAACACTTATATAATCAAGTATATATTCTATCTGTTGAGCCTGGATCCCGTCGTGTTGACAGATGGGCTCTTGGTTCTGGGGTTTTTTTCTATAAGAAACACGCCCAAATCGTGAAACGCTATATCGTGAAACGTAACCAAAATATAATGTAATATCTCTCCAAGTAATAAACAGGAAACTTGCCGTTCAAGAACACTTGGAAATAAAATATTGTATAGTAAACCGCAGCCGTATTATATTTGCCGGTGTTAGAAAATAATAATCACTATGACCACTAATAGAGAGGGAGCGTCATTGTTAATCTATATAACCTCTCTGGGCGGAAATGAAAGTTAGATCCTCACGTTCCTTCAGTAAACACTCATATAATCAAGTATAATTATATCCTATCTGTTGAGTCGGGATCCCATCTTGTTGACAGATGGGCATATTCAGATATAAATTTTGATACTACGTCATATGCATAAAAAGGAAATGGGGATCGGAGTCAAACTGAAATGCAAAACATATTCATATAAAATCAAGACCTATGACTTTCGGTAGGACGTAACTGTATATTTCTTGCATCAAAACAAGTTGAAAATGACGCAAAGTCTTAGCCCTAACGCCAAACAAATTTTGTTGATTTCAAAGAGCCATGGCTGAGTGCCCAACAATAGACAGACCTACGTAACATTGCTGTTTGACACAACTACCCAAGGTCCAAGCTCTTGTTAAAATGGTTCTAATTCCCTCTTTCGTAAAATTGCTCGCATCCTTTGAAATTATGACTGAAAATAATACATTTTGTTTGAGAACTCATCCTGGCATAAAATCGTTCGCTAAAACACAGAGTAGTTTACACACATGTAAAACTTATAGTTACGAAAGTAAGACACTGCTCGGAATTATTCATCAAAGATATCATTATTTTTTTCTTTACAAAGACTAAATGTCGGCCAATCGCACTCTGCGTATACTAGTACACCTTACATCTTCCATAATTAGCCTCTCATTGTGATTTCTGTTTTAACGCTGGTTATGTATTTTTTTTTGGGCAATGCTAGCTACCTTCATACCCGCATGAAGCACCAAAGAAAGCAATTTATCATAACAATCAAAGCAAAATCTTCTGGTAAAAAACTTGGTTGTATATTTTTTAAAATTAATTTAAAAGCAACCGAATACATCATGAACATGCATAATAGAGTTCATTTGAACATTGAATCCCTTGGATACAGAATATGGCCAAACTGGGGTGCATATTTTAAAGTAACACGATGACTCAAAATAGATGTTTTACTTTTTGATTATGACAACGGAGATCAGAAGAAATATACTAAATTTCATCACAGGAAGGTTTCACGCATCATAAGTCATCATTTATCAGTTAACAAGTCATTAAAATTCATCCGAAAATGGACATGTAAACAAACCGAGTTGTTTTGGACATTGAATTTAGTGTCACGTGATTGAGATTACTGTCTTAAAATAGTAACAGTGGGATTGAAACACTGAGAAAAGAATTTGAATGTGAAGCTATTCGATGTCTGTGGTAAGAAATGCATTCATAGAGAGTGCATCTTAATGAATATATAGTTCTTGAAGACATCAGGTAATTAGAGGCCACTGGTTCATGATGCAGCTGTTATATGCCACGCTGTAATATTTACATTCCCTTGCGCTTGCCCGGCTATGAAGCGGAAGGGAAACTCAATACTTTTGGGTTGGCCCAACGCTTAATTCAAATTTCTCTTTTTAATTTGATTTATTTACTTTTGAACACCGTAATTTCACTTTTTCATATGTTAGATAAAAAATGTGGAAATCGTGTAAAAATTCGATATTTGCTAAATCATGAGTTTGTGCGTCACCATGTCTCTTTAATATAATAATGTATGGAGAAATGCCGACAACAATGTTGTGGGTGCAATAATATTACACAGATTCTGACGAGTCATTGCATGGTATCGGATTTCCCATCGGACCGACCGTCCATCGGTTCGTTTGCATTTTAGAGTGCGAATGAGGCATTTTTGCAAGTTTGGTACGATATTTAAAATACGTTTCTTACCTATATAACTAATGATCTTATAAAAAGCCAAGTATTTCACGTTATCATAATCTTAAGCACACGAGTGTAGAATATTTGCAAATAAAAGGAAAAACTTACTCCGAGACGATTATGAAATAAAGGTCAGTTTTAGGATTCGCGATAGCCATGAGTGATACTTTATCACATTTGAGAGGAGATTAAATCAGATTATAGGGAAAAAAAAATATACGTGTTATAAAAAATAAAAAAATTCTATATATTTTTTAAAAGCAACATGTCTTATTAAAAAAAAATACTTGATCCAAACAAAGTCGGAGTCTGTCTTTGTTCTTAACACGTGTTTGTTATTCAATTTTTCATTTACAGTAAATATTATATAATTATTACAAAATAGTAAAGTTCAACATTTTCATGAAAGTCTGTCGTTTTGACAACCATCCACATACTGTGGAATCATTTAAATTCATGGGGGCCAATTTTCGTGGATTACGGGTTTTTTGCTTGTTCATGGGGATGTAATTTCGTGGATGCATCGGGTTTTCAGTTTCAGTAAGAAAACTAACTTTTTTCTAAATTTGTTTACGTCGAGGATGTAAATTCGCAGGGAGGGCTACCAAAGAATGCCACAAAAAATCGAGCCGCCATGAATTCCGATGATTCACAGTATACATGTATCATACTTAGAACTACAGTCACCACTGTCCACTTCTTTGACCATCACATCAATTTATATTAGAGATATACTGTATACAGGGTTATTTTCGCCCCGTGTAATTTTCGCATTTCTACACTTGCAAACAGTTTCGCCCCGTCTTGAGTTCGACCAGATACAGTTTAAAAAAAATAACCTTTCTATTTAACACAGCTATTTTAAATAATGTTTTGATGTCGTCCTGTCTTAGTATATTTTTTTCCTGTTAACAATGACTAGTAATAAATTCAGTAACTATATATATATATATATATATATATATATATATATATATATATATATATATATATATATATATATATATATAGTTAATTATAATCACTTCTTTTTATTAACAGGGGTGTCAATGTCGTATCAGATGGCGAATGTTAGCAGGATTAACGAAAATTCATAATGGTAAGAGTGGCTATGCACCCAGAAATCTCCGTCAAGACCATTTTCATAATTATAGCCTTTTTATGAATATACGTATATGTGATCAGAATATTCTTATAAAACTATTCTGTTATTTACAGATACAGATCGAAGCTGTTGAACATGAACCTGTTGGATTTTTATGTTTTTCATTTTTTAATTTATTAAATAATATATATATACATGTATCTACTAAATTATATCTCATTTATCAATTTTTTTTGGAGAAATTCACTTGTGATCATACAGCTAATGACATTGCAGAAAAAATACATAACCAGCGTTAGCGCGTTTTGTATTTTTTTTTCTGCAATGATCGCAACTTCATGATACCAGCATGAATCATTAAAGAAAGCATTTTATTGTTTAAATTTACATCTTTCTTTTAACAAGTTAATAAATTGATTGTAAAAAGTAAGTTAAATCAACTAAATTACTGTTAACTTCAGTACGTTCGCTAAATGAAACGGCCAAATCGTCTTTTATGTGAGGTCGCTGTAGGTTTCGACCAATCGATAAACGGGGCGTGTAGATTACAGTCCTGTCAGTTTCTACAGAGCTATGAATTAACAATGAATTAACAATAAGTTTCCGTACGAAATAGAGGGAATCATACTCTGTAGATGTTAATATCATTATTATGATTTGCATTTTGCGTATGTTTAACATTGTCTTCAAACGTATTTGATGAACGTGTATTATGCAGTGCTCAATTCATTAAGTAACACCATTTACTCCAGTGTCTGTGATGAATCAGTTAGCATCGTTAAATGATTTCTTACTTATATACTTTTAAAGCTATTTGAGAAATGAACTCAATGTCTACCCAAGTTATACGAATATAACCTGGGTTGGTGCAATTTATGCTTTATAATCCGCGAAGCGAATTATAAAAAAGCGTAAATTGCTCCAACCCAGGTTATACTCGTATATACCCAAGTTATACGAGTATAACCTGGGTTAGTGCAATTTACGCTTTAAAATCCGTGAAGCGGATTATAAAAAAGCGTAAATTGCTCCAACCCAGGTTATACTCGTATAACTTGTGTAGACATTGAGGTCATTCCTTATAATTTAATTTTCTGTAATTTACTGTACAAATTGAGTGTGTTTTACTTTTAAAAGTGATATTAATCTGTTCAAAATTCAAACGTAACGTCAAGCGGATTAGTACGTTTTTGACGTTGGTGCATTGTGACGTGTCTTGTGACGTGCAAACCAGGTTATACAAATTTAACCAAATTCTTCAATCCAATCAAATGTCGCGTTACAACCAGAATTAAATTATATACTGATAAATGCTGTATTCTAATTTAATTTTGCGATGTAAGAAACCAGACCAAAATTTGATCTGTATGATAAGTTGTATAAGAGAAAACCATGTGACAGATGGGACCGATTATTGACCTTGATTTGCTTACTTTTTACGATCATTTTATTAATTTGTTAAAAGAAAGATGTAAATATGAACAATAAAATGTTTTCTTTGATGATTCATGCGGATTATGAAGGTATTGATCATTACAGAAAAAAATTACACTATAGGTATTTTCTTAAGAAAATTGATTATAGTTCATACAGTTTTGAACTGACAAGTCAGAAATCAATGCGATCGAGTAAAATAACGTTCGCATATGAGTACATGCATTTACGCGCACTGGAAGTTATTGTAAATATATTGTATGTGCATGTATAAAAAAGGAAGCGTAGGACACTCTTTTGGGGTAAAATCGAGTTTGACCTTTCGATTTACTGCGATTAAACCGGATGTAAACCAGTCTAGCGAAATTCTTAAGCACTTGGATGTATAAAAACACTTTTTTCTTCGGTGAAACAGCATTGGATAGGAACGAATGAACACATACATGTATATTGTAAGTAAAGTATATTTGAACGATTCATCACGAAATTTCGTTTGAGGATTGCCCAGAATTCGTCAAACACGATTTTGCCCCAAAAAGCGTGTCCTACCGTCCTTTTTTATACATGCACATACAATATATTTACAATAACTTCCAGTGCCCGTGCATGCATTCGTTTTACTTTTAAAACTTGCTTTCAAATGTATTGTTTAGCTAATCAAATGCCAGCTATAACTTGAGTAACTATAATAGATAAGTTTTACTTTGTTTCATATGAAAAATACAAAGAAGATATCTTATACTGTACGATACAAAAGAAAATTCATAAAGCACTTATGTGGTTTGTGTTATTTTCCTTTCTTAAATGCTAGCTACAATGTACCTTCATATCCGCATGAAACAAAAAAAATAATGAACTTTTTTGTTAAAAATACCATGAAAAGGGTTTATATGAAAACCATAAGGAAAATGTACAACTTATAAAAACTTTCCTGAATATGATCGCACCTGTTCTAGTACAGATTGATGCAGCGCACCCATTACAGAAGTTACATCAAGATCCAGGGGACGACAGTTGCTTGTGCAATTGTATTACATGTACCATTTATTTAGCAGGTAAATTATCCCCACCTTTTGTCATATTCGATCATTTAGACCTTTATTTAACAAGACAATCAATAGAATATCAAAGCTAAATTATAGTTCAGAATTAAAACTTCAGAGATACCCCCCCCCCAAAAAAAAATTCATTATTAAAATAGCTTCTCGAAATTAGTCTGAATTAGTTTTTGTTTCTTAAGTGACCTTTTTTAAAACAGAGACGCACGTTCTTATTGCTGGAGACTTGTTTATTAAGGTTAGAAATTATGCAAATTATCCTTACCAAAACCAAAACTCAACAATGGGTAAATAAAAATTGGCAGGACTTGCCTTAATGTAGTGCACTCTGATGTTGAAATAGATAGAGACGAGATAAATGTTTGTTGAATATTACGCACGGAAAACGTTAAAAAATCCTTGGGTTTGATTCATTGTATTGATTTTCATTAATTGGACCCCCCTTTCATATTGCTGGCTCTGCCTCTGACTCACTTTCTTCCTATGAAAACATTCTAATTTTGCATATTATTTTAAGGAAAATGCAACATTGACACTGGTTTGAACAATTTTATTGTATATATAATATACAAAGGGTTCGAACACAAGTTCTTACAACTTACTAGGTTCTCACCCTAATACAAATATTTACAATTGTCATAAAACATGATATATATATATATATATATATATATATATATATATATATATATATATATATATATGGAAAGAAATAGTAAAGAACAAAAATATGAAAACACAGTATTATATTTATATAATCTGCGAGAATTGGTTATAAAGTTTTGCACCACATAGTAAAGTATGCGAATCTATAATACCCAAATCGTGTATTTGGAATAGTTCGTTAAATAAAATATTTCTTGCATTCGAAAATCGTTTGCAAACAAATAAAAAGTGATATACATCTTCTTTCTTTCCACATATACAATTTGGAGAATCAATAATATTTCTTCTGTGTAAATCATGATTAAGTAAACAATTGTGCCTTAATTTTGTATGAATGATGTTAATTACTCTTTTGTTAGTTTTCATTGCAATGTTACGTAGACGATCTCTACTCCTGATTGTTTTACGTAGGGTAGAATCGAACCATGGCTTATCCCTAGGTCGAACAGTAATGGTTTTTTTCTGGAATACACTCGCGTACACATTTAAGGAAATGATTAGTAAAATTTTCAGCAGCGACAGAGACGTTATCGGCTTCGGATATAAGAGTTGACCAGTTACTTTCTTTAATCATAAGATTCAACCTATCAAAGTCAGCATTTTTGTAATCCCAAATTTTGCGTTTGTACGCCCGCTTCAAACTATACCTCAGAACAAGCGAAATATGTAGCCTTACTAACAGTCACTAACAGTAGAGTCAATTTCAATAGTGCCTGCTTCGCCTACTTGAATATCTATTGTTGTGAGAATAGGGTCAATAAGTCGTGCTGGAAATTCTTGTTGGTTCGTGGATGTTGTTAATTAAACTACAGTTGGACATGGCATCGACAATTGGGTGTGATTGGGGATATTGAGAAAATCAACATTTAAATCTCCAACTATGACTATTTTGTCGGATATTTCCCCAACTTTACCTAAAGACCATAAAAAATTTGTCCAAAATCTATTGTCAGCGTGAGGAGGACGATATATGCAACAAAGGAAAAGGTTACAGATACGGTTTGCAATTTCTATTCTCAAACATTCTATACCGACTGGTTCGAATTCTGCGCGTCTATGTATCTGAACGATATTTGAAACATATATCATAACCCCACCACATTGACTCTAAAGGCTATCTTTTAAAATCGCTTTTCTTTTTTTTAGGTGTCAATCGAAAAACGCTATTCTTGAAACAAGCTTTAAAAGGCGAATAAATTACTTTATCAAAAAACATAAACAAGAAATACACCGGAAGTGTGAGTTGTCCTCGGATAATTGATAAAGATACGGGGTATCCATGTCCCAAGTGCTTGTTAATTATCAACACATGTCAAGATGTGTTGACCAATTTTACCAGGTCAAGTGAAATGTGAAATTAATGATTTAAATTCGTCCCCATCCATAGAAGTTGGAACCAATAAGATGCCATACTGAAGAAATCAGACGATTGTATTTCTTTTCTCGGTATTATCTATTGCTGTACACAAACAAGAGAGGCAAAATCAATGACTAATCAACATTTATTATCTGCCTTAGTTTATCAACATGATGGTTGTTTGAATGTTTATGAAAATAGGCGCATGTTTTGTTTGGTAAAAGTAAAACACTATTTTGTCCAAGAATGCGTACAGGAAGAAACTTAAGTGATTTTTATTCGTAAACAATATCATTGGAGACAAAAATACTGGTAACCGAGGTATGAACTATGCTGAATTCAGCGAAATTCAATGTGTTGAACTTGTGTATATTGGTGTTAGCTTAGTACAGAAAATGGAGATATCGATGTAACTTTATATATGATATACAGAATAACAAACCATAATTAATGACAACGTAAAAAAGAACAGGGAGTGAGATCGAGCCAGGATGATATTTATTTGATTTGACAATAAGGTGGAGTAGATGACGAAGCTTATGAGGGACGGTAGAAATGTTCAGAGTCCCCATTTACAATGACAAGACAGGCACTGGTTGTCTTCCTTTGCAATGATGTAACCACGCCAGCAAAATGGACACCGCAACACCGGACAACCTGCACAAAAATGAAATAAAATTTAGGGTTGTTTTTCTCTTAAGTAAACTTGCTGCAATGAAAACAACCGTTTATTTTCATTTTTACAAATTAACAACCTTAAGCAAACTACACACAGTCAGTATTTTGAAATAATGCTTCCTCACAGAGATTTGTGTTTGATATATTAATCTGGAAGTTCTTGATTTTTCAATATTTTCACTATAGAAAGGCTTATTATTTCGATTTTTTTTTATTTTGATAGCTGAAATAATATTATGTATGGTTTTTGGTCGTCTGACCGAAGCTAGGGCATTTATCTGCCGACCGTTATCTTTTTATTAATATTCAAATCTTTGAATTGGTGATGTATTGTTCAACCAATATAATTTAGTTACAATTTGAACGCATTTCATTTTAGAATTTTTAAAGTTATCTAATAAGTCATCCAAAATTAATTGTACTTCTTGAAGTTGGTTATTTGAAGAAAATATGAAATAAACAAAACAAAAGCCTATATACCCACCGAATCTTTTTTGCTAAAAGCTTAGGCGACCCGAAACATAATTACAGTTTTTCTTAGACTTATTAGTATGAAAACTAGATAACGAGCCTTGACATGAATACAGTGATTCAATAGATCAATAGAAGAGATTAATGTGTGAACACAGTGATTGGACATTTCTTCACATTTTTTATACTCACATTTACAGGTGTTGCAACCATTTCCGTCGTGCATGTATCGAAAAGGACATCGCTTTGCACACGGTTTCTGTTCTACACATGTAGAACCAGATGCTACTGGAAAATAAAGATACTCTGTATAATTAATTACAGTCTCGCACATCTGAGCACATTGGTTCGGATTATTGAATTATCCATATTGATAAGTAACCCATATCTAATGTTAAGAGGGCTGGATGGTCGTGGCCATTTAAAGATTTTATCTCATTGAAAAGAAGAGCTCTGTATAAAGATATAGAAAAAACATTCAAATTTTAAAGTTGAAAATAAACGAATTTTTTAAAACAAATTAATAGTTTATCGCTACACATTTTCAAAGATATGAAGTGAATCTGATGATTCATTTATCAATAACCAAGCCTCTTTGAAATAGTGTACAATTTACCCTTTGAGACGATAATACAACGACAATGGAAAGTACACGTTCAATTGCTAAACAAACATTTTGAAACAGGATATAAATTTTGTACTTCATTGCTGCATGCATCCTTGTCTTTTGTGTTTATCGCATGATCTTTAAATTACAATAACATTTCAAATTGTGATAATTATATGTCAATAAACAACAATAATGTTCAAATAAAAATTTGATGAAAAATTGGCCCTGTTCATCAGTGATGTATGCCTTTATATGTATCTGTTTCATTTACATGTGGCATATTGGTTTTTGAATGGCACGTTGGTAAATTGAAAAAAAAAACCAATTTTTAAATGTTAAATTTACTATGGCCTTGTGAACACAAAGAATAGTGAACGGAGATTAACCATTGCTCATAAAAATCAAAGTTTCAATCTATGCGCTTTGTCATTAAATAAAATTTAAGATAAGCAGACCATACATTTGCATATATTATAAGAAGGAAACGAAATTTTGAAATAAATATCATGCCAGTTTGATTTTCCAATGTCTTTTGAAATTGGCTAACTACAAATATACATGTATTATGCATTTAATTTTTATTTAATACAAATGTTCGTTACTATATAACCTCTGTGCTCATCACGTTGCATTTATTCCAATAGTTACTATTTCAAATAACATTAAGTCGGTTTGCTATTGCGAGCCTTATACACTACGTCTACATAATAATCTAATTAAATGAAGATTAATTCTATTGGTAAGAAATCATAGTCGAGTGGGAGATGAATTAATCTGTAATATTACACAATATTGCAGGCAAGAAATTATGCAGGAATCTTTTCGAAACTAAATCCCTGAATTTCATTCACAATATTTCGTTACCATAAATTCAAAACTGTTTTATATATATATATATATCTAACACATGAATTTGAATTTTAAATATCTCAGAATTTGATTAACTGCAGAGTACTCACCAGAGTAAGCTACAAACGCTATGATGACGCAGATCATCCAAGATGCTGTTATCCCCCGCATGTTGACAGAGATACTGAGGCTTCGTGTCAGTGGGAGACATCTTTAAATACAACAGACGTGATCTAACAAGACACGCCTGTCTAAAAGGAAGGCGGAGCTCACAGTCTAACGGCACAGACTCAAAGAACCACAGTACCCTAGCCCCGATAAAAGTATGTAAACCAAGACCCGTTTTATTTACGGGCTGGTCATTTCGAAACCTACAACTCTCACATTGCTGCACTTTCCGCATGAACCACCAAAGAAGACATTTTATTTTTTAAATGAAGGTAGTGGGATTTCGATATCTTGCTAGATATATATATAGATATGAGATGTGGTGGGTTTAATATGGATCAAGATTAAACATTATGTTGTCATCTTCAACACTGTTCAAGACTTAACAGAAATATTCAGTCTGTAATTAATTTTTTTCATTACTGTAAATTTGGTCCTCTTAACTCTGACATAAAAAAAACTTTGTTAAAAATACTAATCGGGTTTCAAATGTGAGACATTTGCCTCATTTGCCTCCATTGCGCTACGGCCGTGCCCGGCTGTGCAGACAATATATCATACCGCGCTAACGCGCAGTATTCAATCTGTCTGCACAGCCGGATGTGTTATGCTTCTATATTTACATTCAGTGTGTATTTCCTCTTATGGTTGCATTGGAAATATGCGACGTTCAATTTCGCTTAGCTAATTCATGCGCCAGGAGCACAAATATAATCGTCATCAAGCGTTTTGAGTATATTTTTTATTATAAGGTTAATTGATACGTTTAAACTTACATAACCAATTTGATATGTGCTAATGGAAAATATTCGTTAAATCATACCATTTCGTCAATAAAAAAGAAATTTTTGACAAAGTTTCTGGCACTATATTTAAAGTCGCCGAAGCGATCTAAATAGCATGTTAATATGTCTGTTCCATGTATGTTTCATATCCCTGACTAAGAGCGCATACATGTATAATAGCTTTATAGCGACGATACACAATATTTCATACAAATAGACATCAGTATGAAAATATAAATATATGCATTGAATGCTTATTTTTGGATGTCGTCGGTCCTATAACACACCAAGCGTTGCAGACAAATTGAGTATCGCGCGTTAGCGCGATATGATAATTTGTCTGCACCGCTTGATGTGTTATAGGACCGATGACATCCAAAAATAAGCATTCAATGCTTGAATAACAGCCGACATCCAAAAATAATCACTCAATAGTCAATGCTTATTTATTGGAGCTAGGGGGTATTGTAAGTCCAGCAGTAAGTAATGTGTAGTTTCAAAGTTACTCCGAATGTGGATCCGAAAGATCATTATTTAAGGTGGTATGGGATACCTCCATATTGTGACGTACTTCCGATCGAAATAATCAATAAAGTCAAGCATAATTTTAGAAACTTTTTCTTTCCCGAAATTGTTACCGAATTGCGTAGCGAAATGGGTTAGACGGATAACTACGAATATGTAAGTCATGAGTTCGAATCCCGCTGGGGCTTTTAAAATTTTTACCTTTCCCAAAATTTTTAAAACTTATTTTTTGGTCAAATATTGTAAAACTTGAACATTTTTAAAACGGTGAAAATATTTTTATTATAGTATTCGTCTATTCAAATTAATATCGACAAGTGTCCTATACCACCCTAAAGCTGTTTTAGAGTTATTAGTACACATAATGCCTAAAAGTGAAGCAATTAAGGAAAGCTAAGGATTTGAAATCTGATCTGATTTGCGGGGTTTTTTTCTATGGATTGTATTGTATTTTTTGTTGTTTTTTTAAAAACTTTTTTTAAAAGAATATTTTTTTTTTTTTGGGGGGGGGGGGGGGGGTAGTTACAGTATGGTACACTGTAAGAACGTTATAAATTGTACACATCCACATTATTAGTAGGATGTAAATCTTGATGGTGTAAAACTGGTTTTTTTCGAACTTATTTTTTTCTGGTTTTTTTTTACCTTTGTTTTTTCATTACAGTTATTACAGTATGTTACTGTAAGGGCAAAATGAACTGTATACAACGACATTTTTACACTTTCTCTGTAAATTGCGGCAGATAATGATTATAGGTTTCGATTCTTCCGGAGGTGTATGTCATTAGCTGTAGATCTTTTAATGGTCATTTTGTTTGCTAATAAGTCAACTCGTGAACATTTATTACGGGAAAAGGTGACGTTCTTTTCTTCAAGATCGTGCGACATATATTCATTAACAGTCTCAATGCTTACGTAATCTATTCAAGGCATGTACATTGTACATGTATTACATTTAGTGGACTGCTACCCGCTCTACAAAATGGAATAATGATTAAGTAAATTAGCAACAGCAGATCTTTCACATAAAGAGTAAACTTTTTTATTCAAAGATATTAATTCTAAATTGGGCTCGAATAGGCATTTTGTTTGCATAATATATAATTAATACTGTGGCGGATTATTTTTCCCTTGTCAAGATGATGTCATAGATTCCTAGCTTCCTTTCATCGATTTATTATATCTGTATTTCCTTCTATAGGAGGTTGTATGAATGTAACAGTTTAATAGAAATTATAAATGCAACACAAGAGAAACAATGTAAATAGAATTTATAGTGTGGAAAAAAAAAATACTTCATGTACATTTTCCCCTACAATTACATTTTACATTTTTTTCCCTTACATTACATTTGAGCAAGAAGGAAATATCGCATCATTGTCTAGACAGTATATTTTAGTATTAAGTATATCGCATCTTCCAGTTGAAAATTAATGTTCACACCATGGGAAAACAATAATTCTTAATATAATTTGGAATTTATATTTATTTTTGGATAAAAAAGTAAATGTATTTCCTTATGGGAAAATTTCAATATGTTACGGAGAAAAAATTCAGAATTGTTTTTCAATCCTAACGGAATGCATATTCACATAAAAAGTAATTTAATCCCAATGATTTTTTTAAAAAAACCTATACAGGAGAATTAATTTTCCTGCGGGAATTATATATGAAGTTTCGTGGGGATTCTTTTGATAAATGTAAATTTCTCATTTGAAAGGTGAAATGCATCAATTATAAAAGGAGATACAAGTTTATTTAGGAGGCTGGATGGTTAACAAATTACATGTACCAATCTAAAATGCATCGAGATTTTCAATATGATATTTTTCGCTATTAACTTATAATAAGTTGAGAAAAAATCCATTTATTTTAGATATAGAATTTAAATTATTTTTATACAGGTATCTTTATACAGAGTTTTTCGTCTAAAGAAAAATATCGATATAGTCTAAATATGGTCACGACCATCCTGCCCTCTAACTGCAATTGCCTCGGTCTGAAACCCCCTCCCCACCCTAGAAAATTAAAATTTCAGTAAATTTACACAGTAAAATTACCGAAAATATATCTCGAACCCCCCTCCCCTCCCGGCCATCATAGATATAAGATAACCCTCGGACCCACCCACCCCCCAGAAAATTATTTGGATTTGCGTATGTGCCTATTATAAATATAAAAATATAAATTGTAGCATATATGTATCTGAAACAGCATCCGAGACGGGTGCAAAAAAACCACTTTAGCACGAAGACACTGGCATTATTATACGGTTTAGTTATATAAATCCCATTTAATGACTTCCTTTGCAAGTTATTCTGAATGTATTACAAAGTAATTTATGAATTGCATGTAATAGCTATAGCTCATCTATTGTCAGGCCGGCTAGCTTGAATTCAGGCTATATAATTAAACCAATTAATAGGACTAAGTCTAATATTTTGCTTGCTCTGCGATTTTTAGCCGTATATTTTTAATAAAGAAAAATATAAAAAATATTTTATGTATTTTCCTAACGTTATGTGCAGAGCCTTTCGTCTCAAAGAGATAATAAAGTCTAAAAATGCCGGGCCAAGATGAAAGTATCAAATTCACCTTGACCTACAAAACTCGTGAAAATTAGAGTTATCGTCCTTTAGCACAGCTGTCAGTTGGCGTCGGTAACTAGAGAGAGAAATAGAACTTAGATACACCCACGATGGATTCGACAGAATTTGAATATCCGGGAATGACCAGTGAAAGTCACCCAGAATGCTTCAACACGGAAGCAATGCCGGCTCAACCCAAAGAGAAAAAAACAGGTCAACTTCCTGAACATCTCGTAAAGCAGTTCTTTGAAGAGGTTCGTCTTAAAAAGATATATCGTCTTATATTACGTTACTTGAGCATGCATTATATGAAGAGTATCTTTCGGTGATTAATAATTTTAAAATACTGAAGATAATATAAATGCCAAGCTTTAACTGCGTTCTTATTTCGTAGCGTCAGTCACAAGTCAGTACGGTCACACGTTCGGGTTATAAATTCACATTTGCGCTCGGGAAATCGACACTTAGATGTACATTACCAGTGGTGGCGCATTTGAACATGTAAGCGCATTATATGGATCAATTACACACAGACGCACTGTTAACGCTTACATATATCACCAAATGAAGGTTTTTAAGGTCACGCGATTTAGGAAAGACTGTATTTAGTCTTTACGTACAGAAAACGTGCCGCCTATCCACATGACTGTATGAGCACTGAAGTGATTATCAGTCTCTCAACTCTGGTATCAGACTGGCGCGGCCCTTGATCGTTGTCTCGCTGTTGAGTGTTGACCCTTTTCACATTTGTGCACGTGTTATTATGTCAACTAGGAGATTATATAGCTATGTACATGTAGCTATATGTAAAACCACCAAGAGATTACAGCACAGATTACAACAACCAATCACCCCCCCCCCCCCCTTCCATGTTTGAAAAAAAATAAGTAAAAACGAATGCAGTAAACATGTTATAAATATTTTAAACGAAATAAATTAGTGAATTTAAGAAGATGGGTGAATAAGGCGTGTAAAATGCTTATATGATGACATTTAATATACTGTAAAATTTAATATCAACAAATCTGATAATTGTTTTAAAATAATCATTCAAAACAATGTATATTTAACATAACATCGATTTGTAACCCTTAAATATGTTAAATACTTGGAATATGTTGATTTAAACTGGCGTATGCGTATCAAAACCTCCAAATAATGTCATTTTTAGAACTTCAATGCCTTTTCTTTTATAGAGTGGGTCTGAACTCCATATTGTTGTCATGGTCTAAATAAGGTCTAATGGAAATCAAACCGATTTTAATCAACGAAATCGTGGAGAGATGACCCACAACACTTTAAAAATATCATTTTGTATCCCAACAATTGAACGTTTTAAAAACATAATACAAGTCCGAAAATTCGTGGCCAAAGTCACATATAGCATGGCTCAGTGGTTAGAGCACCAGACATTTTATTATAAAATTTTGACATGTACAATGTGATTGTGAATTTAATGTGATGATTGTGATATTTGATTGTTGATCAATAAAAAAAAAAAGAGCACCAGACATTAGTTAACCTTATAGATCAAGGCTTTTTAGGCTGTGGGTTCGATACCACCTAAACGTTAGGATTTTTAAGGTCTTCCGTTTCAAATGGAAGACCTTATTGTTATTGCTTTGTTTCTTTTTCACTATTATTATTATTGGGTTTTTTTTTCTGTCACGTTTTCTCAAAAACGCTTCAGCCGATTTCGATGAAACTTTTAGATCTTATTCATGACAAAATTTGTAAAAGAAATCACACGAGTTTTTTTTGGTCGTCACTTCCGGTCCCGAGATATTAAAGATTTTATGTTTTTGCTTGTTCACCATTTTTCTCCAAAAGTATTTAAGATATAACTTTCAAATTTTCAGGGATAGTAGAAAGTGTCCTGCCGCATTGCCCTTCGCATATCCGAACGTCCGTCGTCACTTCCGGTCGGCACCGGAAGGAAACAAAAAACAGTCAATTTTCAACTTTTTTGTTTAGAAATTTTTTAATATTATTGTTCGATAGAGACGCTTTAATAACTTCAGAACATGAAATTTGTTTTAAAATCGATTAACGCATTCTCGAGAGTGGCTCCAAAGTCCTGAAGCGAGAGTCCGCGTAGCTCAGTCGTTAGAGTGGTGGACTTTGGCCCAGGCGACCCGGGTTCAGTCCCTGAGTGCCAAATATTTTTTCTTCCTTAATTGTGTTAAGATTTATGATTTTATATTTGAAATGATAGATTTTACTTATTTCCAATATAATTTTATCAACATCACAATAATAGCGACTTTTTAAAGATTAATTTAAGTATAATTATATGTCTATTGAAATTCTTATAGAGGGTTAAATGGAATTTAATGACGTGTTTAGAAATGATAGAAAAGAACAACTATCCCTCTAGTCTACTTTATGGTGCACTCAAACGGAAGACCTCTTGTTGCTCGCAACGAGCGTCTAGTTTTTTATCTTATTGTTAAATTTGTTAAAATATTCCAATCTGAATAAAGTTGTTCTTTTGAAAACTTGAATTATAACATTATCAAATATATTTAATTGGAAAAAATTAAATTTGAAATTGTATTTTACGACTAAACCAAATGGGCATTTGTGCTATCTTATTTCCCCATCTTCTTTCTAAATAAAAGTAACATTTCGATTTTTCTACTAAACTTATTAAATTAAGCTTTTGAAAAAAGATACGAAGTATACTCAACGAATGTTTTTATTCATTATACATGTTATTTGCACTTTTAGAATTTGAAAGTGTTTTAGTCCATCAATTTTTTAAAGGCATTTATAAATACATACACGTAAATGTAAAATCAAATATATATATATATATATATATATATATATATATATATATATATATATATATATATATATATATATCAAATTTCCCTTTTACGATTTCAATTCTACCTCTTTCACAAGTATGTGTTTTTTGGGGGGTTTTTTAAAATCAAAAATCGTCCAAATGTGACAGAAACAATAGTAATCGAATTGCAGAATTCCAAGCTGTTCTTGGGATACAGACTAAATATCTTTAGTTTTGACGGAGTTGCAATTGCATGGGGGTTTTTTTTTTCCAGGGGAAGAGTTCACTCAAAACTTAAGTAAAAATAAAACAATTTTCTGATAAAGATAGATTTAGATAAAGTTAATTGGATTTCATATAAAATGACAAATAAATGAAAAATAACTGAAATACGTGAAGATAAAAGTCGATCGGTGGGATTTCATTGAGATGGTTTCGTTAGGGAAAAGAAAATGTGACATATTATTGAATTTAATTATACTGTGATGTGGGAAAAAAGTGCTAATGAAACTATTCCTCCCTGCACATAGTGACAAGATAATGATATATTATTTGTTATACTGACAGCGTGAAGCCCAGTAGGTTACCCTTTTAATCAACATCCCTAAAAAGCATCGGCCAGAGATCAGGGAAATTGTCACAGCTAAGAGAGGATACAGTCATACATATAGAAATTGCAAAACTTGGTGATGTAATGCACTATGAATGTAATACAATATCTTGCTGAAAAAATACGTACTTTACACCCTTTCTTTATATTTTTTTTATTCTCAGTCATGAAACGCATTTTCTAGTAAAACTCAGTTGGTCTCCAACTTTACCGTCTGCGCTACGCTGTGACAAATCAATTTTAAAAAGTGAAAATAATTCAAAATGTTACTTTTGATTTTATTCTTTATTTGGAAAGAAAGTATAAGTCACAAAATGATGAAGGTGTTTCATTCCACCTTCGCTAGCGGTATGGCAACTAACTTAGAAGATCTAGAAAATGACATCAACTCATTATATAGCTACACTGTAAATAAACTTCTTATGCTGTGCATAAGATAAGTTAAATATACACTAGTTTTGTCATAAATCTTTTGTTAAAATAAGCGATATCAAATAGTTAATTGTTATCCTATATTTTGGGGCATGTCTTTATATTAATTATTGCAATAGTTTCATATATTTGTCTGTTTTATGCTATAGCTAAGGTGTTAGTAAGCTAAGAAATATGTATCATTTTCTGCTTTGTTCTGTTTAGGCCAATTCCTGAACTCAAAACGCAAACTCCCCTGGAGCTAGTCGCCATTCTACGAGATTCCAATTTTACTTTCAGATTTTTTAAAATGTCCAAGGATTTATTCTGACAAAAATACTAACAGTCCCTTAAATATTTGAAATTGTTTTTTTTTTCAGGGGTACATTTTGATTGAAGAGTTCTTCGACGTAAAGAAAGATCTGGACCCAGTCAGGGACGCCATTAACACTTTAGTGGATGACCTGGCCAAGAAACTGTACGACGCTGGCAAAATTAAAAGTAAGCAAATATTGTATGGTTACAATTACTCATAAATATACATGTATCATGAATGTCATTTTTTCCAAACCTGGTGTAATTCTTTTAGAGGCATAGCACTTGCAGAAAATATCTCTCTCTCCCTCCCCTCCTCTCTCATTTTTAAAATAACCATTTTATTCAGAGCTGTACAAGAACCTTGGGTTTTTTGAGCGGCTGACAAAAATCGAGGCGGAGTTTCCTGGTGCCAACATCATACTTCACAAGACGGGTAAACTTCCACAGGTACACGTATATATTGTATATTAAAACCGAACCGTGTATGTTTATTTTAATTAATCTTTGTGTGGACTGACCTGAACAATTGAAATGAGCATTGAGCAAGTTGAACTTATTTGGCAAATGATAAATGAAAACGATGCAGAGTATTCATGCGGAGAGAAAAGATTTAAACAGAATTCAATCCGTTAGACATGATCTGTTTGCGTTATCCGGTAAGGTAAGACTGAATCCAGCGATTTGATAGAGATTGTAATATCCGACAGTTGATTTATTCATTTTAAGAATAAAACAAGAGTTAAATGATTTTCTTAGAAAGTATAATTACCAAGATCTTTTAGGTAAGTTAACATTCTGAATTTCATGAAATGGATAATGATATTATCCACAAATCTACAAAGTAACTTATATTTTCAAGAAATCTATGCCTCTCTAAAATCGCCATATTTTGAAACACGGTGTACATATGACTCACTAAAGTTCAAATTGCCCTTATCAAAAATGACGAAATTGAACTACTCTTGCTGTTGTTTGATAAAGAAATATCACAGGAATATTTAAAAAGAAAAAGATGAGAAAATACTTCGTGGGTGATTCATAAAGCAAAACTTCACTTGAAAACAAAACATTTCTTCCACACCTCGCCATTGGTTATTGCTCACACAGGGTTACATACTTACCTACAAATTGTGCTAAATGAATGACTTAACAGCTCAAAACTTATCAAAAGAAGATTAACGCATGAAATTCAAATCAAATTAGCGCTATTAAAATTGGTTCTCTAGAAAACATTTTTAATTACCTATTGATCTTTATAGTAATATATTTATATCAGGAAGAATTCATGAAAGATTTCTCTTGAGTTCTTCTTGAGACAAATATGATATATCATTATTAAGATCAATCGGCAATCGTTCGTAGGGATCTTCAGCCTCATTGACAAACCTTGAATATGATAGGCAGTTTGTCAAGTTCCACGCAGTTATTGAAAGGTAATTTTGTAAAATTAGTCGCGACGTCATGTTGAGCACAGATTGTGCCTTTAATCAGTTGCAATAAGAAACTTGCGGATGACTAATTCATGGGTTGGCTTTCTGATTTCAGGCTTTTCGAGATCTGTGGGCAAATGACAGGTTATTAAACGTCATCGAGCAGCTAATTGGGCCCGACATTGCTACATCACCTGTATGGAATTTGAGAACAAAAACCCCAAAAAACAATGCCACTATTGTTCCTTGGCATCAAGGTGAAAAACAATGAATGAATTTGCTATATATACTAGTGTCTCATAATATCGCAGCACTTATTTTTTCCCTAAAGAAATATACCAAGTTGTCATTTTAACGGGTAAACAAGTGCTGTTTAAAAAGCTTGTATTAGACTAGCTTTTTAAGAAACGTCATTTTCTCAATTTTTTGTGATATAAGTATTTTTAAATCACAAGTTTTATTTACCTTCAAAAATTGAGAGTTCCATTGTATCGCAGCATTGAGTAACTGGATGGTTGGTTCAGTTATAACGCACAGTTTTATTCTTTTATGTTAAAATATGATTCTTCATAAAAACAAAGTTACTTAAACTGGCTAAGGAATGAAATATGCATTTCATTATGCTTTTTATTTAGTTTTTTTAATCAAATACAATGTGGACTTTTGAACTCGCTTCCTCTCCGGAAAAAAAACCTTTTACTTGTGAGAAAATGTTTATTTGCCGATATATTTGACTATCTTCTTTGCACTCACCCTGAAGTCGGTGAACTCTTTGTGGTGCTAAAATCGCGGGAAAAAACGGGAATGCTATTATTGGGAATATACCGCGATACAATGGAACCCGTGTTACAATGAGTTCCAAGAGTAATAGAGTATATCAAGAGTACTTGTATGTCAATTTTGTTGTTGATTTAATTTCAAACATTAATTTTGTCGAGGAAGAAACATGAGGGGTATTTTTTGTTAAATATTTAACTTGAAAGAATGACTTCGATAATGACTTCATCATGAACATATTTATGACTTTTGATACTAACAATGCATCAAATCGAAGCGCACGTGTGTGTACTTACGTGGGTACATGTGTAAGTGACTGCGCGTGTGTTAATCAGAAAGTCAATAAAGTACTTGCCAAACATTACAAATTGAAATTTAATTACATTCATTGTACTAAGGTTCATGCTTCTTACTAAAGCTTATTTCTGAATTTGTAATGGATTTTTTTTTTAGATTTAAAAGCTGCGTTTTGTATATTCAAAGTACGGTCATTTGTTTCAGTGAGATCATTATATCTCATACTACGTGTACTTTAATCCTAGATAGTGGATATTTCGACAACCAATCGTACAAAGTGTTGATACCTACTGCGTGGATCCCCCTTTTAGACACTGATGAATTCAACGGAGGAATGCAAGTAAGCAATCCCGTATATTTACACCAAATGTTGCAATGTTCATGCGCGGATCTAGAGGGAAGTTCGTATAATTACTCGTATAATTCACATAGGAAAAGTATCAAAAACAGGCCTCGGAACCCCAACCCCCACTCGGAAAACACAATTTTCATTCTACCCCTACCCCCTACCCCAACCGGAAACATTTTTTGATCCGCGCAAGATGTTAAATGTTTAAATATGCGATCCTTACGATATCATTACATTACATCTTCACAATGTCAAGGTTTGCAAAACCTTGACATTGTGAAGGTGGTTATCATAATGCATTTGTTTTTCATTTGGCTTTTTATTTCATATAACAACAATTATGTTTGTTGTTAAGTTGACGAAATTATGGATCTGTCATGTTGTAAATTTACTTGGTGGGTGTAAATACAAAATTTACAACATGACAACTTGTAAATTTTTTATTTACACCCTACCAGTAAATTAAGATTTTACAACATGACAGATGTATGATTCTCAGTAATATTCGATAACTACTGGATACATGGAAAGTGTTTGTTTGTGATCATAGTTTAATCGTAAGGTAATCGTAAGAATAAGAAAGGACAGGGGCGTACAAGGCGTTGTATACCCCCCACTTGGAGCAATAAATGCGAACGATTTTCAATTTCAGATAAATTATTAATTTTTGGCTTGTAAGCATTGTTTATAGTATAAATGTCACGGTGTGAGTCAAACATATGCTTTCATTCTGTAAACACGACAGGTATGAGTTTCCAAATTAAGCTGCACAGCTTTTTATGCCAAAATTTTGATCATTTACTGTTCTAAATTGCATATTTAAGGTATGAATGGGCCATGACTCCATCCAAAGAGTACTTTTATTTAAAGGATAAGTTTTTATTCATTTTTATTAATGATTTATTAAAATGGAGTGTAGACCCATAATGGGACAAAATTCGTGGTTTTCACCAAACATTTCACTTTTATTAAATTATTAATAATTGCCAAACAATCAAAGATATTCACCGTTCCTGTAGTGTATCAACGTAGCTCATTCAGTTAGGCGGAGGCTTGTAGACTATCCATATCGGATGAGCGGGTGTTCGAATCTTAGCCGACGATTTATTTTTAATTTCTGTGGTTTTAAGTAAACAAGTAAAAAAATTATTTAGAATTTTTTGAACAATTATTTAATATCCTTTAGATAACGATCAAAATTACGTAATGTTCATGTTCTGTACACAATGTCGCAAAAAAAGCGCCAGCAAAGATATGAGATCATGATGTTAATGTTGAGAAAATGAGCTAATAAAACAAATGAGATAAGAACAAAGTATAAATGTATATTTGTTAATTTGTCAGATAATGCTGTTTTATATTATACATGTACTGATGTACACTTTCAAATGTAAATTTCTTTTTATATGTACGTATTCCATTTCAACATTCTTGGTGCGGGGGATTTGTCAGCCATTGTACGCTCTTGTCCTTTACATGTTGTCATTCATATCTGTGACATCACTGACATTTAAAAAAATTATGGAATAAAGAATGATATCCATGCGTTATCATGTACATGCTTAACATAGAAAAATACGTTCTGCCATGGTGACTGGAGAAAGTACTATTTAAAGTTTTGTTTTGAACTAAATCCAGGTTGCAAAGAAAGGTCATCGTACCGGTCGCGTAGCAACGCATCAGTGTTGCTGGGGAAACACGTGGTACGTCATGTTAGAGGAAGAAGAAATGAAGAAAACGTTAGGTATAGTATTTAACGATCTATATTTTGATTTGATGACTTCATTTACGATATCAACCAATAGTATCAAAAGGGAGAAACAATAAACTTTATTGTTTTGTAAAGCGTTTATTGGGTTTGAAAATATTGCGTATGAATATCGATAATTATACTTTCATAGCAACAATCTTTTTAAAGCTATCTTATAATGATATATTGTGGTAAAAATACTTATATTTCTTTTGCAAATATGTTTCCTTATATGAATCTTGGTACGTGATCAAATTTTCTGAGAAGCTCTTCTGGCTTCACAGGATTTTATCACGTGACCAAAAAGGTTCATATCCCAGGTGAACTTTTTAACTTGCTGTTTATTTCTTAAATAACTTACAAATAAACTAAAATGAAATAACAAAAAAATCATAATTAAAACATAAACATAGACAGGCTTGAAGATAAATAATATGAATATTTACATTTGCAAATATGCTTCCTTATATGAACCTATAGAATATCAAAAACGTTCAATTCTGTGTGAACTTTTTTTGACATCACAATGATTATAGCACGCGTTTATCATATAACGGCTGTATTATTGTAAACGTAACCGTTATATTAATATTCTGAACGATTTGCCTCTCTCAAATGTAAATAAGTAGTAAACAGCAATGTTAAAATATTCACCTGGATATGAACTTGGTTGGTACGTGATCAAATCTGCTGTGAAGCCCTTTGGGCTTCACAGGATTTGATCATGTGACCAACCAAGTTCATATCCCGGTGAACTTTTTAACTTGCTGTTTATTTCTTAATAATACATGCACAAGGCACGTTTTGATTGAACCCCCTTGAGTTTTATGCAAAAAAGCAATTTTAACAAGACATTGTACTTCGTGTAAAGCAGTACTATTTAGAACCATTTTAACAAGAGCTTGGACTTTGGGTAGTTGTGTCAAACAGCAATGTGACGTAGGTTTGTCTATTTTATTGCTGGCCACTCAGCCATGGCTCTTTGAAATCAACAACATTTGTCTGGCTTTTGAGCTAAGACTACGCAATCGGTGTATATTTCGCTTAAAACCAGCGTCATTTTTAACTTGTTTTGACGCAAGAAATAGATAGTTACGTCCATCCGAAAGTCCAAAGTCTTGTTAAAATGGTTCTAAGTCTGTCTGTTTCATGAGTCTTTGAAATCAACAAGATTAGTTCGCCTCTAGTTTTGTTCCTACATTATCTGAGCTTATTTAGTTGAAAAGAGCGTCATTTTAACCTTGTTTTGATGCAAGAAGTAGATGCAACATACAGAAAGTCCAAGGTCATTTTAAAATGGCTCTATTCAATCATATTGGACCCAGATCAACCCGGACCTCGATATATAAACATCTGACTACTTAATTTTTTTTTTCAACGGAATTGCTAAGTCACTTTCTAGAGTTAACGGATGCTGTGTTTGTTTATATGATTTGTAGGAGTGGATATAGACAATGACGTAATCACATGCCCGGTACCCTACGGAGGAATGCTGCTGTTTAACAATCTGACCCCCCATCGGAGGTTTGAACAAATACGTCAATCTTTAGGAAATAATAACGTTAATTTGTTATTAAATTAGATCATATAGTGCTATCACTTTTCAGTCTTGATCCTTTTTCATTAGCTGTCGATTGTTTTAACGGTGGATATACCGCAGAGATGTTAATTAAATAATGCCGATTTTGACATATAAGATACGCAATGCCTCTAGATGTAATATTTATTTACGATTTTATAGAAAATAACAAAAACAAAATAATAACATTTGTAAATTCCTGCCGAGTATAAAAAAAAATATGCGTCACTATAAAAAAATCCCTATCAAAAATCTCTATCAAAACCCACCATCAAAAATCACCCCCATCCTATGCTAGCCCGCCTAGCCGGGGAAAAGCCTAGGGTAAAATACAAAAATCCCCTTTAATAAAACCTAACACCTAACTTTTAGTTTACGGGCCGAAAATAATTTAACAGGGGCTAATGACGACGAAAAATGATCAAACTATTTTCCTAACGGGTGCAACCTGTTAAATATCTAATAAACCATGTTAAAGAAGTAAGAAACTTACAGCAAATTAATGCTTAACAAGTCCCCAAGAAACTACGAATTTCAGGGCTTTATACAGCAAACCATGACAATAGGAAAATATAACGTTAAGTCTAGTGAATAGACTATAAGGGTATGACCTTTGACTGTATTTAGCACCACCCGAAAAAGGTTACTTCCGGTATATTAACCAATCGAAAAGTATAAACAAAAGCTGGACATTTCCTATAATGATCGAACACGTGTGGAGGTTTACTATTGATCTATATGTATAGAGAACCTATTTATAGTAACAACGGAAGTAAGTAGATAAGCTAGAAACTTCAAAATATTATTGTAAACAAAACTAGGGGCAAATAGGGAGTTTATAAAGTGAATTGAACCCATTCCTGCTACATAGATAATGACATCAAAAACTTCAATAAATGTCATTCGACCGTCATGTATGCTTGTTCATGTAGATCCAGGGGTGATACATTTACAGGCGTAGAATCAACAGGTACTGAAACAGCTACTGTCGAATTCGAAGTTCATGTAAAGATTACCACAGGCCATTATATGGTATAATTTACATGTAATTGTAAATATTCTAATCAAAATAATGACAAGCAACATTAGTGGTTGATGCCATTCTATTATTAGGCAATGCACACTTATATCTATCAAAATTAAAATGTAACGAGAAACATGACAAAAAGTCCAATTGTAACCATTTTATAAGATTGACAAGAAAAAATAGTTTAATCATAAAAACCCGATGACTAAAATTAATATACCTCTTTAATACATAAGCCGGGAGAAGGTTTTTCGTAAGAGCGCTGATGATCAAAACAACGCTAGCATTAAACATTCATTGATACATGTATTAATGAACTGTGCTAAATGACTTCGAATTGGCGGATATTTACATGCCAATGTATACAGCTTTTTTTAAATGAAAAAGGGTCATTAGCAATATTATAGTACTTAACAATAGCGGGTGTCAGTTTCTTTGAAATTCAAAATCTGCATTAACAAACCATTAAAATGTTTTATAGTCTCCCAAACATTTCCAACCAAATCCGATGGGCCCTAGATCTTAGGTGGCAGCGTCCGGATCAGCCCTTTGGACTCTATGACTTGAAAGACGGTTTACTTCTACGCAAAGACGGCAAAAATGTAGAGCCTGACTGGGAGAAATTCGAGTCAGTGGATAGAACTACTGTCCAGAAGAAATCAGTCGAGGGATTTGTGGATGTAAGTTGCTTAATACCGAGAATCACATATACATGCACGTTAATGTGAACTTTATAGCATTGCTGTATAGTGCATTTTTTCGCCTAAAAAACATTTTAAAAAATTATACCGTTACTTAATAACAGTGCATGTATGAAAATGAAAGAAAACAAGATTGTACTAACAACTGTAATGCGCTTGCGTAAATTGGAATTCTGGGAAGCAATTAGATAGTCTTGATAGATTGTTTTAGAAATTCGAATAAGTGAAGAAACTGGTCAGTTTTCTGGTCAAACTGCGCATCGTCAGTCACGCCTCTGTATGTGAAGACTGTCCACGGATATCGTCTGCAGGCACGGCGTATATCTCCCAAACTCTCTACAGAGATTGGAGAGGATTTATATACTGGCAGGTGTTTGCGACCATGGAATATGCAGAGAGCAATCTTTGTAAAGTTACAATTTAAGACAGCATGCATAGATGCTGTAGATTACTATATAAAAAGTACACGCTTGTCCCCTCACATACACTTAAAACATTAGTACACAAACTTTTATAATTGTACACCCGTATGTTATGATTGTTCTGGAGACTATATATGTAATGTATTTTGAACAATTAAAGCTTATGCATTCACTTTTGACCTAAAAGTTAATATTCTGCTGCTGACTTTCTTAGCTTTTTAAAAAGGTAACTTTGTGTATTGTTATTATAGGTGATAGTGGATGAAGAATTTGACACGTCGATTCAAGGTCCTTGGATGAAAAAATGGCAAATTACTCACATGAATGAGCACACTGACGCACATGAACGCGCAGAGAGGAAGTGACGTTTTAAACTTGGCAATATTCTTTATTTGTGATAATCGAATTTCTTGTGATAAATTTGTGCAGACTTGTATCGAATATTAAATACAACAGGTTGACAACTTTAATACCTGATCCAGTGTATCATTCAACATGAAAAAATCTTTTGAAAAGCAGGATATTCCCTTTTTCTGGAGTTCGGAGTTTAAACAATGCAACATATTCAGCGAATAAGAATGAAAGCATATCCTTTACAAAAGATTTTATATTATCTAATGATTGTGTTTGCATTGATTAAAACGTCATTTGTTTTATACAATGTATAACAAGTCTAATATACAAGTACAAAAAAAATATTTTAAAAAATCACATCTCATATTAATCAGAAATATTTTTTTTTACAGTTTATTTTATCATGATTTCATATTTTCATAATTTATGTAGATAACAAAAATTTACATATTGATAAATATAAAAAAAATTCAATGATATTTTGTTATTTTTCTGTAAACATTGATATAGAACCATTTTAACAAGACCACGGACTATCGGTAGGATGTAACTATATTTCCAATAAAAAAATGACGCTGGTTTCAAGTGAAATATACACAGATTGTGTAGTTTTAGCTTTGGCATAAGAATAAAATTCTGCGTTTCAACAACTTTTAAGACTTCTTCAATAAAATTTATATAATATCAAAAAACAAAATACACATTAAAACACACACATGAGCCACATCTTTCTTACACCTCCAGTTTCTATATACTAGATATGTTTTCTTTAACATACTAGTATATTATGAAGGTTCATATTTGTATAAAACATCCCCCCCCCCCAAACTCAAGGGGAGTCCCTGAGTTGGGGAACAGGTGTTTTAAACAAATAAGAACTTTCATGACGTACATGTAGGAAACCATGAAAAAAAACTCTATTCAAACGAGGAACTTTATTTATTCAGAGGACATGGTGTTGATAAACTTGAAGTTTCGCTTTTTATACTCATTATTAGATGCATGCTTAATTGAAAAAGGTACACAATTCTCAAAATTGAATTGTATAAAATTGCTTGAAAATATATATTTCCAATGATCAAACCTAAAAATATCTAACCTGTACCACAGCTCACTGATGTAGGAATTATCACGTTTCCCCATTAACAGTCGTTTGGATATCGATATTGGTCAGTCACAACTCTATGTGTAAATGAAAGTAAACCATTACAAAACATACGTGTACAGTAACTAGTTCACTTACCCACGACACGTCTGTATGAAAAGAGTCCACCTTGAATGCTATGTGGGAATATTACACATGTAATTAGTTTACAGCCATGAGTAATCGAAAAATACATGTAGAAGAAAGAATAGGCTTAATGCCTATTCTATGATATAATATTGATATTGATGCCCAATTGTTTATTCATTGTACAGTGTATTTCCAAACTATTAAAACATTGCATTTGTGAATTTTTTTATTTAACACATGAACAGACACTAAAGCTGATGTCACTCACAGGGGCTCGGTTGCCGGATAGTTTTTTTTTTAAATTATTTGCTAAAATTGGAAATCTTATGTGTATTTCTGTGTATTTCAATTCACTGAAAACCCCCTGTTTGAATCATGTTAAAAAGTGTATTCAATGTACATGTACATTAAAAAAGTAAAGGGACGACACTCGTCATTATACGGGGTCCTCGGTTCACGATAATTATGTTTTTAACAAGTTCTCAAATTTTTCCAATGGATTCTGACGAGATCTAGATTGGAAAATGGTCAAATGACGTATCCCTTTTGTCTGACTACATCTGTGTGCCACATAATAAACGCTTCGTGTCGAAATATTCTAGATACTCTCGATGGCGAGTGTAGTCCCTTTACTTTTTTTTTTAATGTACATTGAATACTGATTGAAACATGGGTTATCACTGAATGTTTTTATTACATTACACAGAAATACAATAAGATTGCCAATTTTAATCAATCAAATAATTAAGAATAACACTATCTGACAACCGACCCCTGTGATCACACTTTGATTTTTTTTCCAAAATTGACAAGTTATCGAATTACAAATAACAGGCAGTACATGAATTTTGAGTGTCGGAATTTTTTGGAGGGCCTAGAAAATCGGCTTTATGAGAAAATAAAATTTCGCGGAAGCTTAATAATGGTTTAACACTGATAAACAAGTATCGAAGGTTTTTTAACTTGCAAATGTACATGTTATTTCAACAACTGTCACGTTATGCACTTTCACAATGTCTGTACGAGAGCTCGATGGTCGTGACCATATTTAGACTTTATTGATCTCCTTTAGATGAAGAGCTCTATATTATACAAATATTGACAGGGGTTGAATGCAACATTGATTATATTAGCCCCGAGGGACGAAATATAATCAATGTTGCCCGAAAACACATTCAACATTTGTTTTGTTATACGAAAAAACAAATTAAAAATCAAGAAAGGATTCGAAAACAGATCGCTGTAATTTTCTCAGCTCAACATAAAATTCACTCATTCAATTTTGCGCAAAGTCCATTTCCAAATTATCGTCGGCATCAAACGGTCATTGGTGATATTCCACCGTCCGTAGGATTAAGCTACATATGTTTTACCTGATTTTACTTCACAATAATTTGCAAATAATCCTTATATCCGTTTAGATAAGCAAACCGTACGCACGCATTGCGCGTCCGTTGTTTACTTGCCTTGACGGATTGCCTATTATGAGGTCACCTTGTTGTGGAGTCGCGAAGATTTATTTACGTCACCGTTTACGAATCAACGAATCAGAGGCGATTAAATGAAATAGAGGGAATATTCACTAGATATTATTGCAAGCCGGTCAATATTAAAAAAACAAATTGACTGATCAATATTTCTTCGGACGAGCTAGTATTACAATTATTGATTCTTCGTCTATATAGAGTTATATATTGAGAATATACTACTGAATATAACAAAAAATATAGGAAAATAAAAAAATTTAACAAGTTAAATATATGGAGTTTTTATTTACTAGATAATAGTTTATAGCTAAACAAATAATATATTGAAATTATAGGTAGATCTGATGGTTAATTTGTTGAACATCCAGTATCCGAAATGTAAATATCGCACGACAAAGGTTATAGATTAATTTTTAGATATGATTTTGAAGAAGTCAAACTACATGTATATTATTTAGTGAGGAACATCCAAAATATTATTTGCTTACAATCTGTGATATTTTCCAATATCTTTTTACAGAGCTCTTCGTCTCCAGGATATTAAAATAGTCTAAAAATGCTCACGACCATCAGACACTCTTTAGGTTACGATCCGTCCAGGCTGTTGGGATTTCTTGACGTCAACCTGTCTCGTTCTCGATTATTTCCACAATAAACGCATTCGAACTATTTTGGGACCATACTGAAAGATATAGGTTATTAAAAAAAGTTCCTGTGCGCGGATTCCGAAAATTTTTTCAAGGGGTTGGAGGGATTATTTTGTTTGCCAGGGGAGGTCCGAGGCCAATTTTCGGTAAATTTACTATGTAAATTTTATAAGTTTGAATTTTTAAGAGGGGGATGGGTTATGACCCCGGGCACCCCTCTCTCCCACCCCAACAACCGCCCCTCCCCATCTCTTATTTCACGCATGAAGTAATTTTAACCTTTCGATTCATTGCACTGTTTGAACTGGAAATGAACCTTTACGGCACTGTCCTAATGCTTTACGACACTGCCCTAATATTGTTTGAATGTTTGAATGCGGCAAGATCTTGTATTTTCTTAACAGCAACACCCAGATATTATTATTTCTTACTTAAAATTTTACTGATGTTTCATCTTGCACATATGCATGTATATCGAGTATAGAAGGAGAAGGTATTTGAAAGAACTATGCGTAGAAAAAATTAAGCCAATGCTAGCATTTTTCGTATTATACATGCGGGTTTTTTTTATTATGTCAAGTACATGTAATAACAAAATTATTAATATCCATGCCACACAAAATTCAAACTAAAAAAAATGTAGGAACAAATATTGACAAAATTATTTTCTCATTAACATTTTTAACATGAGAAGCCAATATTTAGAAAAGAAAAATTTGCAGAAACATTTATCATCAAAATTCTTTATTAAAGACGCATTAAAGGTTTAATGTATTCCTACGTATGAACTTTTCATACTTGCATCTATACATACATGAACATTTTGAATATACTATGAAATGAGGAATTAAATTAAACAATAAAAACCTGCTTACAAAATTACATCCGTATTCTAAAATTACAATTTATACAACGTGTTAGGTGTTTTAAATAGTCTAACAATTGAAACTTACGCCTTGTGTTCACCGTTTATAATAAAAATTAAAAACAACATGTCGACATCATAAGTCTTTCTCTAAATATTGATACACGTTTTCAAGTACCACTACTGTCTTTCTTTTGTGAAATAGCTGTTCGTCTCAGACCTAAACTTTTATTTTCTGTAAATCCCCCTTGACAGTGGGGCAAGTTTTAAGTTTCAGACTTTTCTATTGACATTTTGGGAGTGTTAATTGAAACAGAAGTAAGTGAATCAAAATTAAAGAATATTTTTAAATTTTGCTAACGAAATGGTATATATCTGCAAACATTTTTTGAAAATTCTTCATAACATAGATTTATAATGATTGTTGTTTACGTTGTACATAATTATATATATATATATATATATATATGCATGTATGTGTGTATGATCAAATGTAATGTGTAGTGATAAACGGTAAAATAACCGTTATTATTTATCATGATTAAAACGTACCATTCAAGAGGTTCTGGTAAATTACATGTTCTTTTGTGGTTTTTGTTTTGCTTGTAAAATCGCACGTTCAGGTAGTGTGGATGACACACCGACCATTGACTTAAACCCCTCACCAGCCGCAGGGTTATTGACTTGAAATTAGCACTATTAATTATTATAAATTAATTAACTAGCTGTGACCCACGACTAATGTTAGCAGTTTACGATTAACTCAGTGTCCATTATGTAAAACTAAGTTCTATATCTAAGCGGCAGTGTTTAAAAATTGTCACTTGTACATGTATACATTATGTTACAGTAAATACATCTATTTGAATGTGTTTTATTTTTTTCACTCTCTCGAAATCTCTAATAGTTTGATCAAATCAAATTATCTATATTTCTATTCATGTTTAGATGTTCGAAGGGCAAAAAAAGGTGTTCGTTCCCTATTTTTCTAATTATTTTATACATTAGAAATGACGTAAAGATTGTTTTTTCAATTTGACGTTATTGCTATAAAGCCTAAGTAATACACGATTTAAGTCTACTTTTAACCAGTTTTACTAAATTATAACTGCTGCAATTACAATTGAGTTTCATGATTTGGCACATGATATTTATATATACCAATGTATTTGTAAGCATTTAAGGTATGCTAAGTATAAAATGTAGATCAGGTTGTTTGACTTTAGGCTTGACGTCTTTTGTTGGAATTCGCTTTCAAGATTTAATTTGATAGCTTAGCCTGCATGTATAACAAAATGTCTTTTCGAAAGGCCAATTTAAATACCGAAAATTGTTCAACATCAGCTTAAATTATGAAATATTTTTGTCTATAAAGCTGCTATTATTCATTCACAGGTATAATGGGGTGTGGAAATTGCTGCTCGAAGTTTTTCCTGGTTGTTTTTAATACCTTCTTTTTGGTAATTGTATTTAGTATACATAAAATTATACAATACTGAATGTACATGTACTCTCATACATGTAAAAATAAGTTTCCAATATAATCTCTCTCTCTCTCTCTCTCTCTCTCTCTCTCTCTCTCTCTCTCTCTCTCTCTCTCTCTCTCTCTCTCTCTCTCTCTCTCTCTCTCTCCTGTATTGAAATTCAATATGCAGAAAAAGAAAAATATTCAATAGTTGAATGTCATTATACATTCTTTGCTCGACCCCCCCCCCCCCCCCCCCCAAAAAAAAAGATACTAAAAAAATTATCAGAATTTTAAATTCCCTGTGAATATTATGATACTATTTGAAGTCTTCACGTAAGAGTTTTTAAAGTAGATCAGCGCTGTTTTATTTTTAAAAAAAAGTATTAACTGTTGGTTTGTAGTTGTTTGGTGCAGCTTGCCTCAGTTTGGGGATATATGTCCTGGTGGATAAGAACCAAATCCTGGTTCTGACCCGCAGTGTGGACACAGACAGTCTGGACGTCCCGTCCTTGCTAGAATCGGCTGCTTATGCCCTCATTGCTGGAGGAGGGTTCGTGTTTCTAGTGGCTTTCTTAGGATGTTGCGGAGCCATGAAAAGAGACAAATGCATGCTCACAGTGGTAATATATATATATATATATATATATATATATATATATATATATATATATATATATATATATATATATATATATATATATATATGTACACATGTATTATGATACTTTATTAGAATTGTGACTTGTCAGTCGTCATTTATTATGTGCAATCAAAGAAATATAACTCTTAACGCAGTACATGTACCTATCAATAAAATATCTGGAAGACAATAAAAATATATCTTTATTGTCAATATATAGATTTTTTTTTTGAAATCGAAATTAATTTTGAAATTGCTTGTTAATTTTAAATGAATTTTAAAATTGATCATGGTATATGTTATGTTAAACACACAGGAAGGGGATAGTATCCTCTGTTGAAACATGCAGGGTGGGTTCGAACCACACCTGTGATTAGAGTCTTGCTTGCTTTTTTGTAGATCAGGGGCACGAGTATTTACAATGCCACAACAGGTATTAAATATTCGTTTACATATTTATGTAGTATACATATAACATGTAGCTCCTGCTTTTTCCACAATCTAGTATGCGATAATCGTCGGGCTGATTTTTGCTGTGGAAGCGGCAGCTTGCATCTTGGCAGTTGTTTACAAAAGTGACGTAAGTATAATTTCCGGTCAAACAAGAGAAACAGTTACTGTAACAAATCAGTAAAGATAGCTTGATCTTATTGAAAATATAATTCTTTTAAAATTATTTGACAAACATTTGCTCTTGTTCACAGTTTGACAAATACGCCAAAGGAAACCTGAACACTTTAATGCAGACGAGATACAAAGGCCCGTATGACACATCCGACTTCCTCAGCTTGGCTTTTGATTTGACGTTCATTTTGGTCGGTGAAACATAATGAGATGTCATTTATAATTCTTGATATCATGTACTGTAAAATTGTTTTTAAAAGAACAAACAAATAAAGACCCCCCATCCCCCCCCCCCCCCCCCAAAAAAAATAACATTCATTTTTTTTTTCAGTTGGAGTGTTGTGGGATTGAATCGGGTTCGGAGTTCAACTCAACGGTTACCAATTGGAATACAACTTACGTCTACCAGAGTGGAGGTAGCTACACCATAGCTACTGCCACAATACCCCTTACTTGTTGTGAGTTCTCCAACAAGGACGCATTTCCTACAGACGTCACGACTTTTTACAACTCCATGACAAACAACCAATGTCCAATTAACCAAGCCAACTCTTACTACAATCAGGTATAAAACTTAAACCCTCATCTTCAATCGCAACTTCTCGGGCCTTTCCGGCAGAGCTCGGAAAAACATGAATGTATGTATTAAGGGGGATGTTCGGCCATCTTGTACATTTGAAGATAAAAATGTTAACATTTCTTGAACTGGCTTGTTTCTGCCCAAAACTGCCTAAAACCGTTGTCAAAAGATTAAAAAAAGCAATAAATATGAGGTTTTACATGTTGTTTTGAATGGAAATTATGCATACAAGAGCAGAACAATGCCCCTTTTAATCACTTAGAACTGCGCAGCTACAGACTTGAATTCAAGATTTAAAAATCTGAATAGTGTCCACTCTACAATCATTTGTTGAGAAAAAGGTCTAAACTAAGTCTTGCTTGATGTAAGTTGTAACTTTGTCTCAATAGAGGGTACCCTAATGGCTATTCTTAAAATGGATCTCAAAAACCATCAATTCGGACGAGATATTTTTGTCGGTGTCTACGGGGGCACATTGAAGTTATATTTTCATCGAAAAATATATGTATATTTTTTTCAATAAGACAATTAATTTTTTGGACTCCTACCGTATTTCTTAAAAGAATTAAATTTAATTTTTACTTATAGAACTGAAAAAAAACCCCTTGGAACTGGTATAGAGATGTGTATCACATTCAACACAGATTGTTTTCAATTGTCATTTATTTTTTTCTGTGACAATATAACGTCAACGTGCCTCCCTAGACACAGGAGTTCTAAGTATAGACTGGATTTTTCATGTTCTAAAGATAGACCACATGCCGACTGATAAAAGTAGGGTACCCTAATATTGGGTACAGTTACCACAATGTGCAAGATTCAACCTTTTTCTCAACAAATGGTTGTAGGGAGGTCATCGATGAACCCCTTTTTTATTTTTTTCAAATTTTCAAACCTTCAAAATAAGTCTGCACCTGCGCAGTTCTACAGCTGTTCTAAGTGATTAAAATGGCGTCCTGTTATGCGTTATTTGCATACAAAACAACATGTAGAACCTCTTATTTATTGCTTTTTCATCTTTTGAAAACAGTTTTGGCTAGCTCTTGGCAGAAACAAGTTCAAGAAATGTTTACTTTCTTATTCTCAAATCTACAAGATGGCTGCACATCCTCTTTAACATTACTGGATGTTAGAATTTTATACAAAATTGATTCGCATCCCATTAAAATAAGTATCGGCTAGACAGTACTTAATGTCTCTTCTGTGGTATATTTTAGGGTTTATCATTGACTTTAATGTAATCTATCTCACATCTCAACAGATCATAAAATGTGTTGTATTCATATCAAGTTTTATAGAAAGGAAGTTGTCATGGATGCATATGTAATACATTCGAGGTGTTTTTCTGAGCTCCGCCGGAAAGGCTCGAGGAGCTGCGATTGCCTCATCATGTGACCGTTAAATTCATTTCAATTATCTCCCTCTGTTTTCTATCACCCTATTGCAAAATAAGTTTAACTTATTCTTTGGAAAAAAACAGAAACTGTCATCCTTTGATCTACTGTACACCTATTTATTGGTCCAATGGCATTCTCACCTCACCGGAAAACGCGCTTTCAGACGTCAAACGGAAGGATAAACGTTGGCATGTAGAATTAACATTGATGAAAGTCGTCCTCACGTATGTTAAAGGTTCTACAGATCAGTGTTTTGCGATTTGATTAAAATCAGCTGTTCTGATACGCGTCTGATAACGTATCTGAACAGCTGATTTTTAATCAGATTGAATGTGTTGAAGCAGAAATCAACATTGAATGTTGCCGGAAACGGACTGCACATACAGGAGTCGATTATAACTATCTTCATCGTTTGAGTTACACTTTCATGTACAAGTAAAAATGGTTTTTACTGGTACATGAAAGAGAACTAAGAGCTGAGAACTGACAAATGGGGTTTGACTTTACATGGCGGTTAGGTACAGGTCCCGTAAGAATAAGTCTGCTATCTTTTTCACTGTCTTTGTCCTGTTGTGAATCTGGTCCAAAGGATACTAAGGAAGTAGATCGGCCGAGAATGTTAATACGCATGGGTGTCGTCTAGAACGCAAACTTCAGCTTCCTCTTACTCCGTTCAAAGATTTTAAGATTTTAAGGAGGCTGGATGGTCAACAAATTAACCATCAGATTTACCTAAGATTTTAAGATGTGGTTTGTTAAGCTCTAAACTATTCTTTATTAAAGAAAAAATCCATATATTTTACCATTTAAATTTGGATATTTTTCTATATTTTTATAAAGAGTTCTTCTTTTAAAGGAGGTCAATACAGTCTAAAAATGGCCACGACCATCGAACCCTATTAACATGCTTAAAATTCTGTTCCGGATAAAACGGACATAACCGGGCCTGCCCACGCATTGACTGGACTCGCTGATTACGATATGGAAAAGCAATTCTTGCAATAGAAATTGATTTCTCATCCTTTAAAAGTCGTTTAACCTTATCCAGTGAGGTGTGACTGAGTTTGTAGTTATTAGATCCAATATAAATTAAGAAGTTTTGGTGTTATTCATATCATATATATATATATGGACTTTATGTGCACCAATTACAGGGACATATATACATTAAATGCAAAAGTACACTCATTATTATGACTAATTATAAAAGCATATACATGTAGTAAATATAGTCCAGATTTACACGTGGCAGACTTTCTTAACTATAGCATGAACCACACAATGAAATATTATAATCACAAGCAAATAAAAAAAAACCCCACCAACTTGCTATTATAATGCACAAAGAATAGAGCCAGTTTAAGGAGCTGTAGATATAATGAAACTGGACACACAAGTAAGTAATCATTTACTTTGAAAGGTTTATCATATATTGATATACATTCCAAATACATTTATATGTACACATATAAAAACACATCCATACTTAAGAAATGAACTCAATGTCTACCCAAGATATACGAGTATAACCTGGGTTGGGGCAGTTTACGCTTTATAATCCGCTTCGCGGATTATAAAAAAGCGTAAAAGCTCCATCCCAGGTTATACGAGTATTGCTTGGGTAGATATAGAGTTCATTTCTTATGATTTAATTTCTGTATTTTACTGTACAAATTGATTGCGTTTTACTTTTAAAAATGATATCAATCTGCAAACCAGGTTATACAAATTTAACTAATTTTTTCTATCCAATCGAATGCGTTACAATCTGAATTAAATTGTATGTATATATACTGTACACAGATACATTAAGAATCGAAAACATATTTACATATATATACTCACAACTGGCAAACAAATATTTTCATATACATTGTACATCAAAAACAAATTTACGTACTGTGTTCAATACAAATACACGCAGTGCGTTTTCGAAGCAGCTCATAAAATCTTTTCTGTAAAAGTTGTAGTTATATATTATATTTATATATAGTTGGGAAATACTATCCCTGTAATAGCCACGACTAGCGTGTAATGATATCATATCCGCAAAAATTGGGAGAACATTAGCGAAATTCATTATGTAGCTAATGAACATTTAAAAGAATTATCACAAAGATATCATGGTAAATAATGACAGGCTATTTCCTTTCAGGGATGTTACGATCAATTGCAGTCCAAGTTTGAATCGTATCTTTATATTTTGATTGGAATAGCAGCAGGCGTTGGTTTGTTACAGGTGCGTGGATTACGTCATAGTAAACAATTCAAAGCAAGTAAAGAACTCTACCTCATAAAATTTTAAATTCTTGACAACCAAAGTTGTAGTACTGTATTGTATTTAGTATTATTAAGTATATACATTTTCCTTTTGACTCAATTTAAAAAAAATTGCATTGTATGTTCAAATGAAGTGCTGGTTTAATAATTTGTCAAGAAAAATAGACTGGCATTACATCCTTTTAGCTGAAAAAATGTTATATATATATTGAACAGAAATTGATTAAAGTCAGCTAATTAATTGCCAGGCTACTTCAACTTCGCCAAACTATATAAGTATGTTTTGCACTGAAAAAGAGCAGTACATAAGTTATTATGAAAAGATCAATGATTGCAATTTACTAACATTTGCATTTATTTCTACTCCTTATCAAATCTAATGTTTCGAATTTTTTGATCAATTTCAGCTGATCGGTATAGTAGCGGCCTGTTGTTTGTTGAAGAAGGACAATGATGTTGATGATGAAGATGGTTTGAAAAAAGCCGCCAAAGTTTAGTACTAGCGCACCGAATGAGATGTACATGTACACTGACCGCTATGACGAAATAGGAATGACGTCATGAATCTCATTATAACATTTTTTAACGCAATTTTTTTAATTTATTTTATTTTTGATTGTTATTGTTGACATGAATTTAACAGTAAAGAGGAATTAAAATGGACAATATACAGTTTTTAATCTTTTCTTTGACTGTCAATGCATCAGTAATGACGTGTAATATATAGTACATTTCGCATGTTTAAAACACCTAAAGATGTCTGATTTTTTTTTCCAAATACAAACTTCAAATGCAAGCCATAATGTTATTACAGAATTTAAACAAGCTAAACACAACAAGTTATGAGCATGGTATACAGCATTCGTGCAGATTTGTTGTCAACCATTCATCTAATGCCGCCCTTCTCACAAGTGAGTTTTATACGCTGGTAAGTTTAAATAATAACTGTTTCTCAGTTCTTCACACGTACTTTTGCCTCGGCAAAATTTTATTTTTCATGTTCAATAAATAAACGTGTATGCAATTGCAGGGGTACATTTTAAATTGAAGAAACATAATCATTTATATATTTTTATGGATATATTTATATGAATTTATAATTCGATTATTTACAAACTAAAAAAAACAACCTGAGTCCTCCTCTGTATGTGCGTGTGTCTGTTCTTTTACAGAGATTTAATTCACTTTATAAATCTTACTTGGATATACTGGCTGTGAATGCAAAAAAAAAAACAACAACAACAACAACAAAAAATAAATATATAAATTAAAACACACTTCAATAACAATCAATTATCTTAGAAGTAATTGATTTCGAAGTTCTTATCAATAAACTTTGGTCATTTATATCTACAATCAAAGTTCGTGCATGATGGTATGATCTGAACGCTCCGGTTCGGCTTTTAGCAACAATGGCGATACGTTCGACCAGGTGCCATTATGTGGATTAGGAGTCACTTCCAGAATATTACACATCAGCTGGTAGAGCTCGATATTATAGAAAGGTGGACTGACGAAGTTCTTTTTGAAACCTGTAGAAATATAAAAAGATTTATTGACTTTATAATAAATCTGTTTATTTTTAACATGAAGCAAATCATTTTTATTCTTTTTTTTTATTCCGGAATTTTCTTTTCGGAAATGTTTACAGGTCCTGGTTGTGTGTTTGTAGTACTTCTAGTCTTATACTTCCTTTCCATAAATGGGATAAATTATATCGCCATGGAAAAGTTGCCTGAAGAGCATAATAGGGACACAAATAATATAATAGCAGATTCTTTATCTTGTAAACAGTTTCATCAATTCAGGCAACTGGCACCAGGGGCAGACAAGAAGAACCCAGAGATCATACCAGAAGAACTAGTGCTGCAGAGATGGAAGTTAACAAATTGCGACAGTTTACAACAGCTCAAAACACACAAGAGACTTGCAGACAAGGGTTGAATTGTTTTGATGAATTTCGGGTTAATGTCAATGTTGAAAAGATGTGGCTTCCTGAGCAAATTGTACAGTTTATAGGCTTTCTGTCTGCAAAGGGTTTAACAGATTCAACAGCAAAGACTTGTATATCCGGAATTGCTCATTCCCTTAGGTTGGATAATTACAAAGATGTAACTCAAAACTTCTTGGTCAAAAAGATATTGGAGGGTTACAAGAGAAAATCAAGATATAAGGTTAACCATAATAACAAAAATTTTAGAAAACATCTTAATAAAAGTATTGCCCTATGTCTGCATGAATAACTATGAAGCAAAGTTACTTGCAGCTGCTTATAGCGTGGCCTTTTTTTGCACGGTGCTTGAGGATTAAATAGTAAAAATGTGAAGTTGGAGATATGCAAAATAAATGTTTTAAATTTTGATTGGTGTTATAATTCAGTTTGAATGATTGAGAATCGAGAATATGGCATGCTGGAAAATCTAGATTGGTTCGGGGAGAGAATGTCCTAAGTTTTTCCAGGCTTCAGGTCTACAGTAAACTACAGATACAACAACAGGAAAAAAGGAAACTGAAACAGTGGAGGCTACATGCGAGGATTTTGGGGAGACACACAACCCTTTGACAATTAATACTTGCTAATCAGGTTACCAAAACTAAATAGATTCCACAGCAATCAGTGTTTATAAGTTGTTATTTCCTTTCCCTATACACGCTGTCCAGAGAGAGAGAGAGAGTTTTTTGTGTAATACCCCATTCCTTTATTGAAATGGGAATGGGCAACAAGTGAATGATATATAGTACGTATTTTAGCTGCATGTTCTTTAGAATGTAAATCACGTTGTACCTACCCGGGCCAGAGGCCAGAAATATGGCTCTCATATCGGAGTTGGCGTTGTCATAGCCATGCATCCCTTTCATCAGATCGATGCCATCATATCGAGGGATATTGGTATAGATAATATTCTAAACAAAAAAGAAAAGAAGAAGACTGATTTCCTAAAAATTTACTTGGAGTTACAATCAACATATTATGAAAACAAACCAATTCCATTGAATGCTTTGGTGAGTAAAACGCCATCTTTGCATTTTTAAAAGGTATGAAGGATCAACTTACACACTGTAGACATCCCACACATTTACAGGGCGAGGTAATGTAAACCCCTTCATCAGCCTCCACAAAGATCGGGGATACCCGGTAATGTCCCTTTAGATTGTAGCGCTCCGGTATGTTATCTTTCCTGTAGACCGTTATTTTACCGTCCTTGGCGACTTCTTGGAGAGCGTCGTATATCTAATGATTGAAAGTCAAGCTTTTTAGAACAACTCGACGAATGATTATTGTTGATTGTAATACATTTATAGACGAACTATTATTTACATTCTGGATTTAGGATACAATTCTTGAAAACGAAATAAGACAAAAATGTATTCTAAATAATGATAAACCATTTCCTTTAAACATACACTGCCAACAAAATTCTGGTAAATCTAAATAAAAGTGCTTCCCAATAATGACTTTCATAGCTTCTTGGTTCTGAAAGCTAATTCAAAGCTATTAAAGAAATGGGTCAGTGTGGTAAATCATACGCCATCAAATTAAAACCCTGAAATAGATAAAATGTAATTGATGTAAGAATTGACAAAACAGTGTAGAAATTTAATACTTTTTCATTTATTAAACATCGTAGTACAATTTATAATTTAATTGCCTGTTCGTGTTTGCTAAATTGTAGGGTATGGACCAAAACTATTTACATATTGAAATGAGATACGGTATCGATATCAAAGACCAACCGTTTTTTGGTTTTTTTTTTTACAAACCATGACTTTTTATATTCTAAAATTTTATAAATGACAGGTGTAACGTATTATAATAAAAAAAATTGATAAAAATTATTACTATCTGAGAACTTCAACACCCGTGTTTAGATTACCTTATCCATCAAACCGGTCTTTGGCCATATTTTCACCGTGGTACCTTCGGGAATTAATGCTGTCACATCCTCTATGTCGAGTGTTTCAGATAAATCAACTGTTTCCTGAATATTTGCCATTCCATGGTCAGAAAATACCATCAAACTGACGTCATCCAACCCCAATGACGTCATTTGTTTTGTCAGATTGTAAATCTCGTCATCAACTTTCTTGATCATATCCTTCAGTTCTTTGGAACCCACACCGTATCTATGGCCATGGTGGTCCACTGCCTCAATGTATATCCCTAAAAAACCTTGAATTTGTTATTTGAGCAACAATTTTCTACATGTACAAAGACCCAGATATTTTGAAAAACTCTATAAAAGTTAATCATGAAGTGGAAGTTTTATAACTATATTCTATGATATTAGACTCGGTGTAAATTAATATATTATAGAGCTATTACATGTTCTGTTAATGAAGAGATATTTAACTTACTGTTTAATTGAATATAAACTTTGAATCACCACTTTAATAAATTTGTATAAAAAATTCAACGTCACTCTCATATCAAAATTACCCACAAGATCCGCTGAACCATTTAGAAATAGATTGAGTGATTCTTTGATAGAATATTGCATTTCCGGAATTTGTGATACTGTTGGTCTGTGCAGACAAAACGTAGGCTTAACTCCCCTGATGGCAACATCACACTCCCTCCAGTAATAAAAGTATGTCTTTTTACCCTAAAAATAAAAATAAATTCCCTTTTTCTTAAAATCTTTGATAAAGCTGATTATTTTTCTAAAAATAAAATACTTGAAGAGAATTTGACTATCATAAATAATTTTTACTATTAATATTGTTGAAAATTGTTATTCATGGATTTTTATCTATAGCATATAAATTTTTAATTCGTCATTTTAAAAAAAAAAAATCCCGATAAAGAATTTAAATCATCATGAATCCATACGTTGCCATATCTAATGTCTGTCTTTTTTTAGATCACCTGAGTCACTCGTCGTGCGTCTGTGCGTCGTCTTCGTTGGTCGTGCGTTAACAATTTTACCTTTTTTTTCTTTTACTTCTTCTTGAAAACCACAAGGCCAATTATAATCATTTTTGGCGTAAAGCATCTCTAGGATAAGAGGAATCTAATTTGTGAAATTAATGACCTTACCACCCCCCGGGGCCAAATGCTTCTGATGTCCAAGAAGCTCTCTATCTAAATTGTGAATTTCATGGTTCCTTTGTCAGGGTTTCAGGCGCTAAGGCGGGACCAATATGGCCATATAGTGAAAATGTATTAAATCTTGGAAAATCTTCTTTTCCAAGCCCACAGGGACAGGGGTTCAGGCCCTAGGGCGGAGCTAATATGGCCATTAAGTGAAAATGTATTAAACTTTCGAAAAATTTTTTCCACTTCCACTGTAGTGGGAGACAAACTAAATAAATGGTTATGATATTCATGAAGCGCCCTCCCTAAATCATAAAATTCATGCCCCGTGGGACAAGGGATCAAGACCCTTGGGTAGGGCAATATAGCCACATACACTGCAGTGAAAATGTATTGATTTAATAATATTTGTTCTGTACTATCACAGTAGTGGGAGATAAACTAATTGCATTTTTATTATTTTCATAATGTCCTGTGATTATACGGTGAAATTCACTGCCCATGGGGCAGAAATGGAGCGCTTTTTATTTTTGGAGGGAGGATGATAAATATGGCCGTACAGTCAATATGTATTTTTCTTAGGGCGATTTCTGTTTGTCGTCCATTACAAATTTAAACTTCATCTTGTAAACGATGAGGTTAATTGTCACTTGGCAATATTGAACTAATTATGTGTTGTATTTTAGGAAATGAAATCTGCGTAAATTTCCTATGCATCGTATGCTTATGAAAATAAGCTGTATGCATGCTGTGTGCCTTATAAATAAAACTGAATATCTGAATATTATAAAAAAAAAAAAAAAAAAAAAAAAAATTGACTATTGAAGGCCTTCATGTCTATTTTTAACAAAAGTCTACAGATTTTGGCTCATTCAGCTAGGGTAGATAATCCGAGATTCCTGCAACTCTTGACACCCCCCCCCCCCAATTTTCATGAATAAATGTTTTTCAAGCATCAAATAATAAAGGCGGGGTTTAGATTTTAAAATGCATGAAGCTTAAAATGCAAACATGAAACTCCCTGACATGTCAATCTAAGGGCTATGGTACTCAGGTAACCATCAAGGTCTGTGGGCCTCTTGTTATCAACTCAAACAGACAGCTTTCCAATGTTGACCTTCTTTCTTCTACAATGTATAAATTTGCCAGGAGATCATTAGATCCGTTTAAACAAGAGCTTGGACTTTCGGTGTTACAGTTACTATTATGTTTGCTTATATCAAAATTGACCTCCTTTCCTCTAATTCGATAAGAGAAGCTCATTAACATTTATAGACAGTCAAAATCGGAAAGGCTTTCTTTCCCAAGAGATCTGCTCTGTTGTGAAAATTGACGTCGTTTCAATTGAAATTTACAGCCCTGCGTGAAGTCGGACAAATTACGTGTAAAGTACGATTTTCGTCAATACCACACAGTGGCGGATTCAAGGGGGCGCACCCGGCGACCTCCCCCCCCCCCCCCCCCCCCCCTTAAATTGTCAAAATAAAGTTAAATTATACTCCTTCTGGCAAAGGAAATGTTCAACTTGCGAGTCTTAATTATGAAGGTTTTGGAAACTCATGGGATTTCTCTACACAAGACTGATTTCAATGGTGTAGTATGAAGAAAAGCCGTGGGGTCAATGGTGTAACATGCATAGAGAGCCCATTTTAGTTACGCTCTCCTTGGATTCAATGTGACTATTCACCCACCTTTAAGTAATTAAGTAAGAAGCTTGTGTTTTTAGCTTCCATGTTTATTATAATACAAGACGGCATGGTTCTCTTTTTTTAAACTTCATTACATCATCCCATTGAACTTAATTTTTTTTTAAAACTGATTAATTTATTTACAGCCATTCGTAGGAAAAAAATAAAAAGAAAAGATTCTTAATATATTTCTGCAAAGCATAGGGTTTTGATGGGATTACTGTAGGTCTAAAATCTAGAAACATTGAAAAAGTGTAAAAAAAAAAATATTATTTTTTAGTATAATCACGAGAAGAAATATTCCAAAAGTCTAATTTAAAATATAGAAACTCCATTTTTACCCTACAAAATCTTTAGAATACTGGAGCTTTCGGGGGCTTCACCCCCTGAACCCCCATAAAAATAAAACGAAATGTTTCTTATATTTCTGCAAGGCATAGGATTTTGATGGGATTACTACTGGTCTTAAATCTACAAACCTTTAAAAATTGTAAATAATTTTATTGCTTTTAAGTACATGTATAATCACGCGAAGAAATATAACATGTACAAAAGTATAAATAAGAAGACTTCATTTTTACCCTACAAAATCTGCAGAATCCAGGAGCTTCCGGGGGCTTCGTCCCCTGGGCCCCCACCAGGGCTTTGCCCTAGAACCACTGGGGGCCTCAAGGCGGTCCTCTCACCCCTGCCTAAAACTGGCGCCCCCTCTAACTTCAAATCCTGGATCCGCCCCTGCCACAACCCCAGCCAATCCCACCCGGCCACTTTACCTGTTTCTCTGCGGTCACCCACAGTGGTTCAGCATCGTCCCACCAATGAGGCTCGTGCTTTTCTTTGGGAAAGTTTGCATCATCCATGAAAATGTTCCGACCGTGTTTTTCATCAAACATCAGGTTTGAGACGTATCCATGACTTTCTGCATGGACACCTGAAATGTGAAGTCTATTTTGTAACAACAAGAAACATGTCTTTATGCGCGGAACAAGAGAATTTCCCCCTCCCATGGGGGGGGGGGGGGGGTTCCAAGGAATAATTTTGTTTGTTGGGGTAAGGGGATGGTAACTTAACTGTTTAAAATTGATGTTTGAATTTTCCAGAGGGGGTCAGGACAGGGGTCTAGACTAGTACGGTTGTTAGTTGGTTTCAGTCGTCAGACTACCTATCTGTAACTGAGATAAAATGAATGTACAGGTCAGGTTCAGACTAGTTGCAAAGTCACGGGCATGCCCGTGGTCAGGTTCAGTTACGCGAAGATTAAATACCCGTTGTGTTGCATATCGAATTGTGTAATTGTTTTTCTTCGTGTCTTAATATCGTAATTAAAGTCTTTGCATTTCTCCTAAAAAATTGTTTTAAGGCTAGAAATCAATGTACGATAAATTTCTACTGTGAGAGGGACATATCGATCCATTTCGCAAACCGACATAGGAAAATATAAATTCATAACTCGAGAGTTTACCTGAATGTCATTGTTCTGTAGTTTTGAAAATTTTATTTTTGTCAATTAAAGGCAAGGTTAAGGTGAAACCCTGGCCTCAACACGAAACAAAAAGAACTTCTATTTGAAATAAATCTAGTCTTATCGTTTCTACATTGCATAAAGCAGAGATAACCTAAAAGGTATTTTAAACCTCTAACCTGTCATAATAGAATAGTAATTAGGATACGACAGCGTTGGATACACAGATATCAAGTATTCGGCCTTCACGCCCTGCTGTAGAATGCTGTCAAACCCAGGCAGCATGTGTCCATCTTGTTCCAGATAATCCCAACGGAATCCATCCAAGAGTATCACAAGCAGACGAGATCCCGACGTGTTCCGAAAGAAAAGCAGGTGCAAACACATTATTGAAAATACCCATCGTGAAAATCCAAAGAGATTATAGAGTACCATTATCATCCACCGGTTCTTGCACCCAGGGTTCACTGTGCTATGATTACATGTGTCATTCAGCACACTTGTACAATCACAACAGGAAGATGGCAGAGGTTAATTTTTACGGAGCGCATTATCAACATAAAGTCGTACATGAGTCGGAAATTTGGAGGAAGTTCCTGTTTCGATACGTGTTTTGTACGATAAAATATGGGCCCCGTTTAATGGTGGCAGTCATCATCTGAACATATCTCGCATTTGTCTCTATTTGTTTTTGCGATCGATAATTTGATAAATCAAAAATTAAAGGAAGTACGATAAAGCATAAGTGCCATCTTGGTTTTTTAAGTCAACAAAGCATAAACGCCATAGTGTTTTTTAAAGTTACAAAAATTACACAGTTTTTTTTTCCTTTTCGTTTTTCTTTTTTTTTCTATAACTGGTTAAAATAGTTTTAAAATTGTGTAAGCCGATGGGTTGGTTCAATTCCTTGTCCAGTCCAGAAATGATAGGTCCCGTTGGGTGTTGAACAATGATTTATTAATTCGTGATCGTATAGATTTTACAAAGCAACTTTCAAAGTCTTACAAATTCAAATCTCAATCTCTAACACTGACTAGCAGTTTCCACATCTCATGAACGCCCAAAACTCTCCTCATTCTCTCTACATAAGCTTATATATGATCATTCACACAAAGAGAAAAATAATTCAGATTAGTTCTGTCCAAGTGGTATAATCATAAATAATTATATTATCATTACAAACAATCAACACTTCACACTGAACATGATTTCTATATATTTAACCTATAGCGACATCAGCTCCGTAGATATTATCCTCTGAATCATGTGCATAGCCGACGTTCTGCTTGACCGAAACTAATGAAGTACTCATCATAATTTAATGTTAATTATATGGCTGTCGAAGCGCTGAACATATTTACTTCAAATTGAGTATTCCAACCCTAAATTCCAAACTGGTGTTATGATTAGATTTCGTATAACAAACTATTGTTCGCCACCTTTTTTCGACTACATGTAATTTAAAGTACAGCCAAGACGGCTATCTGGTTACATACGTCCCCCTAACAAAAGAAATATCCCGGAGGGAGATTTCTTCCGCCAGGTGCCCGGTGCAAGAAATTACCCTTTAAACTCTCCTTGGTCAGATGAACCTTCCAGTGACACACCATTCGGAACATCTCTATTAAGAAACAGAATTAAGTGATCATTTCCTTTACCGGCTTGGAACACCACAACAGTTATTGAACAAAATGTACACGATTAGCATACGTTTGATTGTTGCAAACAACAAATCAATACTGGTCAATATAACCTCCATCACCAATAATAATCAATATTAAAGTCAAATACAATCACCACCAAATGAATAATAATCAATAATCAAATTCAAATACCATCATAATTAATGAATGTCGACCGAGATTGTCCATTGGTCAATGTTAAAAGTTCAATATAATTCAAATATAATGTCCAGGATTATATGTCAATGTTCACATAAACATTTTTAAGACTATTATAAAACACATAAGAACACATAATAAATTTACACAGTCAAGCATATATATAGAGTTCACAATAAAGTTTTTCGGCGTCCACAGAATAACATCAAGTTCAAATAAGGCGAATCGGTGATCGTATAACGCTTATACGGAATCGATCGGGATTATGTCTACGTAATTCAAAATCCATGAAATCCAATCGAATTTCACAGTCCTCCAGAATTAATTTCAAATTATAAAATTTCACATTATTCACAATTTTTCAAACATTCATCACATCCACAATATTTAATTAATTTGTACATCAACGGCACTAACGGCACTTACGGCGCGGATGGCGAGGTGACATTTCGCTGAACACCTGCTGCATTCCTCTATTCCTTAGACATCAACGACTTTTCTTCTAGGTATTTACGTGCCAATTCCGGGTCTGGTCTGTAGCATTCGGGCCACGGTAAATCATAGTTCCTCTCCTCTTCAGTCATCTGGCGCGCTAATTCTGCGGTTATCGATCCAGTACTGCGAACATTGGTACGAGCTCCTCGTTTTCCAATTCGTCGTGGTTTTTCAGGGGTCGGGGCATCCTTCATTAAGGTTTTCATCTCAACAGTCTCTTTAGAATTTCGCTTCCCAGGATTCACATGATGCGAAAAGTCTCTGCCAGAACTTTCCTCATCTCTGTCACTACCCCTTTTTCGACAACCTGACCAGCAACCACAGCACATATCTCCTAACTTTTTGATAGTTTTGCGTTTCATAATACAAATTCCAAATATAATTATCACTGCCAAAATCAAAAATACATAGAACCAAATACTTCCCACCCAAGGTGATGATTCCATAGGTTGTAAATTACTGTCTACTGGCAATTCCGCCATCAGTGTGTTCATAGGGAAAACCTTTATATCTTTTAATTGATCAGGAATTTTAATGTGTCCTATATCTAGATATTTTTGTCGTCGGTTCATATGTTTCGAGTATGTTAAATATTTTCACTCCGCATTTACAAATGTTCAAGGCGCTACGTCCGCATTTTCTATTCCGCGGTATTTTATTATCCATTCAAATGTCAAAGGAGATATCCTATCAAACTTATTTATTAGCAAGCATAATATATACAAAGCCATGCATATTTGATATTATTTACATCTATAACACATTATATCATTGTTTTAATCACGTCAGCCATGATAATAAGACAATTCTCTACGTGTTGTTGTTTACTAACAGCTGTATTCTTACGAGGTTTGTGGATTGGTTTACGCGGTTTGGGGTTTGGGGTGAAGCCTAGACCTACGTTAGCATTTATTTCACAAATTTCCATATCTTCATCCAAGGGTACATTTGGGGTATCTAAGGGTATCTCATAGTTTTGATCATTGTATTCGCTTTGTTCTGACTCAGGGTTTTCATCCGATCCTGACTCCACAATGTTGTTCATCCATGATCTTCTTAGCTCTTATGCGTCTTTGAAGTTCAGCGAGGGGTATGTCTTCTTCATCTGAAGAATCTTCTCTCTCACGTTGTTTGAACTGTATGGCTCTTTCTAGTGGATCTGGCTGCATCTCGTCATCATTTTCCGAAGATACTTCCTCTTCCGGTGGCACCACATAATTGGTTTTTCTTAGAGTTCTTCCACCATCTTCAGTTTCTTGTGAGAGGGGCCAGTGCGAAATATCTGCCAGTCTTAATTGTCGTGCATGACACTTGGTAGTGGATCCCGTTAATTGATCCTTAACCACAAAGCTAACTGGTCCTTTCTGTTCAATAATTCGGTAATAAGGGAGCCATTTCTTATCTAGTTTATTTTGTCTCCTGTTGTTCTTGAGGTAAACTGGGTCTCCTACCTGAAATTCTTCATCTTTACTCTTCTTATCAGCTTGGGCTTTTTGTTTCTTCTTGGCCTCCTTCATATTGCGATGTACTAACATGAACGCCTTGTGTTGTTCTTGAAGCGCGATCTTATGTTGATCTTCTCCGGCATATCTTCGGCGAGGTTTCATTAAAGTGTCCAGAGGTAAAACAACGTCTCTATTGTACATAAGGTAATATGGGGGAAACTTTGATGACTCATTTGATGAAATCGAATGGCTGCTAATGTCTGATTAATATGAATGTCCCATGTTTGAGCATTGTCCGTTATCTTCTTAGCCATTACGTCATGAAGAGTCCGATGGAATCTTTCCACTTTACCATTGCCTTGAGGACTGTAGAAAGATGTCGTGACGTGGTTAATGTTCAGTTCTCTCAATGTTTCTTCCACTTTCTTATTCACATTTTCTGTTCCATTGTCTGTGAGAATTGTAAGAGGACAGCCATATCTCGGGTATATTCCCTTCAATATAAGATGTACTATATTGTCAGCTGATTTATCAGGAACGGGGAATGCTTCTGGCCATCCAGAGTAAATATCAATGAATGAAACTATATACTTGTTTCCTGACAACGAAGTTGGATATGGTCCTGACAAATCAAGTCCTACCTTAGCCATGGGAAATGGTGGTATGTCTGTCTCCTGAAGTGGGGGTTGAGTCCTCTTATTGCTCCTCATTTGGCATACTACGCATCCTTCTATATAAGAATACAACCTCTTGTATAAATTTGGCATGTAGTATTTTTGTCTGATTACGTCATACGTTTTGTCCACTCCCATATGTCCAAGTCCATCATGGTATTACTGTACCACCAAAAATTCCAACTCACGTGGTATATACAGGCGAAGTCTTGGGCCTTCCAAGTCTCCATCTGAAAGATGATACATTAAACCATCTATTTCTAGGAACTTCTTTTCTTCAGTTGCCGTTGCTGTTCCTTTGTTTAACCGGTTCTTCAGTTTCTTGATCTGCTCATCGTTTTGCTGACTTTCCTTGATATTGATATCTTCCGGTAAATCAATGAAGGGTTTGATCAGTTCATCATGCTGTTTAACTTCACACTTGGCTAATCTTTTAGGCGAGAAAGCATTTGAGTTTAATACGTTTACTTCAAAGAAATTGTCTTTAACATCCGGTTCATCACATTCTGATTGTTCTTCATCTTCATCCTCAGAGATAGTGGATGGTAACCTGGATAAGAGATCCGCACAGCAGTTGAATCTGCCTTCAATGTACTCTACCTTACAGTTGTATCCAGCGATACTCAATGCCCATAATTGAATCTTCTTATTCTGCATTGGAGATTCTAAAATGTATTTTAGCGGTTTGTGATCCGTCCTAATAGTAAACTGAGCACTGTGAAGGTAATGGTCTAGCTTTTGAAGAGCGTAATGAACTGCAAATGCTTCTTTTTCTATGGTTGACCATTTCACTTGGGTTTTACTCAGCTTGTGGGATAGGTAGTATATCGGCTTATCTTCTCCTTCGTCAGTCTTCTGGGTTAGGCAAGCACCAATACAATTGTCACTGGCATCGGTGTACAAGATGTATGGCTTATTAGTATCTGGATATGCTAACAGAGGTACTACTGTTAAACTCTCCTTAAGGAAGTCAAATGCTTCTTGAAAGCAAGGTGTCCACTTAAATCTGGCATACTTTCTGGTTAAGTCAATCAGTGGCTCCGCAATCTTGAAGAAATTTGGTATGAATTTTCTATAGTAACTACACATACCTATAAAACCACGGACTTCTCGGACTGTAGTAGGTGCGGGTAACTTTCTAATAGCCTCCACTTTCTTTGGATCTGGTTGTACGCCATGTTCATTAATGATAAAGCCAAGATATTCAGTCTGTTCCTTGAAGAAACTACACTTCTTTAACTTAAGTTTTAGTCCATGTGTCCTTAGGCGATTAAACACATCTTGGATATGATAGAGGTGATCTTCCGGTGTTTCTGAGAATATGAGGATGTCATCCAGGAATGCGATAGCAAACTCCTCTTGTCCTTGCAGAACGATGTTCATTAGTTCCTGGAAGACTGCTGGTGCATTACTCAACCCAAATGGCATCCTATTAAACTGAAACAATCCCTTATGACATGCGAAGGCTGTTTTTTCTTTACTTGAGTCATCTAATTTTACCTGCCAATATCCACTTTTCAAGTCTAGTGCAGAGAAGTACTTAGCTTTACCGAGCAAGCATAGGCTATCATCAATCAACGGTAATGGGAATGTTACTGGCCTTACTATCTTGTTTAAACTTCGAAAGTCTACGCACATCCGGTCTGATCCATCCTTCTTCTTAACTACTACCAAAGGAAATGACCAGGGCGACTGTGATCTTTCAATAATCTTTGCGCTCATCATCTCTGATATCGCCTTGTCAATTATCTGTCTTTTATTTAGGGATACTCGGTATGGTCTATTCTTTATTGAGTGTTGATCTCCAGTCTCTATCTTCATCTTGACTGTATCAGTCACTCCAAGATCACTGTCTTTCTTAGCAAATAAGTCATTGTTCTTTCTAACAAGTGTTTGGATAGAATGTTTGAATCTTTCAGGTACATCAATCTTTTCTTCAGTTTCCTGTCTCGCTTGTATCTCCGAGATTTCTTTGGGTTTCAACGCGGTGACACGTCCTACGATGTATCCTCTTGGAATTTTATAACTTTTATTGGTTTGATTAACAAAGATCATTGGAATTTTCCTGTCCCTCCGGACTACACAAACGGAGTCTTTTAAATAAGTCCTCGGTCCTCCATAATACAATTATTGTCTATACTGTTTACTTCCACCAAGTCTTCTTCTTCTACAGGAAAATTGCTGTTAACTTTTCCATAAAATACTGTCACCATATTTGGTTTCATAATAAGTTTCTTGGGTGTTCTTACAATTGTTGAGATGTGTAAATTTTCTTTTAATTCAGCATAAGCTTTGCCATCAATGCGCATGAGTCCAAGATCAAAGTATAAACGAACATTGTTTTTCTTGAGCCAATCACGACCGAGAATCAGGTTTCTGTTGAGTCCCTTTGTCACATAAAGTTTGTGGTCTAAAGTAAACCCTGCAATCTTAAATGAGATATTTACATACCCTACCGCGATTAAAGAATTACCATTTGCTGCTTGAAGAGAGGGAATGTCATTTTTACACAATTTGGGGCGGGGAAACAAATTATCATACATTCTCTTACTAATTAAAGATACTGCCGCGCCAGTATCTACCAAAGCTCTAAATTTATTTTTACCTATCTTTAACAAACAGCTACTGGGGTTGTTAGTAAAATTAATTTCAAATGTAGGCCTTTTATTAAAGTTCTTTCTTCGGGCTTCAACGAAGGAAGAACATCTTAGTTTTCCTGATTTTGTTTATCAAAAACGGCGCAAGGGCTCCAGTCCATGGTCGATCTCCTATTAATTTGGTCATTAAAGTCATGTGATCGTTTTTGACGGTTGGCCGGCCTACCTCTATTTTGTTGCGTCTGATACATGCGCGGGCTCCAGCAATCTTCGCGTACATGCCCTAACCTAACACAATTCCAGCATTCGATCGGTGGGAGGGGACTTTGCTCTACATTATGTACAGTTTGGTTTTGATTGGGTCGTTTACTCAATTGGAGGCGGGGCCTAACTTGGTGTTTATTTTGCGGACAGAATCCGGTCCTATGACCTGTTTTCTTACATTTGAAACATCTGTTATTTCTAGCATGATCAATTTCCATAGGTTCTTCATTTCTAGTTTCTACCGGGGCAAAGTTAACCAATCGGTCTCTTAAGACAGGAGTAGTAGTGTCAAAACTTGAAGAAGTCTGTCTGTTGTCGTCACTTTGTACATTGTTTGTCAGATTAGATCCTCTTATTGCTAGTCTTTGTCTTAGATTTTGTTCGCGCATAGCTACCTGTATTGCTGACTCTAAGTCTCTGGGATTTTCCCGAAGGATTTTCATTCTAAGATAGTCAAAAGTCAAACCATCACAAAAGATGTCAACTAATTGCTGTTGTACTAAAGGATCTTTTAATCTATCTTTACTGTAGGCGTCTTCCGCGAGTTGTATTAATCTTTCCGCGAACAATTGAACACTCTCGTTTGAATTTTGTCGCGTCCTGCGCATTACTGCTAACGCGTGTTGGGAATCCGAAATTTCCGCGAATCGAATTTTTAGTGATTCTTTAAGATCGTTCCATGACGGAATTTCTTCTGACGCGTCCGTCTCGTCTAAGTATCTTTTGATATAATCTCCTACCGAACCTTTACTCGTAATATACGCGAGCATGGGAATTTCGTGAGCCTGTTTTCCGGACATGATACCGTATTTTTCGACTTCTTTAATCCATTGTTTAAATTTTTTCGGATCTCCTTCGAAAGGAGTTATCACAGAAGATAGGGGCACTGATAAAGCGGCTGTCATAGCTTTAACCTGACCAAAGATAAAATCTTTTTCATCATCTTGATTTGGGACGCGGCGTCGAGGTTCATGAGTTCCATGCGACCTAGCATCATGATATGTTTCAAATGTTGTTTCACTAAAATTTCTTTTAATCTGTTCTTGATCTGGGGGTTTTTTATGTTTGTTTTGTTCTTGATTATCTTTTTCATGACCCATCCCTGAAAATTGTTCCTCTAATTGTTCCATTTGTCTTTGAAATTCTTTTTTATCAAAACCGTTTTCTGTTGCCATTTAAGTTGCTAGTCAGAGTGCTTACTTCGAGTTAGTTAACTGAGACATTGAGAAAAAGTTCTTACCTTAACAGTTCAAATTGTCCTTTCCTTAGTTTTAGTACTTCGTAATGTCCTGGTCACGGGCACCAAATAGATCGATGTAAGCCGATGGGTTGGTTCAATTCCTTGTCCAGTCCAGAAATGATAAGTCCCGTTGGGTGTTGAACAATGATTTATTAATTCGTGATCGTATAGATTTTACAAAGCAACTTTCAAAGTCTTACAAATTCAAATCTCAATCTCTAACACTGACTAGCAGTTTCCAACATCTCATGAACGCCCAAAACTCTCCTCATTCTCTCTACATAAGCTTATATATGATCATTCACACAAAGAGAAAAATAATTCAGATTAGTTCTGTCCAAATGGTATAATCATAAATGATTATATTATCATTACAAACAATCAACACTTCACACTGAACATGATTTCTATATATTTAACCTATAGCGACATCAGCTCCGTAGATATTATCCTCTGAATCATGTGCATAGCCGACGTTCTGCTTGACCGAAACTAATGAAGTACTCATCATAATTTAATGTTAATTATATGGCTGTCGAAGCGCTGAACATATTTACTTCAAATTGAGTATTCCAACCCTAAATTCCAAACTGGTGATATCAAATAATATATGATTAGATTTCGTATAACAAACTATTGTTCGCCACCTTTTTTCGACTACATGTAATTTAAAATACAGCCAAGACGGCTATCTGGTTACAATTGTTGGCTATTTATGATTACCGTTGCGAAAGAAAAAAGATTTTGAAAAGTTTGAATTCTAACATGAGTAATAAACACCATCAACATTTTGGCACCAATGAAAAAAATCAGATTATTTGCAGTTGATATGTGTTAATGTATACCAAACTTTTCAAATATTATCACATTTTTTTAACCCAACCTTTCAACGCAGCATTGTTCTAAAACATTTACATGTACATATAGGATCGAGATATATACAGAACACCTTAAAGAAGTACACATGTCTATATTTATGAACCAAAAACCCTATACTCATTCATGCGCGGATCTAGAGGGGGGGGGGTGTCAGGGGGACCCGGACCCGGCCTGGATAATTCAAATTCCTTCCATTTAGATAGTAATCCCCCCCCCCCGCAAAAAAAAAAAAAAAATCTGGATCCGCGCATGTCATTGTTTCAGTAACAATATGTTCATGATGCGAGTTGTACAATTCTGTGGTTCATAAAAAGGTGCATCATGTGCATGTCAGCTGAAGTAAACAACTGTTACCTGTTCGGACAAAAACATTATCAGCCATTTGTTTTATAGCGTTCATCAACAAAACCCAAGCGATATAGGTCTCTAGGTCGACATATGGTGAATTTCCTGAGTAAATGTGTTTAAGGTGAGACGCTATCCGATTTACCTAATGGATAAGGCTATTTTCACGTTTGTGTTCTTGTGTTTCTGTGTTCATGTCGGTTATACTTCCAAACTTATTGTGATTCTAATGGATGGGTTCCGATGGGACTATTTCGATCATGTGGACATGCCAGGGTTTGCAAAAATGGCCAAAGACGGAGTAAAAGTGGACTACTTGCAGCCAGTTTATCCCTCATTGTCCTATCCGAACTATTACGCAATTATGACAGGTAAATTTACTTAAAACCTATATAGTATTTATTATTCGCCTGTTTTATTTTCAAAATTTTTACAAAAGGGAGGGGGCGGCCATACATCAAAATGCAGATTTGCTACAGCGTACGTTAAGGCCATTAAGTTCTAGAAACATTGGACTTATAAACACGATTTATGCTGGAATGAGCATTCTTTGAAAATATTCATTGTTACCTTTCGTTCCCTGCTTTAAATGTTACATCAACACCCTTTGAATATACTAGGATTTTATTAATATTCTTTTTGTATTTTACTAGTACCTTGATTCATATTTCCTAATAATTCCTATTGACCAACTTTTTCAAACTAAATAATTCTGTTTCTACAGGTCTTTATTGTGAATCCCACGGAATGGTTGGAAATTACATGTATGATGTTAATCAAAACAAAAGTTTCCTAATTGGTGCTAATCCGGACCAGAGCCTGTCGCTGTGGTGGGATGATGCTGAACCCGTGTGGGTTACAGCAGAAAAAATGGCAAGTTTATTAATATACTTTCTATCATATTGACCTGATATTATGCAAAACACGTGCATACGCACCGCCTAAAACTTCCCCTATCATTATTGTAATTTATTACTCTTGCGCTTTTCACCTAAACCTGAAATCGAAACGTAGACGTTAAGTGAAATCATTAGCTCTTTGTATTAGTTTTTTAAAGGCTGTGTTTGCAACTAAGCAACCTCAGAAATGAATAATATAAAAACGTCAAGTCAAAACATTTTCAAGTTCTTTGAATTATCTACATGTACCATTCAATCAATTTACTAGCCATTTCAAATAGCTTGAATCGTCCGTGGATCTTTTACATTCGTCACAATCACTCTTTCCTGAGAACTAGTATCTTCCAAATCAAGACCCTTGCACGAAATTTGATGAATTTGTTTCTAATCGTGTGCTTTATGTAGCCCTTCGTTTGGTTTCATTGCATTGAAGATCATCGTCTATGTTTCTATTTTTATATCATTCAAAGGGAAAGAAATCGTTCTTTTACTACTGGCCGGGTTGCGAGGTGACCATAAGGGGGGTCAATCCCACGTACTGCAAATACTACGAGTTGAGTCTGGTCCCGCAGTTTGAGTATTCCCTTCAACAGGCCACTGCATTAGTAAAAAATAACTCAGCTGATTTAATCGGTAAAGTAATGTTGCATTGTGAAGCTAGTAAGGTAATCGTCACATGAGAATTCATAAACACAGTCTTTGGTTTTGTGTGGCAATTTTTGTTTAAAGGTAGGCAGAAACCAGTTTTGCTGTCATATATGCCACTGCGTGAACATTAAAATTATAAATTTATAATTTATTAATTTTTATATTTTAAACAATTAAGGAACGTAATGTAGATTAAGTGTACATTGTACTTAAACATTACCAGCACTGACAGAGCTTGGAAAAAACAATTCCAGTATGAATATCTACTCATTTTCATTAAAAGATATATATTTATACTTGATTTCATTAGCTTTGATTTATGAACAGGCATATATCTGGAAGCCCCAGACCACTACGGGCATAAATTTGGAGTAAAATCTCAAAACCTAACTCAAGTGTTGAAAGAAATTGATGATAGCTTAGCCAAATTCAGACAGAGTCTTACGTCATTGGGTCTGGATAATGACGTCAATATCATGATCTTTTCTGACCATGGTATGACGAACGTCACCAAGACAGTTGACATCACCAACGCTTTTGACGCAGAAGACATTAAGGTACTCTTACCGGAAGTGCCATACGTTAGCATCTGGCCAATGGAGGGCAAGCGTGAAAAGGTTTGTATTTTCTACCAAAGATTTATCGTTATGTCAGTATTTAAAGTATTTTTAAAAAAAACTTGAATTATACCTTTGAATAGATGATTATGCAGATCCGGTGGTTAATTGACAATTAGTTTTGGATATTAAGATTCTTTTAAAAGAATTTTACTTACTTCTTATTTAATGAGTGCGTTAATGTGGTATCCGCTTTTGTAAAAAAAACTTCCTGTCTGGAAAAAAAGATTTATAAAAAGCCTTTCATGTAATTTTATCACCCGATTTGTTTTTGGTGACACAGACAATTTATTGCTGTTTCGTAAAGACATTTTCCGTACAAGGTAAATAGATGTCCGTAAACTGGGACGTCCCTAGCAAACATAGAAAAACAAATCAAGGACATCCAAGGCAGTTGCCCTTCTTCTTTAATAGGTTTACAACGACTTGATATCTGCAAACAAACCCAACATTACAGTCTACACAAGAGAGTCTATTCCGGACCGTTACTTCCTGAAGAGGCACCCTCGCACCGCCCCGATAATTATAGAAGCTGACCAAGGAGTGGTCATCAAAGCACCGTGGATTTGCAGCGAATGCAATGTAGGGCTATATATCAACTATAATAATGGTTTATACATGCATTTTAGAGTTTATTGAAACATTTTATTTGCTAGATCTAAATATTTTGAAATACATATCAGTCAAATGTGTCAAAATGTCTATGGTTTTACTGTAAACTCTCGCACTGCCCCGATAGAAGCTGACCAAAGAGAGGTAATCAAAGCACTGTGGATTTGCAGCGAATGCAATGTAAGGCTTTATATCAACTATAATAATGGTTTATACATGCATATTAGAGTTTATTGGGACATTTTATTTGCTAGATCTAAATATTTTGAATCATTTATCAATCAAATGTGTCTAAATGTCTGTGGTTTCACCGTAAACTGCGATGTTAACCTACTATCAAAGCTACTCCGGTTTTTGAGTGGTCTCTTCGTGGCCACGAGCTCTTGCTGTGATATTAAAAATAAAAATATGTACACCTAAATATAAAATCGCGTGGGCTACACATGCACTTTGGGCATGGATATCGCCCCCCCCCCCCCCCCCCCCCCCCATCTATTATATTGAACATTGAGGCATACTCACACTTATGTTTTGTTTATGTTAATATATGTATTTAATTTTACTGATACTGTAACATTATTAGTCTTTTTAGCTTGTTTTTTTAAACCAAGATTAAAGGTCAAAATTGAAGATCGTTGCTAGTCTTGTCCAGACTAAGTTTTGAAGTTCAAACGGGATCATTCTTTCCTACATAGTGTTCGTTTAAAAACAATGTACAATGACCTTGAACGAAGTTTCTACGTCAGATTTCAAAATTAAAGCAGATCTTTTCTTATTGTAAAATTTAATTTCAAAATTAAAACATATCTTCTGAATTACACACAACACCAACCAGACATTCCCAGTTAGAAAAGAAAAGTGCTTACTGTGAACTTGACCGTATAATTATGCTGATATAATAAATTTCTCCTATTTATCTCATAGGATATGACTTTTTCGTCATATAAAGGAATGCATGGATACGATAACTTGAATCCAGATATGAGAGCAATTTTTCGCGCCGTTGGACCAGGTGATAAATATTGGTTACATAAATTTATATTCATTTACTTACATTTTAAATATAATTGATAAACTAAGTTACAATATTACGCAAGCTATGATATAGATTTTTTACCTTAGTTATTTAGACGCTTTATTTCTTGTTAGTTGTTTTTTTAAATTTTCATTTCAGCCTTCAAAACGAATTTTACGAATAAACCCATCGCTAATATTGAACTCTATCAAATAATGTGCAATATTCTTGGACTTAAACCTAACGCCCATAACGGAACTTGGAGCAGTGTTGCAGATATGATGTTCAAAGATGGTACATCTACTGGAAAAATGAACGAAATCTCAACTATTGTTATATTGACTAACATTTTTGCGACTATGTTTACATTATCTTTAAGTTACTTGGAGTGATTTTTTTTTCGTGTATGCAATTGTATGAATGTTTTGGTTTTCGTTCTTTTATCAATTTATCATTATATGTCAAGTGATGACTTTGATTGAAATGACAACTTTGTTTCCATGTATGTTCTTATAGGTACCTGTGTTATATACATGTATTGAATAGTTTTGACTGATACTTTACATTTGCAGGTGTGAAAATTTTGAAATAAATGTTAATAGTTTCCGAAAATGTCCAGTTTCTATTGTAATTTTTATGCCCCCGCCATAAAATTGCACACATTGAACTCAAATTTGATATATGGATGTGTCTTATGAATATACAGGTTGAGTTCGAATTTGGTTCCGGTGATTTTTGATAGAGTTGCATGTATGCCTCTTGAACTTGCAAAAAATGGGAAATTCACTTTCCGATCATGATCTCAACAACCGTTGCACATATTCAACTCAAATTTTATCTATAGATGTGTCTTATGAATATACAGGTTGAGTTCGATTTTGGTTCCGGTCCGATGATTTTTGACAGAGTTGTGCCTCTTGACCTTTGACAAAAATTAGAAATTCTCAGTTTCCGCTCTCTAACTTTTGAAGGGATGCACATATATAAAGCTGATATTTCATATGAAGGCTATTTACAAGAAAATACAGATCAAGTTCGAAATTAGTTCCGGTCCAATGATTTTTAACAGAGTTATGCATATGAAGTGATGCATATGTAAAGTTGATATTTCATATAAGGTTAATTTATTAGAAAATACAGGTCAAGTTTTAACTTGGTTCCAGTTTGATGATTTTTGACAGAGTTATGCCTCTCGAACTTAAAAAAATGAGTAATTTTCAGGGATTTATAACTTATTCTGCGATCAAAAACATGTTATACTTAATTTGGCGCTGGAATTAACACTTTACACATTATATGTAATTGCACAATGCTTAACTGTTGAACCATTTTTTTTTATCTTCGTATACACTGTGTCCGATTTTTTTCTTAATTGCTTTATTCGGGGCAACTATTTTTAGTACAAGGTAAAACCAAGAAGAGAACATCCAAGTGGCGATAGGTAAAGGAAAAGGTCAGAGGATCACGATTGTTAGAACAGTAAAATTTTACTAAAAATAGTTGCCTGCTACTAAAATAATGCAGAATGACGACTTCCGTTCGCTGACAATTGAAACGAGAGTTCGATGATGTAAAATGTGAAAATAACATGACTGGATTTATTTAAAAGTCACAAAAAAGCATTGCACTACATTTATTAATACATTGTGGAATTACAGCGACCATCACTTCCAGCCCGTCTGTTCTTTTCAGTTAAATAATGTTTTGATTTCCTAGCGAGGTGTCGAATTTTACAAGATGGCGTCTGCTGAAGTTGCCAACCTTCTTCTCTTTTTATACCAGTGGTTTATATATATATATATATATATATATATATATATATATATATATATATATATATATATATATATATATATATATATAATACATAGCTTATTTCGCGTTAATTGTGATTTTTTTAGTGTAGCATACATCAACATATTATTAAAAAAAATAAATGATGAAGAAATACCTCGGGAATGTAGGGGTGAATATTGAGGCGGGGGGGGGGGGGGGGGGGGGGGGGGGGGGTCCCGTCCCCAAGCACCTGTGCTTTCTATGAGGGTAACTTTTGGCGTTACATCTACGTGTCACATCAAACGTCTTGAGACCGATTTATATGTGTATTTTTAAATGACACAGATAGATATAATGCCAACGAAAGAATGCTCTGTCCAAAAAAGGTTCCATACAAATGTGCCGTCGATGTACACAACAAGTAGCTTTAGTCGTACGGACAAGAATATTTTAATTGCTCAGGCGAAAAAAAATCTGTCGCTGACTTAAGTGGGATGTGCGGCCATCTTGTACACTTGAGGATAAGAATGTAAACATTTCTTGAACTGGCTTGTTTCTGCCCTAAACTGGCCAAAAGTGTTGCCAAAAGATACTTTTCAAACAAAATGACATGTAGGACTTCATGTTTATTGCTTTTCTATCTTTTGGCAACACTTTTGGCCAGTTTCGGGCAGAAACAAGCCAGTTCAAGAAATGTTTACATTCTTATCCTCAAATGTACAAGATGGCCGCACATCCCCCTTAAATCAGATCGACACGGCGCAGTCAAAATCTTAGTTCTTGAAACAAACAATCAGCTGTAGCAACGGAACAGTGTTCGATTCCATTATGATTTATCTTTGTTCGATGTCATATCGAGCGCTAGGCCGCCGACGTCAAGCGATGATAATATGAGAGTCGAGCGCCAATGCATTAATTGTCGACCAAATCTCGCTTTTTCTTCATCTTTGCTTCTCTGTATGCAATACGTCGTCAATCACCAAGGCAATGGCAGGACAGGATTAAAATCATATCTTAAGTAAGTCCCACGATAAAAGGCCCATAAAATCTGAAAGGCCAATAAGTGATGGTCAACACCCTCTCCCCCTCGAAAATGCCCAGTAGCCACATCGCTCACCTGAGCAACAATAACCATAACTGATCAGAAAAGCTCGAGACCGTCGTATCTAGAGTATCAAATACAAAATGTCGGTACAACTTTATATAGTAAAGTATAACTTGTTTAAATCAATTCAAGAAATTTTCTAAATTTTCTCCACATATTCTTGACTTAAAGAGCTTCTATAGCTTTTTTTTATTTTTGAAAATAATATTTCTTAAGATTTTTCTTTCCCTCCGGTTACTATGTGGTCGAAATCTACGCTCAGGGATTATAATTTGATCAAACTTGAATCTACACTTCCTAAGGATGCTTCTACACAAGTTTCAACCTTTCTCAATTCTGGCCAAATGGTTTTCAAGAAGAATACTTTTTTTTTCTGTATTTATTCCAATGTAAAAATTTACACCCCCCCCCCAAAAAAAAAATATAAAAAATTGAGGTACAACCCAATCCCTGGGGATCATGATTTGAACAAACTTGAAATTATACTTCCTGAGTATGATTCCACACAAGTTTCAGAACCATAGATACATAATAACATGTGGTTAAAAATCCATATTTTTACAAAAACCCATATCTCATCTTTGCATGGCGTGTTTTTTGAAAGGCGTTGTGCATACGTATGATGCAAATATCTATATGATGAAACTAATTGTTTCCGCCCTCTCACATCCTCTAGGACAGCGTTACTGTCAGATCACTCAATGTCAAGTGGAGATCCTTTACTGGTAAGTAACCCCGATATATATTGACGTGAGCATGTCTGTTTACCTGAATGTTGTCAATTTTATATTAGTTAAAGTATTAGCTAGGGTATTATGAAGTATTAAAGTAGCCTTCTAGGAATTTGCATTAAGTTATGAAGAATCAAAACTACAGTTTAGACTTCATCGATAAGTCAGTTCTGAAAGTTAACACTTTCACTATTATGATAACGGATTTGTCTATTTGATGACTTCAGCAACCTTTGATTGGCATTTATGACCATCTCAAGATTGATAATGATAAAGCATTGTGTTCTGCAGATGGAGATGAAATTGGACTTACCGGTATTTTATTCAACCGAAACCGGTCAAGTATTGCACAGCCACTTGTTTCTGTAATTAAAATTCACCCTATAGTATACATGTACTAGTAATAACAGCACAGGATACCAAACTCCAAATTACGAGGAGCCTCCCCCTTTCGTGAAATGCAACCAATTTTGCCTTCAGACGAAACGCAAAAAGAAAGTGCTTACTACATGTACCATTCCCTTTTGCAATAATTTATCAACAAAATCATGTATTGCATGACTGCTTTAATTGTTTTTCATTTGTGAAAAAGCGTGCAATCATTGCTCAACAACTAGTTCCTAAGTCCTACGTACTAGTCTCGTTGGGTGGAATGAATAAAAAATAAATTTATTGTTAAAAAAAATACTCTGTGGTAAACATTGCAAACACTTAAGCACAGTGTTCATCAATTAAAGGACTTAACAATCTTGCCATATATGATTTTAGTGGTAACTTTGAAGAGAAGAGAATACTAGTAGTTTTAAACACTAAACACAGTGGATTTCGGCTACTTTAACGTTGGAAGCGAATATGGTTGCATTTCTCAGAATTAGAGGGGATAACTCGTTATTTGGAGCTAGATTCCATGTGCTAATTTTATACTGCCGGATGGAGTTTTAAAACAACAACAAAGTGCCTGTGATATATTGATATGATTTTGACAACATTAAACACTGTGCCGGATAATTATGCCAGTGCCAAGGTGGCATTTTTGCACCCGTCTAAACTGCATGTATCGAAAAATTCAAATAGGCCATATGATGGACCATTGCTTAGAGAGTTTATAACCAACTTTGTTATTGATGTATCTCACCTGTCAGATGAGATATTTACATTAAAAAATATAAATTTCTACAAGAAAATAATTTTTCCCATAGGAAAAACAAATTCTCCTATGGGAATTATTATTTTCCTATGGGATACTAAATTTTAAACGTTAATATCTCACCTCTCAGGTGAGACACACTAAAACAAAAGTGGTTAAAAACTCTCTAGACAATGGTCTATCATTTGGTATACATTGTAAATGGATTTTTACGAAATTGCATCTTAAGCGGGTGCAAACATTCAACCTTGGCACTGGCATAATTATACCCGCACAGTGTTATAAATGTCACCTTGAACTCTTTTAGTGACCATGCTATTACTGTCCTTTTGTGACGTCATAAAAAACAACAACCCGATGACCTGATTCAACAAGGACAGAATGTCATCCTTAACATGTACACCCTCACGTCAAAGATAATGTAGTAACTCGTATATCAACGGACCCATCCACCTGTGGATAACCGGTTATATTGACTGGTTTATTCATTTTTTTTTCATTAGATAAGTGAACGATGATGTATACGTACATCTTGGGATTTGCAGCTCTGATGAACTGGGCCAGTATATCTGATGGATCTAAGCTTGTTGTCATTCTAATGGACGGATTCCGGTGGGATTATTTTCAAAATGTCCACATGCCTGGTTTTGCTGAAATGGCGCAAGACGGTGTGAAATCGGAGTATATTGTTCCGGATTATCCATCTATATCTTATCCAAACTTTTACTCTCTCATGACAGGTATATACGGTATCCATATATAGTTATCGAAATTATTTACTTAATCTTCAAATGATGAAAAAGGTTTTGTTGAAAGTGCATATTTCAAAATATATATAAACTGGACAGTAAAATTCCTTTTCATTAGCCATGAGTCACTTGCATTGTGTGACCTATTTTTAGTTGGTGGCTGTAAAGTCTATAAATCTCGCCCCACGAAATTTAGATTCTGGGGAGAAACTATAAACTTTTAAGCACTTTTTATATACAACTGAACGTTCAGAACACTGTGACAAGGGTGCAAATGATTTGGTGGTGATCTGTTCTGCAAATGTTAAAAAACTGTTGGATGGAACTCTACCTTTCAGGTAAAAGGTGTTTGAATGGCATTACTCTACCATTCAACCACCTTCATAGACCTTACAGTTTACTTGTACGTTAAGTTGTCTGAATGGCAGAGCTTCTTCCTGTCGATGCATGAATACTTTCAACATACATTCTGAACAACTAGCAGGCCAGCTGAATATTAATTATTATGATTGAAAAGGTTGTCATGTTTGCAAATGGTAAAATGAATGCCCCTTGGACAGATTTTCTGGTTTAAGAGTATTGATAAATTCAAATATTTGTAGCTCTCAAAAGTGTAATCTAATCCGATAATAAGTACGTACATTGTAACTATGTGATCTCGTCAGAGGGTATCTATTTTTAATTCGCTATGATTGTACAGTGAAGTCGCCAATTTCGGGTCACGTCAGACTGTTTCTTTGATATTTTACAAAGCTGTTCTATTTAAATTTTATACTATATATATATATATTGAAAGTACATTTTGTGAGTTATTAGGCATTTATTTTGTTTTTCAAAATAAATTCTCAGAAACAATATTTACAGACTGAGGCATTTCAACAAGGCATGGTTTCCCCAGTTTCCAATCATTTTCTCCATTTTGGGTCATGTGACTTCAAAGTGTCAGTAATGTCGGGTAGTCGTCTCAGAACACAATTTTTATTAATTTGCAGCATTGAAATAATGATTCTGATCAGAAAATATATTTACAACTACTGATACTGAAGTAACAGGGATCAATTTCTAAATGTAAATGACAGTCGGGATTCAGAATGAAATGATCGTCATTATGTCATCATTGTGACAAAAAGAAAAAAAACTTAAAGAAAAATAACAGACAAGATAAATAAAATGACACCTGAGCTGGATGGATCATTTTATTCAATTGAATCTCTTTTTTCTCTCTTTCACGTTATCGTAAATCCGTAGAAAAATATGTTTCAGGTATAGTGACCCGCAATTGGGGAAATTCCTTCAGATTGATTAATTAATTGCTGTAAATTTATTTGAGCAGTTATCATTCTGAATAATTTCTGACATATAACTGAATGCATGTGCAATATTTTTCATCCATTAACGCCCTCCCACAAATTTTACATCAACCGTGCTGCAGCGTTAATAATTAAGGTAGCATGTCAAAGTAGTGGGAAAATCTCCATCTCGAAAGCGCTTGATTTCTAATCTCGTTTCTCGGTGGGTCTATAAATGTAATTTTCGAATATCGTTTCATGATCAAAGACAGAAAGGCGTATAGTTTGTGATCAATGTATTTATTAAGTTTTTTCTGCTTCAATTTAAACGAAGTGACATGAAACACACACGAGTGACCCGGAGACGACCCGGCTTCACTGTATTATAGATTAATAAAAAGGAGTTTAAACATGCGAAAACAATTTTAAGTACATGCACAATTTCCATGCTAAACACCTATAGTCTGTCCCAAGTTATTGCTTCCGTCGTTTTTTGATGTTTTTTATTAAAATAAACATACCTGTCAATGAAGTACAATTCAAATCGATAAAAGCTAACGCGGGTTATGTATTTTTTCTGCAATGTCGCCACTTTCATATCCTGCATGAATCACCAAAGAAAGTATTCAATTGTTTGAATAACATCGTTTGTAAAATTTTATTACAGATGGTCAGAAGTAAATGTCGTTAATAGATGACTACATTCAACAGAAACTATGGCAAATGAATCCAGTATTTGTCAATAAAAGAATGATGTAATTATATTTATTATAAATATCCAGGTATACATTGCGAAAATCATGGAATGGTCGGGAATTTCATGTATGACACGACTCGTGACAAAAACTTTTTGATCGGACTTAATCCGGACCAAGGTTTATCATTCTGGTGGGAGGATGCCGAGCCCTTGTGGATTACTGCAGAGAAACAGGTGCGCACAGGAAAAAATGTTGAAGGCTTATGACATTTTCATTTTTCATTATCCTTCGTTTCTATGATATTATAGTGATTTAGTACTAGACAATTTTAGTGATCTGGTGATGATTTATCTTGCTATACTTATTAGGGAAAAAAATCATACATGTTTTATTGGCCCGGTTGTGACGTCAAAATGAGAGGAACGATCCCTACACATTGTGATAAATATACCAATGTTACCCTTCTTGCTGACTTTAGAAACTCACTTCACCAAACCATGGGTCTTCTAAGGAATAATTCAGCTGATCTCATTGGTGCGTATAAAACTATTATAGTTTTAACGTGTATTTGTAATTGTAACCATTGTACTATGTACTAGCTAACTGTAAAGTGTCTTGTATAAATCGACGATGATAACCCTAACTATGCCAGAAACTTCATATTCAACTTTTATTTAATAGAATGTTTTTTGCATGTACAAGTGCAAAATTTGACAGTGACTGTAATTTTTTGTGTGTGTATGTGTGTTTGTATTTAAAAACAAATATTTTTTTTCTTTTTTAGGAATATATTTAGAAGCTATAGACTCATATGGCCATAAATATGGTGTAAACTCGCCTCAATTAAACCAAATGCTCCTTGATGTTGACAAAACGCTACAAGATTTCCGGCAGAATTTGACGTCAAATGGTCTTGATGATGACGTCAATATCATCGTATTTTCCGACCATGGAATGACTAATTTGTCACAGATCGTCAATATTACCGATGCCCTGAATATGTCAGATATCAAAGTCATCTTCCAAGAACCACCTTACGTAACGTTATGGCCAGAGGAAGGACAGCTTGAAAAAGTATGCATAAAGATGATTAAAATAGTGTATTGCTCTTCTCAAATACATGCCTATCCTTTGTCTCACTATAATACCTAGTACCTTCGTTAATAGTTTCTGCGTTTTCAATACATCTGCCTGTCCTTCCAAAAGATTTTTACCATTTATTTTGAGTGGTTTTTTTTTATCTAAGAATTTAGGTTCTCTATTCCATAAAAGTATAATAGAAAAAAAATTTAACGCAGTAATTAAATCGCGAATCTTGAACGTTATCGCAATTACATTTTGCTTTATTATACTTAAATGTATACTTTAATGTAGTATATTTGACTTGAAACGAAAACAACATTATAACGTATTTTGAATTAATATTCAATTTTGAATTTTCGAGGTTTACAATGAATTAGTGAGAGCCAATAAGCCAAATATAACAGTGTTTAAGAAAGAGGATCTCCCTGAGCGGTATCATCTCAAAAGACATCCTCGGACGGCGCCCATTGTTATCCGACCAGACAGCGGGGTCGCCGTCATCTCACCGTGGAAATGCAGCGAATGCTCCGTAAGATTTGTATTGACCATTTAAGTCTACGAGTGGGCTTTCCGAGAGTCGCTGACTTTTACAAAGACGGCTTTCTTTTACATTATGGGAATTTTGGATGCTTTTTTTTTTTTTACTTTTAATTAGAATAGAAAATATTACATCGATGTATGTTTATACTAGTACATGACTGTACATATAGAAGACTATAAGACTGAGCAATACATGTATTAAACAAAATAACGGTCCTGTTTGAATACAGGTCATTCCATCCGGAACCACTGACATTGGATTCCATGGATATGAAAATACATTGCAAGATATGAGGGCAATATTTAGGGCTACTGGACCAGGTAATAATTAACTTTGTCGCATATTATCTTGGCTATATGGCTTCAAGCGAAGACTATCAGAATAAGGTTTAAAATATGATGATGTTGATGGAGATGATCGTGAAAATGATTGTGGTACGACATCTTGGATCCTATTGATACATTTATATTTAGTAAATATTCGCTAAAAGCTTGTTTAAAATCACGAACTTGGCATAAGGATTAATTTTGTTTCCCAAATATTGAAATAGCGTACATTTCATTTGTCGTTTTAAATATTCCATCCGATTGAATCAATAAATGAACTATTTCAAAAAAAACTTTAATATTTAATATCTTATAATCTGCATTTTAATTTCGATATTTATAATACTAACAAGAGGCCAACGGGCCACATCGCTGACCTGAGAAACAACAGGCATGATAAGATCAGCTTAATGGAGTCATAATACAAAATATCTGGACAATGTGTATAATACATGTCGATCCTGTATAAATAAAGATCTATTTTCCCCCTGTATATTCTTAAGTTTATAATCAAGTCCCTTTTCTAACAGGATGATTTTATAGTCATATTACATGTTGAGCATTGCAGTTCTAAAAAAGATCCTAATCAATTGCTTATATATATGATATAAATCTACATCAAACTCTGAACCCCTTGTGAGACCCAAGAATCGTCCAGGGGCCAGAGTCTAAACAATTTTAAAGAATCAGCAATATGTTAAAATGCTTGCAAATAAATAACCATATGTGTCAACATTACAGTTTTTGTGAATGATTAAAATGTTTTCCTTTGTACACTTGGATCCACAATGTGACCCAACCCTACTCCTCAAGATTTTGATTTAAACGAATTTGAATCTACACTATCTAAAGTTGCTTCCACTAAAATTACAGCTTTTCTAAGCAAATGGTTTTTTAGAAGAAGATTTTTAAAGATTTCTCTCTTATTCCTGTAAAAATGTGTCCTTTCCTCCCCCTTGTGACCCCATGCTACCCCCGGGGATCATGATTTAAACACATTTGAATTTACCCTACCTGATGATGCTTCCACACAAGTTTCAGCTTTCCTGGCTGATTAGTTTCTCAGAAGAAGATTTTTAAAGATTTACTCTTAGACTATATATTCCTATGTAAAAATTCGACCCAAATAGGTATATGTTTTGAGGTGGTCATTTTGATATATACCCATTTAATATTGATTCTATAAATGCTTTATAAGATAATTGTAAAGAAAAACCATGATAATATCTAATATATAAAATCTTTATTTTAATTGTTCATCGCATCTAAAAATATCGGTAACATATTTGATTTATACATTTTTCATTATCAATTTTGAACATATTTCAGCCTTTAAGAAGAATTTTACAAATGGACCACTAGCAAACATCGAAATTTACCAGATAATGTGCAAAGTTCTTGGCATACAGCCCAATCCACACAATGGGACTTGGAACAATGTCGCAAATATGATGATAGAAGTGACCAATTCCAGCAGAAGCTCCAACGGACTGTCAATATTACAAATTTCTATTGTTTTTATTTGTTCTTACATGTACATAAGTCAGTGGAACTATTAATGAATTTTTAGAACAGGTAGATAGGTTTTTATATTTGGAGTGAACACAAAGTTAAGTAATACAAATGAACATCAAATACTGTGGTTTCACTAATATTCAAGAGTATCAATTTTCGTGGATAAAGTGAAAATCACAGCTTCAAGGATACGTAAATTCGTGGCCGATTACCCTTCAATACAAAATGAATGTAGAAATTGCACTTCAATGAACATTTAATTTCGTGGATCAACTTAACAATGAAATCCACGAAAATTGGTATTCAACGAATATTGGTGAAACCACAATATTTCGAGTCACGTGTGAGACAGTAAAAGTGAAAGTTTCATTGAGTAACGTTTACTGCATGCACGTATTTTCAATTTTCAATTTTTTTTTTTGGGGGGGGGGAGCAGGAATTTGTGTGCAAGTTATGTTATATTTATTATTTTCTGTAAACGCATAAAATTTATATGCAGATGATTTTCTAAAAACTTAAAACAGCTTTCGCCACATAGTCTATTCAAATCAGCTACATGTATGTAACTATCATATATACTAGTAATGACAACATGACTTATCATTATGATTACATGTGCATCACTGTTATACAGAGGATGTTGCTGTTGTGGTTAAATATCAGTAAGGTTAGTCGCCAGTGACTGGTTTCCCGCCACCCTAAAACCGTTTGGGAGGGTATGAAAACCAAAGATTGCATCTCCCCAAGTCTCCGTGCCGAAAACCAAAACTAACACGGCTATGATATTCAATGGGAAGCCGGCTATTACCTAAAATCATGAAAAAAATCGAATTGATAAAAACAATGATCTGCAGTTACTAAACTATTCAAAATTATTTGTAAAAATTTAAAATGCATTTAATATGAATTTCATTCCTTAGTTTACCGAATGTGAAAAAAGAAATACTCCATATGAGGACATATAGAAATAATTGTTTTAAATAGGTTTCATACCATGTCAAATACTTTAACAAATCCATAAGAGAACACGACAGCATTAGGCGGTGTAGCAACCGGAAGCATGAAGGCAAATGACGTAGCGATGGCGGTAGGAAACATGAAGTACAGCGGATTTACTTCCAGTTTTAATGCCTGGTGTAAAATAAAATGTTTATTTATATCAAGCTGCAGAAATGCTCACAGATAATGCACATGTGGAGAGTTCTTATGACCGTTTTCATTGCTTAGTTTCTGAGTAAAACGAAATGACTTCGTTTCCAGATTTTCAATTTTTTCAGTACCAATAATTTGAAAGTCAAATCAGCAATTTATCAATGAAGTTTACATCAGGCATATCTATTTCATTATCTTCCATTCAGCCATTGCTTATTGAAATCAAGAAGACCTGTCTGACTCTAAAGCTGTGTACCGACACAATCTGTGCATATTTTGCTGAAGACCAGTGCATTTTCAGCTTGTTTCAATTCAAGAGATAGATAGTTAAATCGTACCGAGAGTCCACAGTATTGTTAAATGACAAATGGATTTCTAGTACTTGAAAAAATAGCAGAAGTAATGAATCGGTAGTTGACAATATAATTGATCGGAAATAGAAAGAATAAACTGTAGACATATCTTACCAGTTCTTTCATTATCGGCATCATTAAGGTACATATAGCTGTGTTACTGGTCACCTCTGTCGCCCCAGCTACTATTAAGCACAACACAAGATTCAACAGCCAGGGCTCAAAATCCTTGAACACAGTTAGTTGATCTCCGATCAATTTTGATAATCCGGAAACCTAAAAAAAACCACAAAATTTTCATGTTAATTTATGAGGCTTAAACAAAATTACTATGGAAAATGAAAAACTTCAAGGCTTGATTAAAAGTGCTATCTTTTTCATAACCTTCCAAAGGAATGAATTGGTATTGTATCTTTCAAGAAATGCAACCAATAATTACATTTGAAAATGTCTGTTTATAACTACATGTAACTTTACAAACATGCCAAGTTCGCCTACCTGACTTCCTTTAGCTAAAGCGAATCCACCCCCCAACAATAAGACCACTCCCCAGGGTACCATTTTTTCTGCAGTTTGCCAAGGAAGAAGTGGCGGTAAAGGTTTGCCCTTTTCTAAAAGATAAAATAAATTAACATCATAGATTTATATTCTGCATTTGCAACTGTTGACACTTTTCAAATCATCATTATCATAATATAGTACGACTAACGTATTGCATATAGAACATAAATTGTACGCAATACGTATCAATTCATATTGACCAGAATATGAATATTTTCAAAATATGTAGCTTAAAATTTTTATTTTCATATTCTTTGTGGTATTTATGTGTTCGAAAAATTACATGCTTTGCAATTCATTAAATATGAAAAATATATCCAATGATATGACACAGATGATAAAGATACAAGAATGCTACGAGTTTACGATACCTTTGAAGTTATGGGGTAACATTGACGGGAAAAGAAAAAGACTGATAGAAATCAGTATGGCAGGTGTTGAGTCGGTAACAGTTCTGAAATGTCATGGCCATTGTAAAAAAAAATTATTATATGAAGAAATATCAACGAAATCAAAACACTCTTGCAATAAATATGAATTTACACAACAAGCGGCTTTGATCTGTTTTCATTCTTTTTAAGTTTTTGTATATAACTGCTATTGGTAGAGTAAACAAAAGACCCATACCTTTCGTCAAAAATGTCTCCCCATCCTCCGACTCCTCCAAGTTCCCTCGTGACCCACAGGACGGCCAGCAATGTGAAGTGGATGATCACGGCCACCTGTCCGAATCTGAACGCATGTAGACTTGTAAAGTTATCAAATCAAAAAAAAAAAATACATAAACGATGTTCAAAATAATCCAGCCTAATAGAATGCAAGATCTAAGAAATAAGTTTTCACTCGTATATCCTAAATGTATATGCATGAACATTGTAGAAAGATAATTATCATGAATATATTTGCCCTTATTTATTAAATTCAAATCAGAACATCTATAATGTACGAGGAAATATTTTGAAAGTAGGGACCACTTACGTGATTGGTCCAAGTTCTTCGTACTGTTTTCTCACTGCGTTTCTCACCCTTTTTGCTTGTTCTGGAGAGCCGGAATTATACGTTCTAAAAAATGAATAAAAGCCAAAACAATACATGTTTTCACGGTTTTTACTTAATAATAAATTATTAATCATCATAATGTCGGTAAGTGTCGGTAAGTGTCTGCACCTAAACTTACTTGCAGCGTAGAAACAGAACCTGGAGCCAAATCCACACGAATATTACAATAATTGCTGAGATTGGTAGGCAATACTGCATCCATGACGCAAATGTGACGGGCGAGGTCAGATTTCTTTGTTGGAAAACACTGTAAAATATGAAAAGCAAAACTTCTACAACGTTTGACATTAAACCATCTACCAAACACATTGCTCACCTGAGAATACATGCATATAATTGTGGGATATCAACAATTCATGGGACTTACATGTCTGCAGCACCCTTCATTATGACGTTAGGACCCGTTCCGGTCAGGCTAGCCACGCCCCCGCAGTTGGCAGAGTAAGCAATAGCCAATGACAGCGCCTTACACATACGTAAATACTCTGTCTCTGTGGTTTCGTCACTTTTCCTATCGTCTGCTTCTGCATTTGTTTCTTCCCTGGGACACGTTTTAATAAAGCAAATACATTATACAGTCACTAAATGCATTATCAAGTTGCTTTATATTGAAAAGTATGCATCAGATTCATTTGTGCAACATTTATATTAAGTCGAAAAAGGTCGATTTGATTTTGTTGGTTAGTATTCAGCATAAAAAAAGTCGACGTATATCGAAATCTTTGTATTATAAAGAGTACTGTAGTGATCAAAGCCAAAAATTAGTTTTGCCAAGCTAGCCACATCGTCGGTGACCCACGTGTGATTCACATCGATTCTCTCCATGAGGAAACTTGTGCACTCAAAACCGTGGTTTGCGACGATGAGCTAGCCATGAAATTAGCATATTTTTGAAATGATTACGAGGCCCACCCTTGTTTATCAATGCCGTTGCTTTTGTTTCCATTTGTGGAGTTCTTGGCTTCTTCTTTACTGGTAACTGTCAATTGAATGTCTTCCTCATCCACAACTACAAGGCAAAAAATAATAAATGGTATTAGACAGTCACAAAGTCACAATTTTAACTTATTGCAAATATATTCAAAACTAGCTTCAAGATGACTCCGTACTGTTTTTCTACAACAATTGAGTAAATAAACATAATTGATTAATGATAGTTACACAAACAAAATGATAATCAATCAAACATTTATTAACCACAGTAGTGTTAATTGCAAAAGAATATTCAAGATGTGACAGTTATTCACTTTAAATAGATTATTTTTGAAGGATGATTGTTCAGATTTCTTTTTGTGTCGAATAAATTTTATGATAAGAATTGTTGTACTAATGTTATTTCCGGTGGTTTTCTATGGACAAGTTCTTTTAATGTTGAAATTTGCAACATATATTTATTTAAAGTAATATTTCAAGATCGCATTAAGTCACGGTGACCTGAAATTTTACATTTTTGTGGCATGCGATTTAGCCTTTCATCTGTTGACCGAACGTTCACGAACTTTCTCCACTTTCTCAAAACAATTCTAACCGATATTTAAGCTGTTCGCAATAAGACCAAACTTTGCAGATATTAAAGGCTCAAACATTCATTGATTTAAAAATTTTACTTAAAACATTTTTAACAGCACCCAACAATGTTGTTGGGAAAAAACCCTGTGCAAATGTGATTTTAAATAGGCATGCCCATCGCCTCTATTACATACTGACAATCGCCCTACAATCAAAGGTCTAGGTTCTACATGTAAGTCACTACTATTCTATCTTATATTTCACTGCTTTAGGCAAAATGTAAAAAGAATCGATATATTCATTGGGAAATTAAAGTTTCGGCATTCATTGGTGTTGGTCGTTTGGTTTCAATTGAGTTTTTTTCTCGATTTCGCAAGTTTCTCTGAGTATACCGGGCAAAACATTTGGAATTTCAGAAAATAAAAAACCCCCACAAATTGCCCTTTTTTTCGAACACTTCACATGATTTTTAAATAGGACTTTTAAATCTAATAATGGAAAAATTCGAACATTATGAAAGTTCGGTCTCATTCAAATATCCGGTTCAAATAAGTACACGTTTAAATCTTCAATTTTAAAACAGAAAAAAATTCATCACATATCCAATACCCCAGTTTTCGATCTGAAGTGACCCTATCTTGTGTGTCATGTCTTCTTACCGGAACAAGTTTATTTTAAAGATTAACAAAGTGCAGACCAAGTTTACATAACCCCGTTGATAGGAAATAGTAGAAAACTAGACAATGACCTTGATAAAATGTGTAAATGTTTTCATATACCGTTTTTTTTAAATGACAGCCAGAATCTTTAAGTTTTACATTTAAAGAGTCCTGTTATCTCTGCATGTTCTGACTGCCAAATAAGAGAAGTATGTGTAGGCAGCATTTCTTTATCATGCCCCCCCCCCCCCCCCCCCCCCCCCCCCCATCTGTTTAAAATGTGAAGTGATTCCACATGTTTGTTTACTTTTAATACTGTAACAAATTAAATCGTTTCGAATTGATAACATTAAATCTACATTATATAGATTTAATGTACATTAAATATACATTATATCTATAATACAACCTAACACATGATAGCTTTTGCATAAAAAAGTGGGCAAAACGATATTAATGCGGTGGGGGGGGGGGGGGCAAATTACATGTACCTGTAACGTGCAATGTCTCGTCTTTATCTCTGGTTTCTTTGAGTTGCACCAAGACAGCGTTGGCAATTGGAATCATCATGGCAGTTGTTGCTGTGTTGCTGATCCACATGGACAGAAACCAAGTTGGCAACATCATTCCAAACATCAACCTACAAGTTCTGTTTCGTTTAATTTATCGTATGCATTTATCAATATTTAAACGAATCAGAATATGGCAGATGTGTATGTATTTTTTGTTTAGAAGAAACACTGAACGTTATAATTATGTAGTTTGTGAATACTTTTACAGGTATTGATTACCATCTTGGTTCTGAGCCGACGAGCATGAGTACCCTGAGAGCCAGACGTTTGTGGATGTTCCAGTACTCAATGGCCGCCGCCACGATCAGACCTCCCACGAACAGCATAGCCGTGTCCTGTGGAGAGACAACAGTAAAGATATAATTCTTATCATCTGATTAAAAATACAAGTATTACAATTAAGTAGACAAGTGTTAGACAGTTATTTAATAAAATATTTTGTGGATCTTTTCATTCAAGTGGACGATTGTTATTTATCTTAAGAGTTCTTAAACTTTTCTTTAGTTAAAAATCTCTGGTCTTTTAGATAAAACCACATCTGATGGGTCAACAATTGATAACAAGTACCAGTGCATGAATGAGATTAGAACCATTTTAACAAGTCCTTGGACTTTTGGTAGGATGTAACTATCTATTTCTTGCGTCAAAACAAGTTAAAAATGACGCTGGTTTCAAGTGAAATATACACAGATTGCGTAGTCTTAGCTCAAAAGCCAGACAAATCTTGTTGGTTTCAAAGAGCCATGGCTGAATGGCCAGCAATGAAATAGACAGGCCTACGTCACAAAGCTGTTTGACACAACTACCCAAAGTCCAAGCTTTTGTTAAAATGATTCTAATCAGCGTGCCCTTTGATATATTTACACTTGTCAAAAACTTCAGTAGTTTACATAATTAATAGCCCAATGATTCGTCAATTAAAACTTTTCATTAAAAATAGATCCCTAAATACTTTCATAAAACATAAATCAAGGCAATTTTGGTGAATATCTTTTATAAGAAAAGTAGAAAGAACAATATATGGGGGCAATACAATCTTAATTTTATTAACAACATACGTTGATATATGTGCTGGAGACATCTTTTGCATACATCAGCCCCACCATTGGAAACAAAATGATGGGAAGCAATGACGTCACTGCTATAGGAAGCGCTTCTGTTATCCAAAACACAGCCATGATGATGATGCAATAGCCACATTTTGCTTCCTGTAAAATTTATATATTAACTTCAAATAATGTTAAATTCTTCTAGTAAAATGTGTATTTATACTCAGTTAAATGTGTATTTATACGAATGTCAAATTGCATTTAAAAATGAAGCAAAATTTAAATTGTTATCAGTCCTACCTAACCCACACAAATACATGTACATTCTGATGCATCTAGTGCATGCAATATCTATTCTTAGTGGCCGCACTTACAGGAAAACGTCCCGGTTTTTACTCTTTTATCAAGACCCCCGTGTTTCAAAAGACTTGTTTTTGGATCGCCTTCAACGAAAAATTGCTTAATATATCTTGTTTATAATTACACCCAAATGTCAAACCGTAATATTTGTTAGTTTATGAATTATTTGTTTAAAATATTAAACGTTTAGGATGTGTTTAGATACTTTTTTACTTCAACATTCAAAACGTAAACAAAAACATGACGTAAGCTCTGTTTACATGAAAAGTAATTGTGAACTCTGTATTTCGCTTATATCACGACGACTGACACTCAAATTTTGGTTGACTATTAGAAATGCCTTAATGAGGCATTGTAAACATTAAAAACGGAAAAATAATTTTTCACAAAAATCGTGATCATGCCCATTTAATGTCTTAGTCTATCATTTTCAGCAAAGCAATTATATTTGTTTTTGGTCTGACGCTAATGCCGATTCTTTGCAGAAAGCAATGTTGGCAAATATGGGTCAATGTCATCTATCAAGATCATTGGTATATACGACATTAACAGGTTACCCCACAAGTTTATCATGCTTAGAGGTACATGTTAGATATGTCAATGTTTGCGAAAACTGTCACATGTCAATTCGGGGTAAATTCTTTAACGTCTACAAATGTTTACGTTTATAAATCGAATCGCTATCGAAAATCAGAAGAGTTGTGAGATACCGAACCGATTCCAAACAAACCAAGTCAAAATGACACATGACACGAAATGCACAGTGCAGTGCAGTGTTTATAACATATCGTTTTCAAAAATAAATACAAGTGTGAAATTCATGCGTTTTTCACTTTTCAGTAAACAATCATTGAATCCTTTTGATGCCAAGTCTTTTTGTCCTAACAAATATACATGAAAATAACAATAATAACTGCACCACAAGCACATCAAAGGAAGTTCACATCATAAATTCATACACACAGGCATGTCTTTCAGACAGGTGCTTTGCCGTGACGCACGAGTGATTTGATGGGGGTTTTCTTCATTTGCAAAACTTTCGAAATGTAAATTAAAAATCGAAAATGTTGGGGTTTTATGTTTAACAGAAAATAAATACATGTACTTACATCACCCTCCACGAGGAGTAAGAGGGGCAACAAGACAATAGGTGTTAGGACAACAATCACTATGTTCCGTACTGTCAACAACGCACTACAAGCACTTCGTATACCAGACGACATCGCTGCAAGATCTCAACTAAATTTTATCTGAACGCAAGGAAAACATGTATCCTTTAACACAACACGCACGTTCTCTTTAATCTCAAAGTACGTACATTCAATCAAACACAAAATAACAAGTTACTACTACAATACATTTAGAAATTGTTTATATCTAGAGACCTTCATATATAAACAGTCATCAAGGCATACTATCAGTCTTTTACACTGATTGTCAAGGACTTGGTTTTAATGGGATCTTATATCATCATGGACGGGAAAAACAAACATTTAAGGAGATTGATCGTGTTCAAATATTATAATAGTTAAACCGATGATACAAAAATATTTTATACAAATATAAAACATCAAAAATATAAATGAAAGCATTGAATGCTTAATTTTGGATATCGTCGGTCCTACAACACACCTGGCCGTGCAGGCTTTATATCATACTGCGCGTTAGCACGGTATTCATTTTGCACAGCCTGATGAGTTATAGGACCGACGACATCCAAAAATAATCATTCAATGCTTAAATATATTTCTTACACAATTTACTCTGTAGTATACTGTAATCAAATCGTCACCTTTTTTGTTATATTAGTGAAAACATGTATATTTTTACAAAAATAAAACTCAATATATAATTTTAATCAATACATTTATTAAATTGCTTTATTCATTCTTGTAAATAGAAAGGGTTTAAAGTGCAGCAAGAGAACTCTAAAGCAGGGGGGAAAACAACAACAAAATACTCTCAGATAATAAAGAAACATAAATTGAATATTAATGTATGTACGACTGTTGATTAAGTTGAACAGTAATTTCATAGACGTCCAATAAAAAGGTCAGGGGTACGATGTGGTTTTTTTTTTTATCAACACTTTAATGTAGAATTAGAGGCTGTGACATTCAGAGCTTTAAAAGCAGCAGGTAGAGTATGAAACCCAAAGATGGCTTCTCCCCAGGTCTCTGTTGCTAAAACCAGCACAAGGACAGCTACAATGTTGATGATGAATCCAGCCATTGCCTGAAACCATGCCATATCATGTAATCCTGAATGTTTATCATGTCAAATCCAAAGACTCCTAATAAATTAACAACATTTTAACCAAAGGCTACACCTTTGAATTAATTTACATTTGTAGTATACATCTGCTTTAAATTGTTATTGGCTTGTTGCATAAGAAATATTTTGTGAAGTACCATGTCAGCAACTTTGACGTAGCCGTACGAGAACACGACAGCATTAGGCGGAGTTGCAACCGGAAGCATGAAGGCAAATGACGTAGCGATTGCAGTAGGAAACATGAAGTACAGCGGGTTAACGCCGAGAGTCATGGCCTGTTCAAATTACACCAAAATACAATATTATTCTTACAAAACGTGAAAAGGGGTAACCAATATCATACCAATATATAAATATAAATTATTTCATGTATTTTACTGTATGTGTTATGGTACAATGTTTTAAATATATGTCATAAAAGTTACGGAGACACTTTGTCAGAATGTTCTTTCCCAAGAAAGCAATCTTTCTAACTACTATAGTATTTATCTTACCAATTCACTCATTATTGGCATCATCAGTGAGCATATAGCCGTGTTGCTGGTCACCTCTGTGGCAGCGGCAACAATAAAGCAAAGTACGAGATTCATCACCCAGGGCTCGAAATTCTTAAACACGCTTAGCTCGCAGCCCAGCCAATCTGACAGACCAGAAACCTGTCAGAAACATGTGGACATCACGATGTTATTCATGTTCTTCGTTTTGAATTAATGATAATTATATTAAGATCTTGCATCCTACATGTATTTGCATACAATGTACTGAGTATATTGATATACCTGACTTCCGTAGGCTAAAGCAAATCCCCCACCCAACAAAAGTACCACGCCCCAAGGAACCAACTTTTCAGCTGCTTTCCACGGTAACAGAGCTGGCACGCTTTCGCCATGGTACCTGTCTGTGAAAAAGTCTAGATTTGCTACAAGTATTTGGTTGTACAATTCAATTGCGGAAAGAAATCAATGACCAGTGTGACCATTGAAAACGATTTAACAAACCACTGAATTTCCAGGGTAAAACGGCCGGAAAGAAAAAGAGGCTGATAGAAACTAGAATAGAAGGCGTGGAATCCGTCACTGTCCTGAAATATACATACAGATCGTTCTTAAATAATATTGTTTGTCAGGAAAACTGAAACTTTAGTAAGTTTTTATGATCTTTGTACCTTGAAATTTGTAAAAATCGTGTCTAAAAAGAATGATGCGAACAAATGCGTCAATCGTTTTATAAGTTTATGCTATTAATCATACTTTGGTGGGAAAATTCTGCCCCATCCTCCAGCCCCGCCTAGGTCTCTGGTGATCCACAATACGGCCAAAATCACAAAATGAGCAATGACCGCGCCCTGGGCAAAGCTGAAACAAGGATAAACCGATTATTCTTTAATATTAAAAGTGAAGACACCCAAATGCTGTGAGGGGAGGTTGCATCAATGACAATTTTTTTTACGTTTCATGCTTCAAGAATCCTCTTGTATAAAAATTGTTCCGTACTTTAATTCACCAAACATCTGAATGTATGGAGCATATAATTATGTTAACTAACAAATTATCTTACAATTCATGTATGGAAAATATCAAGATTATTATTTAAAATTCAATTACAATGTATCCCTTGTAATACTATATTCTCTAGATTATTTATTATAACCACTGCTTGACTTTGTATTTTGTAGAGGGTTTATATAGGATTAGCCTTGAATTTCTTTTTATTTAAAAAAAGAAGAGATTAGATGTTCTCAATCTCTCTTTATGGTTCACTTGTTTGTTTGCTGTAAATCTAAGGTCATTGTGCATATCTTTTTGTCTTCTAAAAAATTGCGATGTAAATCTGTTTTCCATGCAACGTTTCGGATGAAGCAATGAAGAGTTGCATCTTGAGACAAAAGTTTATAAGACCCTTATATTGTACAATTTAAAATGACAACACTGAAAATTGTGCCCAATTTCTTTTTTTTGTTAAGGGAAATCCTGATTGATGTGAAGAAAAGCCTCTTTGAAACAGAATAAATTGACATGATCAATATGAGTCTGACAGTCTCTAGCTAGCTGCAGGTCTGAAAAAAAATCGGATGGACGACCTGGAACCCAGTTTGTCCATCCGAATTTCTTGAATATTGTAGGTCAGCCGAATACTTACCGGGACTAACTGGTTCGTATTTTAACTTTTAACTGCATTGAAAGGTAATATCGGCATTCCGATAATTTTGAAAATGTGTTGCCCAATCCTTTTGAATCATCAATAAAATATGTTTAAAGTATGATTTTTAAAACTTAGATAAAGTAAAAAAAAATATTTTTGACTCGATAGTTTTTACCAAAATACCCGAATGTACACATGCATGTATCACCAGATTTTTCAACTGGTACAACGTACAAAGAAACATCATATAAAGTCATTAACGTTAATGAATATTCAGTAAATAAAAACGTGTTAATTCGTTTTACCTGACTGGTCCAAGCTTCTTGTATTCCCTTCTAATGACAGCTTTGACCCGTTGCGCTTGTTCTGGCGAGTTTGTGCTTCTTCTATTAGAAAAAGGTCGGTTTAAAAGGGCCTTACATATGCATGTACATATATGATTACTCCTAACACGAGTCGACGTAGGCTAAAGAGAGCGGTATTGTCAGTATTTTTAAGACCTCATATTCAAAGCAGAATTTTCCCTCAATTTAAAGTTAATATATAAAGAATATTTGAAATATCGTCATTTCATTGCTTATCAAGATAAAGTGTACATGCCTGCACCGAAGAAAGATCAATTGCAACCAGAGCCAGATGAATGCTACAACGAGGGCAGAAATTGGAAGGCAGAACTGAATCCAGGAGGCAAAGGTAACTGGAGATACGGCATTTCGGGATTGGAATATTCTACGGAGAAATTTATTCATAAATAATTAAATCTAAGATTTCATTTGGATGAAAAATGAATATTAACACCGTTGATCCATGCGTGCATGAATACTAGTTTTGTGAAGGATCCTTACACTACTTCTAAATACCATGAATCAACAGATTAATTTCACCTACAAAAATTCAGCTAACTTTTCTTAATCATTATAGCATTAACTCATTCTTAACTGTTTCAAAACAACTTTTGAAAATACTACAGTCATAGAAATTGCTTGTAATGTTACCCAAGTAACACTAAAAAATAAGTATGTATTATAATAATAATGTATTTACGTCAAGTGTAATAATATATACTTGGAAAAGATAAGGCTGTTCATATTTCGTTCTTCTGGGAATATATTCCGCAATATATGTTACATATAATGTTTAGGTTTATATATTTACAATTAATTCTTTCCATACTTGTCTGCCACACCCTTCATGATGACATTTGGGTTGGTTCCTGTGAGACTAGCCACCCCTCCACAGTTGGCGGCGTACGCAATTGCGAGGGACAGGGCTTTGCACATGCGCAGAAACTCAGGGCTTTCAATCTCTTCTGCACGAATCTTGTTAGAACTAGAGAAATAATGAAACTATGTGATAATTGATAGTTTTAAGAAATTAGTTAATTTTACATATCCGATATAGACCTGATTTTGTTACCTGCTACATGTTAATCTCACCTGTTTGTCTTTTCATCGCGGATTATCGTAACACCATTTTGTTCCGTAAGATCTGAAAAAATCCACATAAATATAACCATCCCGGTTAACTAAATTCACCATGTGTTTAACTTTTTCTTATATCTGTTAAATTGTTTAGCTTGTGTGGTTTCAAATTTTATCTATGTTTTCTTATTCAAGTGATTTGGTTAAAGAGCATTTTGTCTTTGCCCTTCTTAAATACACATTGTACAGACCTACATCCTCCGATGCGTCTGTGTTTTCTATATCTTTTGTTTCCTTGAGTTGCACCAAGACTGCGTTGGCAATAGGAATCATCATAGCAGTTGTTGCTGTGTTGCTGATCCACATGGACAGAAACCAAGTTGGCAACATCATTCCAAACATCAACCTACAAGTTCTGTTTCGTTTGATTTATCGTATGCTTTTATCAATATTTAAACGACTCAGAAGATGGCAGATACGTATATATTTTGTGTTTAGAAGAAACACATAACGTTAGGTTTGTTAATACGAGTACTGTGGTTGAATCAATATTCGTGGGCATCAATTTTCGTGAAGATGTTACCAACTTGGTGAATATTAAAGCCTGTCCATATATCGCTAGAGATTAACTGTGGTGCAAACGATTTAAAACGATTTCGCTAACAAAGGTTTTCGCTAACAATAATTAAGTTGTCTAAATTCAAGTAAAACCAACTCATTCTACATTCATTATGCTTTTAGTTTTTGATTTTTGAGTTAAATTCAACTTTAAAAATGCCATCACCTAAGAGCCAAGCCTTAGATTTAATACATGTATCAGAACGAAACTCACCATCTTGGTTCTGAGCCGACGAGCATGAGTACCCTGAGAGCCAGACGTTTGTGGATGTTCCAGTACTCAATGGCCGCCGCCACGATCAGACCTCCCACGAACAGCATAGCCGTGTCCTGTAATGTTAAACAGTAAACTATAATAAAGTTGTTGTTATGACTCCTAAATTGGTAGTTTAAAATACGATCTTTGATTTTTTATTTAATTTTTGTCACTTTATAATCTGGTGAATTTCTTTCTTTTTTTTTTTTTTTTAAAAGGGGGGATGTCGATCCTAAACAAGCAATGTGTTATGTCTGGAAATTGGAGTAATTTTCATAGAATCATGTAGAAACTGTACTCACGTTGAGATATTTGTTCGACACGTCTTTTGCACTTAGTAACCCCACCATTGGAAACAGAATTATGGGAAGCAATGACGTCACCGCTATAGGGAGCGCTTCTGTGATCCAATATATTGCCATAACAATGATGCAATAAGCACATTTTGCTTCCTGAAACATAAGATAGGTAATAATTAAATAACTTTGTAAATAAAATATGGTATTCGCACATTTTTGTACAATGCATTGGTCAATAAGTCGTATGTATGATAGTGACAAAGTTTGTACGATATCGCATTACAGGATCTAGAGGCAGGTCTAGACCCCACCCCCGGAAAATTCTAATATCTTACCTTTACGCAGTAAACCTATCGAAAATATATAGGTCTCGGACTATCGCTGCCGACGCTCCAACTCCCCATCCCCACCCCCAACCCCACCCCCAAATCAAATTATTATTCCTCAGACCCCCTCGCTGGAATGAAAAAAAATATGGCCAAATTGGTGACGAATTTCATTATATTCTAGAGTACTTATTACAAAGTATACTACAGAGCGTACATGATCTTTCGCATAATGGTACACTAGATTAACTGCGATCTCCCAGTTTCTACTGGTTAACGATGATTTGTTTTACGAAACTTTATGAATATTTTTCTAAATATAGTAGATACATGTTACTTTGTAACTAAAATTATGTTAAAATATCTTTTACACTTTTCCCTTTGTTGTTGATGAGTTGTTTTAATCTTACTTGACCACTTTTGAATAAATTGATCTTGTAAAATTCGTTTAATATGGGAGGTAATCCATTTGATGTGTAGTTACAATTGAGAACTAAATGCTTGTTAAAGCCATATGTTCGTCACACCAGATGAGTGAAAAAAAATTCTCTTTATACAATCTAACCATGGGTTTGTAAGTTTCTATCATAAAGGTATTTATAATACGAATACCATGCAGCGTATCCAGATAGCATTGAATTGTGGCTCCTTTTAAACAGTTTGATAATTATGTTACTATATGCATGGCATTTGCTTCAGAACATGTGGATTTTTTTAAACCAATTGAACGATGTACTGTTGTTTATTATTAAATAAACTTCCAAATATTATTATTTTCACTATTACTAACGACATCTTGTGCTATCCAAAATTCAAAATCACCTTCATAAGAATACGTTAACAATGTTTCAACGTTCATTCACTAATATGCGAGGTCACGGTCTGTATCGAGACAAACAGATGACACATGTGTCAACTGAGAAAAAAATATACATGAAACTTACATTTCCTTCCACAAGGAGCAAAATCGGGAGCAGGATAATCGGAGTGATGACGACAATCAAAAGGTTTCGAACGCTCAAAACGAGGTTAAGGATGTTCCGCCAGCCTTTCTTGGACGACAGACGATCGGAGAGAGTGGATCCCATGACTGTTTACCGTGACACACTATGATATCTAACCAGCCTATACGTACACTGAAAAAAGCCCGCGATATGCCTGCCCTCACATGGAATTTGCTCGTATTAATATGTTGTTTTCTTATCTTCGAAGAGGATGAAAATTATCAGTTGTTGTTTCAGGGAAGTTTATAAAGCAAACAACGTGATAAAGTGGCATATAATTATAAGCGCTTTTGGCAGTTAAGGACGTTAAAAAAAAAAATCTTACTCTCATGCATTTAATAGGACCTGCTGATCTTGATGATGGCTCCATGAGAACCAGGTCACAATTGATGGAAATGCCACTTCAGCGTGGCCTTATTTGTCCTTTTATGGTATACAAAAAGATACGAATCGTTCTGGTTTCTTATTTGAATACAAGAATTAGTTATGTGAATACTATCAAAAATACAATCACCTCGATCTTACGGACATTGCAAGTTATTATTCAATTTTAAATGTGTATTTTCATTTTAATGAAAATGCACCATAAATCTAATCTGACATTCTGAAGAGTTGCGTTGTTTTCAAAGAAAAACGCATTTGAGCAGCAAAATATTAATCCTAATTCATTTAATTGCTCTATTGTACTGTATAAAAAAGTCGAAGTTCTCTTTTTACGATATTATTTTTTACACCCAATAAACAGGTAAAAAAAATTATTTGTTATAGTACTAATAAACACATTATTTTATACAGAACTACGGTCATATTTTTCAACACATGGGTATTGGATTGCATATGATTTCACACATCCCGCGGAACAATATCACCAATATATTAATGAAAAATGCAAATGTACTTGCTTTATAACCTTTCTACTCAAAAGACCAGAGAGCGGTCGAGATACGTACATGTAAGTATTTCAAGAGTGTATTTTTTATTAGGGCTTTTCGACTTTCGGTCGAAAAGACCTATTATTATTCTGATGTTTTATTATTATTCTTTTTCTCGACAAAGTTTCGTCAGCGATTTTTTGAAAACGGAAAGGAATATTGAAACAATTATACAATAGTCTGATTGTAATTCCTTATGACACGCGTATGTAAGGTTTTGGACTTCCGGTTCCGGTACTTTCGGTTTTCACAGGCAAAATACTAAAAATTGAATGAAACGCAATATCTTGCTTACTTTTTGAGTTAGAATATTCGTATTTTAGAATTAGATGTATCTTGTCATGGTGTACAAAATTGTAAGCGTACGCATTTTTCTATCCCTTACCGTTTTTGAGATATAAGGCCCCAAACTTGAGAAAAGGGGGGATGAAAAAACAAAAAATTCAAAAAACCTTAGTAGTGTTACAAGACGAAAAGACATTGTTTAGATAGTAGTAATTAATTTTACAATGTTAAGTGTAGCCTTCATCTTTTATGAAAATCGCACATAATGAGAAGAACCGATATTTTGCATAGATTTCATTTTTTTTTTCATTTTTTTTTTTTTGTTTATTGCTGCGTTGCTTTGCGTTTTTACAAATATACGTGATTGTAGTTATAGTTTGCATCACAGTCACAGTTTAGAATTTAATAAGCAGACCTAAGTTTATGCGTGTCTCCTTTCTAATTCAGATTAATTTAAACAGAACTGCATTTACATCTATTTCATTGCTTTGGGAATGCAGAATTGTTGAATAAATTGTTTATATTGTGGAAGGACTTGGCGAATGAATATGAGAAAAGCGCACTGTATAGTAATGTCAGTTTTGGCGGATATTTGCATTATGACGTCGTTTTTTTATTCGTTTAAAATAATGTTTTGAAAGAGGTGTAGAAAAGGGTAAGTGCTTCATAACTATTGTTTGTTCTTGCACTACATAATATTTGGGAGAGAGCAGAATATCGAAAATTTAAATATCTTTACCCTATCCGCTTCAGTGACGATTCGCCTGAGCAGGTATAGTAGATTGAATAGATAAAATACGTCACAAAATGTCGAGAAAATTGTAAAGGTCCGATTCAGTGTACCTCCAGGATAAATAACAACAGACTTTTAACAAACCGGAGAAGAGAAACAGTCGAGGTATGTGATACATGTACTTCTAAGTCTATATAACCCCAGTTTATGTACATCAAATCAAAATGTTGATGTCTAAGACATATAGTGTGTGAGATTACCCTCTCTCTCTCTCTCTCTCTCTCTCTCTCTCTCTCTCAATTCTATATACACTTAAACAACTTGTACTGACATACTTGATGAGAATGTACTTTCCTATATCAGTTGGAAATCTTAACTATACATGTAAGTTCACATATGTAGTCCTTCGCCAAGATCAACAAGATCAAATACGTATGTGTAGTATGAAATGACATTGGCTAAGCTACTTTTGTAAAAACTAGAGGTCTATGATATGCGAGAGAGAGAGACAGAGAGAGTTTACTAGTCATGGATCGCCATATTTTGGAGTTATTTCTCTTTGATTTTACAACAGATAGAAACAGAAAATGAGAGAGGGAGAATTAATGGATTTTTATCAGATCTAGTTTATTTGTAATATTATGTACATCTGGTGCTGGTAAACCCTCATTGAAGATTGACTTTCTTTATTGTACTACCATACTACTGTGATAGAAGTTACATGTCTAGTATCATGAAAAATTATTAATTGTTTTTACTACATATCATCAACTCAACACGTTGATTTCATCATTTCATTTAACATACACATTCAAAACATCGATCCTTTTATGAAAACGTGTTACATTTGCAAGCATTTCATTATCGCTGTACAGGTACATGTACTGTATATATCCGGGACGAGCAGTGGATTGTACGTACGTTCTGCTGACAACCCTAAGCGGGCCACAGTTTGTATTTTTTTTTTATTGTAGATAAAGAGACGATTAGCGCAAATCAGGTAATAGATCACATTATGTGTGTTTAAAAATTGCAAATTATGTCGATATGATTATTCCTGGTAGTTAAACTGATGATATTTGTAGAAGTGACTTGTGGTTTTAATATTCCATGTTACATTTAACATATCATTTACATTTACTTACGTGTTAGGTACATTTTAGGTGATAAGATTTCGAGGTCAATCAAATTGGTTATTACACTAACAAATAGTATATGGTATACATGTATTTTTGTTGGTTTCTGTAATTAGTATTTGTTGAAGCTGTATAAATATTTAAAATATATATAGAATAGTTGTGTTTACATTAAATATATAGAGATGTTTTATTTGAATTTATTTTCACATTGCATGTATTGATTTATTTAATTATATTTGATAAATGCCTATCTATATAGAACGATGCGTATGGTGAACATTTTTACATGCTTGCAGCAGGCACCTAGCATCGTTTTTGAAAGGGGGCAGACTTATTCGAAATCTTGACAAACAAAAAAAACCTCAAAAACAAAGTTGTCAAAAATAATTACTTATTGGGCTAAACTTTTAGTGGCGCATGATTGTAAACTTACGCATGTATTGTATCGCTATTTTTATAAATGTTTTTCTGAGGGTTCGTTTATGCACCCATGGTTGAAATATGTGAGATATATACTTAACTCATGTGGTCTTTCCTATGTCTGGATTAATCAAAGTTTTTCTAGTGTCAACTGGCTAAAATCTATTGTCAAGGAAACGCTCATAAATCAGTTTTTACAAGATTGGTTCAGAAATGTAGAAAATATATCCAAATGTTTGAATTACAGAATCTTCAAGAAAAGCTTTGTACAGGAAATTTATCTTAAGAAACTTCCAAACGATTTAAGAGTCATATTTACAAAATTTAGAACCTGTAATCATAAATTACCAATGAAACTGGAAGATGGAGTAATATAGAAAGATGTCGTAGAATTTGTTCATTATGTAATAAAAACACTTTGGGTGACGAATATCACTACGTTATGGAATGTCAGGCATTTTCTATATTCCGCAACAAATTAATTGAAGAAAAATATTCATCAAATGTTAACACTTATAAATTTGGGAATCTTATGAATACCATAGATATTGATGCATTAAAAAAATTGTCCATATTTGTTAAAAAAATATTAGCTCAATTTATTTAATTCCTGTACTCTTACTAACTTGACCTTGCATTTGTACATTTGTAAATATTTTTGTTTTTTGTACCTCATGTACCATTGATATGGTTTAAGAGAAATAAACATTCAGGCATTCAGACAATGAATCCCGGAAAAACTAAAAAAAAGAAAAAAAACTAAAAAAAAAATCAAAACCCTAATCCGTGGGGTTGAAGGGGGGGGGGGGGTGCGTATTACCGTAAAGTACTACTTTTAAATAATTTTAATAATTTGATAATAATAATTGGTAGCGATTCTGCTGAACAGTAGCTGACGTTGCTCTCTAACATCTTTCAGGTGGACGTTCCACAATGCAATGAAGGTTTTGTGGAGTCTGTCCATTCTCTGCATGTTATGCACGTGTATGAGCGCCAGACATCGCCATGATAAACAGCAGCGGCTTAGGCAGGTCCTTCAGCATCGGAGACAGAGTAAGCTCACGACATTCAAACTGTTATAATGATATTACCAAAAGAATTAAGTGGCAAGGTTACATTGAAATGGTACCAATTCAAAATACATCGTGGGCAAAAATTTTGTCAGAAATCACTTTAAAAAAACCGGATTATCTCTCTTTTATCAAAAATGAAATGAACCCATGTTTTCTCATTTTACTGTAGGGATAAATACTGAAGTTTCCGAATGGCTGACAACGAAGAATGAGGAGTTACGAAGATGGCTGGAAAAGATTTCTTTTGCAAACTGGAATTACGAAACTGACCTCTCCGAGGAGAATGCAAAAAAGGTACGCTTGATGAATATTATTGAAAGGTGAATTTCAGAAGCGACAATTCAACGATCCATACTATAAAATTACGTTGTCATTTTCCACCTTAAGTTGGTCTTTTTAAAAAAAAATTTTAAAAAGCAATTTTTTCAGATAAATAGCTGAAAAGGGATAGTCTTTAGATACATTGACAACGAGAATTATTTTTTTTTTTCGATTGTCTGTTATTCATCTTATGTACAAACTGACGTACTTACAAAACTGAATAACTAAAACTTACAAACGTATTATTTTTATTATTAGCTTAACAAAGTTAGTATAGAGTTTTCACGGTGGAAAAGCACTTGTGTTAAAGAAGCATCTGAAAATCTCAAGTTTCCCGGATTGTCAGAGGAGGCTCGGCACCAACTCCGAATTTTCTCTTACGACATTGATCCTTCTAATCCGGAACAACTTAGGTGGGCTATGGAAATCACACATTTTGGGTGTTTTGATTAATAATTATTAAAATCAAAATTGCCAAAGGATTGTTCGATGTACAGATAATATTTAACTTTAGTTTTGTATAGTTACATTATGCCTAGTTTAAGCACAAAATGCGGTCACATTGTCTTTTGTTCTGCGATGTCTAAACTAAAGAAACCATTTATCAAATACAGAATTGTTTACCGGGGCTGTTACTTTTTTTTTTTAGTTTTTGGCTTTTTTGTTATATACAGTCTTTGAAAAATTTATGTAGAAGTATACTAAGACTTTATCTATTTGTTTTTAAACAGAAAAGTGAATGACATTCAAACGAATCTGGAACAGATTTATGGAAAGGGAACCATTGAATATAATGGCACAACCCTTCAACTGGAACCCGGCATTACCAATCTGTTTGAGTCATCACGTGATCCGAAAGTATTGTCGGAATTATGGGTAAAATGGCGAGATGCTACAGGAAAGAAAATGGCAAATCTTTACACTGAGTATGTAGAACTACAAAATACTGGAGCTTTGGAACATGGTACGCGGCACTCTACAGATTTAGTTTTCAGATCATCATTATCATCGTCATTATCATCATCAGCCTGATATCATTCAATAATTTAAAAGACAAAATATCTATGTTGCATTTTTTAAAGTCTGAAAATAGAATCATTTATGAATACAATTTATACGTGGTCATGGTATGTCATTATACATCAACTTTCTATGGCCGCCATAATCATATCTTCAACTTCTTAAATTCTGCCATTTAATGCAGGTTTTGAGGATCTTGGGGACGCATGGCGACAGGGAGAATTTTTTGAAACCCCAGAACTTGTACAAATGGTGGAAGATTTATGGCAAGAGATCAAACCGATGTATGTTCAGCTGCACAGCTACGTTCGCCGGAAGTTAAAAACATACTACGCAAAAAACCATCCTGACTTCGACTTTCCGAACGATGGAAGTATACCAGCTCATGTACTAGGTAGTTCCCTACAAAAATAATTAATAACCTCGATTTGATGTTTATTAATCCTTTCTTCGTGCATCGAATTAATTGATTATGATTGTACTTTAAGTTAGTAAGTGTATTTTTACGCTAAGGACAGTTTTGCGCGGGTTGAATTTAAAAAAAAAAAAGAGCATATGAATATTTAGGTTGATAAGTAAATCAGGGGGACACTGATATGTACTATGTCGGATTTTCTATAAAATCATGTAGGAATTTGATAACATCCATTAGATAAAAAAAATCAAAGTTATTGCAAACGTCAATAATTTAATAGGTAACATGTGGGCTCAGGAATGGAACAACATTTTTGACATAGTGCAGCCGTATCCGGAAGTAAAGGAATCGGATATGAACAGGGCAATGAAAGAGAAAGGATACAACGTTGGAAACATGTTTAGAAGAGCAGAGGAGTTCTATACCTCCTTAGGACTGTTTAAAATGGTCCCGGATTTCTGGCGACATTCCATGTTTGTCCGCCCGACGGAAAAAGACCGTGAAGTACAATGCCACGCCTCGGCTTTTGATTTTTATAACAACGATACTTTCAGGTCAATATAACATCGCTGGTTTATGCAAACATAAACGCAAGGCTTCATTTAAACAAAAAAACTTAAGGAGATCGTATACTACTTAAAATTTTTAAATAAGAATTTTACTATAAACTTGATTTTAAGAAAAGAAAAATAAACGAAAATAATATTAGGTTATTAAATTTTGAATATATTTTAGTTTCCTATATCTTTATACATAGCTTTTCGTCTTATTCAAGAATATTACTTGTAATATAATCTAAAATTGACAACGACCATCCGACCTTCTTAACTAAGCATAAAAGCTGCAAATGTTGATGACTTTTTCAACAATTTCTTTAGAATAAAAATGTGCACGGAGGTCAACATGAACTACTTCCAAACCATTCACCACGAGATGGGACACATCGAGTACTTCATGGCATACCGTCACCAGCCGACGGTTTACAGGGAGGGGGCCAATGGAGGCTTCCATGAGGCCATTGGAGACACAATCGCTCTATCGGTGCGATCACGCAAACATCTCCAGACGCTCGGATTAATGGAAGATGCAAATGTATCAGAGGAAGACAAGAAAAGTAATTATATAACATTTATATATTTTTTATAGATTTGTGTTAGATTTCGAATTTTACTTTTTTGACATCATAATTATTTACAACATAATGAAAAGAAATTAATGAATACATAATTGCACGTTGAGTGAAAGCTCTCAATGAGAGGATCAACCAGGTAAGATTCTGACTGAATGATTCTACACATTTTAGGGTACTGCATAGCATAAAAATGACAGTTTGTCAGATTAAATGTCAAGTGAATAACATGAAAACCGTTCTATTGTAAGTTGATAGTCATCATTCGCGTATTCTGAAATTGCGTTGATATTGCCTTGAAAGTGTTTATTATTTGAACGATGTTTTGAAATTTACCACACTGAACATGAAACTTTCAGTAAATCAAGAGGCCCATTGGCCACGTCGCTCACCTGATGTGCACATCACCACATGTGATGTGAGACAATAGGTATGAATAAAATCAGGTTAATGGAGTCATAATACCAAATATCTGAACACTGAGGTATTATACATGTGGATCCTGTATAAATGAATTAAATTTTTTCCCCTGGATATACTTATGTTTATAATCAAGTCCCTTTTCTAACAGAATGATTTTATAGTCATATCACATGTTGAGCATTGCAGTTCTAAAAAAAGATCCTAAACTGTTGTTCATATATGGGATATAAACCTACTTCAAACTCTGAACCCCTTGTGAGGCCCAAGAATCGTTCAGGTGCCAGAGTCTAAACAATTTTAAAGAATCAGCAACATGTCAAAATGCTTGCATATAAGTAAAACCATATCATTATGATAACATTGCAGATTTTATGATGTAATATTGGATCCATAATGTGGCCCCAACCTACCCCTCAAGATTCTGATTTTAGCGAATTTAAATTGACTATCTGAAGGCAAATGGTTTTTTAGAAGAAGATTTTTAAAGGTTTTTCTTTCTATATATATTCCTATTTAAAACTTTGTCACCCACCCCTCCCTGTGACCCCATCCTACCCCTGGGGATCATGATTTGAACAAACTTGAATTTACCATACCTGAGGATGCTGCACACAAGTCCCTCCCCCCATTGTGGCCCCAACCTACCCCCGGGGTCACGATTTTCACAACTTTGAATCTACACTACCTGAGGATGCTTCCACATAAGTTTCAGCTTTTCTGACCAAATATGGTTCTTGAGAATAAGATTTTTGAAAATTTCTCAAAATTTTTCAATAGTTGCTAAATAACTCCCTTTGTAAAAGGACGTGGTCCTTAAGTTTCACAACTTTGAATCCCCTTTGCCTAAGGGTGATTTTTGCCAAGTTTGGTTGAAATTGGCCAAGCGGTTCTGAAGAAGATGTTGAAAATGTGAAAAGTTTAAGGACGGACAGACGGACGACAGATAAAATGTGATCAGAAAAGCTCACTTGAGCTTTCAGCTCATGTGAGCTAATTTTAAAAAAACTATGCTTTCTTTGTTTCTTATTTGAAAATAACTATGAATTCCATCGACACATTAACCAGAGTCCGACATCAACTATCTGATGAACCAAGCGCTTCAGAAGTTGGCCTTCCTTCCTTTCGGCTATCTGGTGGACAAGTGGAGATGGAGGGTGTTTAGTGGAGAAATCACACCGGACAAGTACAATGAAGAATGGTGGAAAATGAGGTGATATTTCTGTGGAAAATTATGACTGCTATTCATACGTTGTGTTTATTATTGCACTTTTTTAAGTTATCGATTCTTTTTTTGGTTATTATATAGATTATGCAATAATGATTTAAATAGTTTTATCATGTTTAAAACCCTTGAGTTTGTTATCGTCCAAGCAATTTTTTGCAGCAAATAAGTACTGCATCCGATGGTAAAAAAAACTCTTTCATTTAATAAAACGCTATGTTCGAATTCTTTCTTCGAAGATTGGAATACCAAGGAGTGACCTCCCCTGTTCCTCGATCAAATTCGGACTTTGATCCGGGAGCAAAGTTCCATGTAGCCGCCAACAGCCAATATATCATGTGAGTTCTTTTCTCAAGCCATTTCTCATGAAATCATGAACGGATTATCTTGTTTCACCGCTTTTTTATATGAAAAAAAGAAAGTCTAAAAATAATAATCTATTTTCAGATATTTTGCCAGCTTCCTGCTACAGTTTCAGTTTTATGAGTCAATGTGTCGGGCAAGTGGCCATACAGGGCCTTTGTATACTTGTGATTTCTACAGGTCAAAGGAAGCGGGAGCAAAATTGTTGTAAGTGCAAATCTTTTTCATGGTTACGGAATAAACATAGCGATATACTGTAATACTATCTGCAACTATATCTGCTGATGTTCAACCTGTGATCTTGTAACATTTTGTATTTCTAGCTTTTGTAATCATTAAAAAACAAAAGAAAAAAAATTAAAATTAAATTTTATAATTTCAGGAATATGTTGAAACTAGGTGGAAGTAAACACTGGAAAGAGGCACTTAAACAAATGACAGGGGAGACTAATATCAGGACCGAACCCTTCAAGAAGTACTTCCAGCCTCTTACCGATTTTTTGAAGAAGGAAAATAAAGGGGATGTAGGATGGGCGAAAGCGGGGATAAACTGGAAACGGGAATAGTCTAATAAATTTCATCAAAACCTTCGTTTGTTTGTTTGAGTCGTTTTCAATTCCAGATCAATTGGAGTTAAGCGATATCAGTAATCGCACATTTATATATATATATATATATATATATATATATATATATATATATATATATATACCGCATCACTTTTTTCCATAAGACAACAACTTCCGTCCACCCTTTAGCCTTTTGTCGCATATCCGAGGCAGTAGATGCAAATTGAGGGGCGATTTTTATTAATGACAGGTGTGACGCGTCGTTTTGGTTGAATCCGTTGTAAGCTTAGATGTTGAATGACCGATCAGGAGACGGAGAGGATCACAAAATAATTTTACTGATGAGTTTCAAGCGAAACTTCCACCAGATCTGACAGTTTGAAATAAATTCAAGATGGTGGCGATGGGTACCTTGTGTATTATTAGGTATAGTGTATTTATTTTTATTACGAGAAAAATTTATATCGTCAGGTGCCTGTGGCTACTCATACCGTGAAGTGTTGATTTTTTTTCTATACATGAAATTTTTTAAATTTTAATGAATATACATGTTTTTCAAACAAGCTTGCTAACCGCTTTCCAGCACTATGATTAAGTTTATTCTAACACAGTTCTGACTGATTTTGAAACCAATAGGTGGTATTGTTCACATCCTTTTCAAATTTTGGTTTTTTGTCCGGGTCCGAGAGATTATTTGTTGATTTGTTTTGTAATGCTCTAGGTCTTTAAAATGAACTATAGAATTTGATTTAAATGTAAATAAAATAAAAAATTATGATTGCAGTGACATTTTAAGTAAAATATCAAAATATTGAAAATATACACAAGCTTTAAAAATTTTTCCATTAATTGGGGTTTTAAAACATTTGACCGAAGTGAAATTGATATACATTGTTGATGGCATTTGACCTCTGAGATGACCTTGAAATTGACTTGTATAATTTTGAACTAATTGATGATTTTGTCCAAATTTGTCAGGTACTTACTATAAAGATTGAAGAGCTTCACATTTCCTAATGATAGAGGATTAACTAATTATAAATTGCACAAACTTTAAGATGAAATGAACACCATTCAATTGTAGGATTGTAAATGTTCAAACAACTTGTACATGTACGTATACCTGGTACCTCGGTTTTTTCTGCCTTCAGTAAAAGAAAGGTATTAAAGCTGTTATAATTTATTTTTATCTCTTAACTAAAACAATTGTTATAAAATTTTATAAAGAGTTATGCCATCACTTTGTGTATACTTGAAAACATATTAATAAGAAAACTAATTTCACGAGTATTATAGCACCACCACCTCTATTAATAGAATCACACAATATTAATGTTACCTGAAGCACCTTCATCTGAAATTTCAATTCCAATAATCGTGATGTTAAAATGTATAAATAACTACCGCCCACTTTAACGTACTGGTTGAGTTTCGTGAGCGATAAGTTGACTCCACGTGCTATACATATTAATCAAAAGTAGGTGGTGTTTATCTTACTATGGGATGAACAATAATATTAAAATGTTATTTTTACACGAACAGAAATAAACTACAAATCAATATTTATTCAACGAAGATAATTTATGCAATGATCTTCGCGGGTTTCATACGGGTATAAAAATGGTTTTTTTTTTTAAAATTAATCCCAATAGAAGTACAACGTCCAATAGAAATCAGTTTTTAACAAGAATTCCTTTTAAATGAATGCTTTAATAAAATAGGATATATCACGCATTTTGGTGCTTTCTGAAATGGCAAGGAATGAATTACCTTTACTTTTAGTAGGTGAATTGTTCTTGCAAAAGAAATTCATACGCATGTAAAGAAAAACATGATTTGAAGCATTTTGTAACTTTATAAATGTTTGGATATTACGACAATTGCATCAAAATAATGTTCCTTAGTAAACATGTATCACTATATTAAAGATTTATAATAAGCTGTTAACGTTACTGCCTAGTTAACAAAGTATTGCGAGGAGAGTTGTGTGCTCAGAAGATGAAATTTGCCGGATGCCTCATAAAGACACAACTGTAATCGGCCGATGCCGGCCACAAATGTGAGAATGTATATATGTTGTTGGTTTTTGTTTTGTAATTTTGAATTTGCTGGTGATGTGGTGTTACTCAAATTAAGTTTTTATCATGGAGATTCATCTACTACAGTCGCAACCAAAACACTTTTCTCTTTGATTCTAGAAATTCGTAATTTTATTACGTGATTTAGTCATTAATTAATTCCTTCTGTCTGCATGTGTTGCACTTTTCTCGCTGATTTAACCTCTGTTTGCGATATATGTTATATGTCAGGTCTGTATGGCTTGTAATCGTTGAAACAAAGAAGTAAAACAGATTACAGTAATACAGTTCTACTTAAATGTTGAAGAAAGAAAGCTCAAGACGTACAAATTACATAGATTTCTACTGTTGAGAAGCTATTTCCAAAAAATGACGAAAAGGTGTATCAAATAAATAACACAACTAACTGGCAATGCATGGGCAATTTGCAATTAACATTCAGGGATTGTAGTATATCGTATTTGAATCAAGTTGTTATGTCTTTTTTCATATAATTGATACGTCTATGCTTTCTATAGATTGATCATTTGACTTATGGAAATATACTCTGGAAAAACTGTGACAGAACTCCTTCAAAATTCAATCTATTTTCTACGTGTAAATTTAAGAAAAATTTATGTTGCGAGAAAAGGTGCCTCCCCTGACGCTACGTGCCTGAAAAGTTCATCTAAAATTGATTTAAGAAGGAAATTCCCTTGCATCATTGACGTACATTATCCGGAGAAATTGACGCCAACAGAAACAGATTCCTTACGGAGATTTATGATAAGACATCTTTTTTCCATTCGAAATTCTCTGGACTAAGTACTGTTATTCGGGTATTCTCATGTTGTAATTACCCTAGATGTTTCATTAATTAGCCGCATTCAACCTTACAAGCAAGATCGGAGGAGGGGGTCAGCCGGGAAATCTCGATTTTTTTTTCTTAAACTATTGATTATAAATATCGAATAATTAGTAAGCAAAATGTGATTGGATGATATATTTGGACTTGGTATAATTATACTTAGTGACGACAGATATGCCTTCACCAGATACTAGTATTCTTTGCTGCCTTCTTCGTTTCAAAGGTTATTTTAGAGATTTAAATTATTATTATTATTGATTGAAATTTGGATGACAATGGTTACTACAACAGTTATTTACTATTGTTCTTGACATGTTGTGTCCAAAGAAATTTAAATATATTTACATATCATAATTTAAAGTGATTTAAACATTTAATAATATTAAAAGATCGTCCTAAGAAAGCACATTCACATGGTGAACAACTTGATCAAATCAGACAATTTTCCAGAACAGTAAATGTTTGAATTAAAAATCACTTGCTTTTGAAAATTTTCCTTGATTACATTAGAGTGGTTAAAACATCCATGTAAAATATTTTAAACTAATTTTAGCTCACCTGAGACATAGACTCGTGAGGTTTATCTGATATGAAGTCCGTGGTGTATCGTTGTTTTGATTTGTAAGGTTTTTGTCTTGTTAACACTTTTAACAGGTAATCCTTGCTTGATTGCACTCAGTCTCAACTATTTTGCAACCGTTTGTCCACAGAATCATGCAGGCATGGGCACGATTAAAATAGAATTAAGCGCTGGGCCAACATAAAAATATTGAGTTTCCCTTCCGCTTCATAGACACGCAAGCGCAGGGGAATGTAAATATTGCAGCGTGGCATATATCATGAGCCAGTGGGCTCTCATTGAAACCTGATGTCTTCAAAAACTATACATTTATAAAGATGCATTCTCTATGAATGCATATTTCTTACCACAGACATCGAAAACTTCACATTCAAATTCTTTTTCAGTGTGTCAATCCAACTGTAACTATTTTTAGACAGCAATCGCAATCACGTGACACTAAAATCGATGTAAAAAACAACTCGGTTTGTTTACTTGTGCATTTTCCGGATGAATTTTAATGACTTGTTAACTGATAGATGATGACTTATGATGCGTTAAACCTTCCGTATGATGAAATTTAGTATTATATTTCTTCTGATTTCCGTTATCATAATCAAAAAGTAAAACATCCATTTTGAGTCACCGTGTCACTTTAAAGGCTTTTTTTTCATTATGAATGATATGAGAATTTGAGACTTCATTAATCAATCTTAATAAGACTTCAAATTCAAATTTAAATGTAAAATAATAAGCAATATAGAGAGCGCAGTCTTTAAAATTATGTAAATGAAGTTTTTTTTCTTGGAACTTTACGAGTTCGGATGAAATCTTGACCTTGCATCTTTAGCCATAATTATTCTGTTGTTATTGATTTCTTGAAAATTAGAATTTGATTAAAATTTGATAATTAAGCTATTATTGGCAATATGCCAAGAACTTTTAGAGAACCTCGCTTCATGCTTTGAATGAATTGATTTTAGAGCTTGTAATTGTTCTAATTTAATAGATCCATGTTGGGGTTATTTTAATTGTTATCTTAGCATTAGGGTGGTCACACCTCATTAACTGTATTGTTGATTCCTTAAATATCTAGGACAAACACACTTAGTGACACTTACACACCCCGTTGTCTCTTTCTGTGGCAAAATAGATACAAAATAACTCTCTCTCTCTCTCTCACTCACTCTCTCTTTCTCTCTCTCTCTCTCTCTCTCTCTCTCTCTCTCTCTCTCTCTCTCTCTCTCTCTCTCTCTCTCTCTCTCTCTCTCTCTCTCTCTCTCTCTCAATAATGGTTAATCATTAGGTAACTCTAGTGATTTTTCTAAGACACATTAGGTTTATTAATTAAAACATCTGCAAGGAATTGTGAAACACAGAGTGAACAACTGATTATCTGATTATATACTCATGTGAACCAATATTTATAATTATTTAAAGTGAAAGTGGAAAATCATGATAAATGAATATAAACAATTTTATTCTATGAATTATATTTTAAATAACAATAATATTGTAGAGTATTTTTTCAAACAATATGTGCAACAAAAATATGCATGTGAAAAGTAATCGAAAGTAATCGAGAAAGTAATTATAATTACACTAAAAATTTTAGCTGTAATCGATTACATTACGATCACAAGTAATCGAAAATAACTTCGATTACAGACTACTCTCGATTACTTGAAAAAGAGTAATCATTACAATCGATAACGAGTACTTGATTACGATTACCCAATGCCTGGAATCATGTAATAAAACAATTATTGGGTTTCCTTTCGATCAAGGCGATGATATACATGTATTGCATGTACCCTCACAGTACATTTTATTCACCTCGCTCTTCGGGTTCGGTGAATCTTTGTTATAACTTCTCGGGTAGCTAAATCATTGTTTTGACCTCAGATACAAGAATGATTGAATATCATTAACAGTCCTGCACTTTTTCCAAGCGCCTTAGGCATAACAAAAATAAATCTCTGGAAAAAAAACCTGGACGAAAGAACACTGTATCGTAAGTATCCACAGACAAGTGGGAGTGTTGTAATCTACACGTTTCTGCAAACGACAGATGTAGGATAGCTATAGATTTTCTCTCATTACCTCAGACGTAGCTTACTTCTGTTTTCGAAACCCATATAGATAAAATAGGTCAAGAAGCTAACAGAATGGGGTAAATTTTAACAAGTACATAGTGTACTTATATGTATCAAGAGAACAAGTTCCTTAGAAATTGATTTTTTTTATATTGAAGCTGGCAATCAGTTAAAATATACGTCAATTTTTATGAATATGTAAACTTGAGAACAAAAAATATTGAACAGTACAACCAACGAGTTTCCACAAATTTCCAGAAATTTCCATTCGTTTTGTTGAAGATTTTTAAAAACGTTGTTAACGGTCATTGTAATATCTGCATAAAACATATATATTATTATAAAGTAACTTGATCCAAAGGGTCGGATCATGTCGAGTTGCCAGGCGCGGATCATCAAATCAAACGAGACGCAAAGCGTCGAGTTTGATCTGATGATCCGCGCCTGGCATCTCGACATGATCCGACCCTTTGGATCAAGTTACTGTTACAATGATAAATTTATTATATACCCTTGTCCATTTAAAAGTTTTTATTACAGAACTATCTTTTTAAAATCAGTTGTATGACGTTTACTTATATAATAAAGCTATTTTAAACGAACTCTTTTAAAAACACACTAAAATACAGACGTTATTTAATGTATACTACGTCATCAGTTTCAGAGACGGGTGATACGGAATCGGAAACCCACAGTGTGGTGATCCGGAAAATCGGATCATACTCTGTAAAGTTGACATTATTAAGTAATACCCTTATTGTACGGATAACTCCTCCTACATTTTTCAAGATAGGAAGTTGATGTTTTGCATATCAATAATTCATATATCAGAGATGTAAAAATTATTTTGATTTTTGATTTTTGATAATTTTTGAAAAAAATGCCATCTGTTTAACTTGGTCATTTTTTTCGCAGAATATTGCATATAGGGTACCCCTTTTGTACAGATTACTACTCCTACAGTTTTCAAGGTAGGAAGTTGATGTTTTGCAGATCAATTGTTCATTGCTTGTATTTTTAACGACTCTTCCATGTTTATCATGATACAAGCTGGCATCGTTATCTTTTTTAAAACTTCATTTACATCGTCCCATTGAACTAGATTTTTTTTTACACTGATTAATTTAAATCCATTTGTAAGAAAAAAAGGAAATGTTTCTTATATTTCTCCAAGGCAGAGGTTTTGGATGGGATTACTGCAGGTCTTAAATCTCCAAACCTTTAAAAATTGTAAACAATTGTTTTACTTTTAAGTATACTCACGAGAAGAAATATCACGAAAGTCTAAATTTGAAGACTTCATTTTTACTCTGCAAAATCTCTAGAATCCAGGAGCTTACGGGGGCTTCGCCCCCTGGACCCCCACCAGGGCTTTGCCCTGGACCCACATGGGGCATCCAGGCGGCCCCCAGACTCCTTGACTAAAACTGGCGCCCCCTCTAACTTCAAATACTTGATCCGCCCCTGTGGATCCTCATTTAGCTTTCACACTGCCTTTCATTGTGTAGGTGGCTGATAATTACACTAAGCCTACTGTAACGTAATGCTTAAAAAACTGCATTCGAAAAAAAGAGAGTGGTTTTTTCGACAAAGGACAGGGGCGTACAAGGCGTTATATATCCCCCAATTGAAACAATAAAAAAGAACTTGTTCAATTGTTAATAAAATGTGTATTCTTGGCTTGTATACATTGTTTATATTACAAATTTCACGATACATGTCAATAACATGCTTTCATTCTGTTAACACAAGAATTATAGGTTCCAAATTAAGCCACACGACGTTTTGTGCCTTAATCTAGACCATTTACTGTGCTAAATTGCAATTTTCTGGTATGAATGGGTTTAGACTCCATCCTAAAAGTACCTTTATTAAAATGACGAGGTTTCATTCTTTTTTATTTTTGATTTATCAAAGTGGAGTCTAGACCCATTATGGATCAAAATTCGTGGTTTTCACAAAAACTTCAAAAATTTATTTATAATTGTCAAACTATAAAAGTTATTCAGAGTGATTGATATGTGTCAACGTAGCTCAGTGTGATACGCGGAGGATTGTAGACAGTACCTCTCGGCTGAGAGGGTGTTCGAATCATAGTGGACTTTTGTTTTTGAAATTCTGCGCCTTTGCTTCCTTTTAGGTAAAACATTATTTTTCAATTTTTTTATGTAATAGATCTAGAATTATTTTGGAAAATATTTAAAATTCTTCAGATAACGACAAAAATACATAATGTTCTTGCCCATTACAAATAACATTTAATAAACAATAGCGCTAGCACGGTCAAAGATTGTTTGAGATCACGTTGTAATGTTAAGAAAATAAACACAGAAATGAAAAAAAAGAAGAAAAGTATAAAGTATAAACGTATGTTTGTTAATGGTCAGATAATGCAGTTCTATATTATACATGTACTGATGCACACCTTTAAATATGAGATTCCTTTATATGAGATTTACACAAGTCGTTTAAATATCGTAGTTGCGGGGGATTCGACAGGCATTGTACGCTCTCCTCCTTTACGAGATTATATCAAAGAAAGAAAAACGCTTCACTTTTATATTTTAGTTTAAGTGTAAATTGGAATTTTATGTGAACATGTGCACAAATTAAGCTCACATACTTACATGTAATGTGAGTATTCAGCTTGGTGTCCATTGCATGATTATTTGATAGCATTTTTAAAAGAATGTGATTTTCACGACATTTCACAAGCATAAACAGATAATTACGTTTATCAATGATTTACCGGTTTTCTAAATTGTACACACTGGTACTTTGTGTATACTTTTTTGTATTTAAAATACTCTTCAATACAACAATTTTTCGATTGTTTTTCACGTTATTGGCAAACGCCTTAGCTACTTAATACTAGTATCACGCATTGCTCCAGGATTTCAATTTCATCAAGGAAGCTTTTCAATTTCATCCCACCTTTTTTTCAATGAAAAATATGAAATTGACCCATGCGAAATTTCCACGGGAAGAATACACATGTTCTACGATGTATAATCTTGACTGATATATAATACATTATCAAGAAGATATTGCTTCTGTAATTGTATCTTCCGCCTGTAGCTTCCGGTCTGAAAAAAATTCTGATGGACTACTTAATACCAGGACTTGTCCAGCTGAATTTGAGCTAAAAACCTGCAGCTTCTGTAATTGAGAATAATTTGTTTTAGCTACTAGAATTCAGTGTAAGTTTTGTTCGTTAGAAGTACCAATTAGAATCAAACATTTGGTCGCCTTCAATGCCAATGAATAAAATGTTTTTCTCGTCATACCTGCTTTGAACTCTAATAGTTAGTTAAAAATGAGATAACAACCCCTAGAATTTGACCTAAATTAATTTTTAATACATCTATAACCCCACTGAGTTTCAATAAATGGATCAATTTCAGGTGTAATAAATTAAATATTTCTTTTTGCCGGGGAGGGGGGGGGGGGGTTAACATTTAAGACTGCGGAACATTGAATTTAACTGGCAAGATTGGAAATATACAGCTTACGTCAATTTCACCCGCCCGTTACAGTCAAAACATTTGAAATGGGTGGGAACAAATTGACACGGACGTCTGAGAAAACATTGGATTGAAACTGTAGTTATAGGAAGTGTATTTTCAATTTTCAAAAGTCTGGACTCAAGTGGGGCCATTGTTGAAACGGGGTTTATTCCCAGAGGAGAATAATTCAAATATTTCACTTATAATTATACTATAAAATATTTATTTTAATTTAAGTTGAGTGATATCCGTACCTAAGAAATCTTCAAAAATGTCGATATCAGTGATTTTTTTTTTGTGAATGTATTGATAGATAAACAATGAACACGCATATCTATTTGTATACATTAACTTAGCGAAAAAAATTATACTTTTATTAAATACTTGCCAATGGTATAAATTTAATTTATCAAATCGGAATTTGAATTATTCTCTTCTGGGAATAAACCCCGTTTCAACAATGGTCCCACTTGATTTCAGACTTGTGACGACTGATTCTCTGAAGTCATCGGACAATGCTTTGCCTTTGCGTATAATCTCTCCCGAATTGGGATCTTCTCATATTTGCTGATTATATAATTATATATACTTATTAAAATAAATTGTTTTTCAATCGCTTTGCTGATACTAAATAAAATGTTTTTCGATAGCTTTAAGTTATGTAGCAAGTTAGAAACGGTGAGGTGGAATGAAAATACTCTTCCTATAACTACAGTTTCAATCCAATGTTTTCTCAGACGTACGCTTCAATTTGTCCCCGCTCATTTCAAATGTTTTGTCTGTAACAGGTGAAATTGCTGTATATTTCCAATCTTGCCAGTTAATGTTCCGCGGTCTTATTTATGCATGCAATCGAGTAGCTTTGTTTTTCTTCATGTTAATTACATATTGTCTTTTCAAGCTGTTAAATATATATAGTCCCTGACTGTTCACCGGAAATATCACTATCCAATTGACAGCAACTGCCATGTCTTCTAAAGATAAACATAAAAAGTCAATTCCCGAGGCACGAGGATAGACATGTAAAACTAAAGTACTTATATCCAATGTCTATTTTCTTGACTCGTACATGAACCTTGTAAAAATTATATTACTATAATATAACGCTTAATATACCCAGCGCTTTTTTGCAATTACACAGTCAGGTTCTTTTTGTAACTGCACTGTTATAAATGAATTAGAATATTATTTATGTAGGGAGTACTACATGAGATGGATTACGGATGTAGCTAGGGCTAAGGGGTGTCAATTTCAACAGTGTTTTTTTCTCTCTGTCATTTCAAATTTTGTTACATGTATCAACAAGGCATGGTTAATAATAGCTTAGAAAATTGTTTTATAGATTACATATCTAGATGAATGCTGTAAAATACTAGATATGGCCAGAAATTAGTCCTGACTTTTACCCTTTACGTAAAAATACACAGTACGGACTGCATCGCTGCAACTTGAAATCTAAATTCCCGGTTATGCTTATAATCAGGATGTTATTCAGGAAATATTCTCACCTTTATTTTTAGTTTACATATCCATAAAAAATATTACCCATTACAATGATTACAGATTAAATTTTACAAATAGATTGAATTGAACTGTGTTGTTAATTGTTAAGACCGCGGAACATTAACTGGCAAGGTTGGAAATATACAGCTTACGTCAATTTCACCTGTTACAGTCAAAACATTTGAAATGGGCGGGGACAAATTGACGCGGACGTCTGAGAAAACATTGGATTGAAACTGTAGTTATAGAAAGTGTATATATTTTTTTAAACTTCAGATAGCTGTGCAATGTTGGTGAATTTTATTAAAACTTCCGGTCGTCTAGCTAAAGATATCCAAATAATTTTCGTGAAAGTTGTTCTTTAAGAATAATTATATTTCACTTATAATTATACAATAATATATTTATTATAATTAAAGTTGAGTGAAGTTAACGTTAAAACTACATTGTATAATGTTCCGCGGTCTTTATATCAGTAACGGAATTTTCATAAAATATTCTCCTCTAGGAATAAACCCCGTTTCAACAATGGCCCCACTTGATTTCCGACTTGTGACGACTGATTCTCTGAAGTCATCGGACAATGCTTTGCCTTGCGTATAATCTCTCCCGAATTGGGATCTTGTCATTTTGTTGATTATATACTTATTGATGAAATAAAAGGTTTTTCAAACGCTTTGCTGATCCTAAATGAAATGTTTTTTCGATCGCTTTAACTTATATAGCAAGTTAGAAACGCTGAGATGGATTGAAAATACACTTCCTTTAATTACAGTTTCAATCCAATGTTTTCTCAGACGTCCGCGTCAATTTGTCCCGCCCATTTCAAATGTTTTGACTGTAACAGGCGAAGTTGACGTAAGCTGTATATTTCCAATCTTGCCAGTTAATGTTCCGCGGTCTTAAGATATTTGACAAACATAACTTTCCAGCATTTCCAGTTGCAGACATATCTAAGTATTTAAAATATTTTTTTAAATCTGTGAATGAAAGAATAAAAGACAATCTATAAAAGGTTATAATCATTTTGAATTTAATAAGCTTTTCATCCGGAGAAAAATGTCAATCTCATAATGCATCAAATACTGTAGGGAAAAACGGATTTACACATTGCTATCTTTCCACGAATTTCCTCAAAACCAATTTGGCATGTGAAATGCACGACATCCCTTAAAAAAATGAGGGACCCAATGCCATATGCAAAACTTTTCCTCTCTAAATGTTTGTTCTTGTAAACATTGTACAAAAGTAGATTTGCTAGGAAGGTATAATAGTGTGATATTCAATCTAGAAGGGCTTAAGATAGATGATGACTATAAATCAGTTTCCTGGTCCGATTATTTTAAGATTCAATTTAATATATAGCGGTCATTTTCTTTTGAAATAGATATATTTCATTGAAGAAATAAACAGCAAGTTAAAAAATTCACCAGGATATGAACTTGGTTGGTAACGTGACAAATTCCTGTGAAGCCCGAAGGGCTTCTCAGAAGATTTGATCACGTACCAAGCAGGTTCATATCCGGCGAACTTTTATGTTGTTACGGGGCGCCAGAAGGCGTTATTTGATATACATTTAGATATTGTAACTGCGCTTCTGCGGGATAGTTTTTTTTATATAGAATTAATATTATGCTTATTTTTATAAATTAAAAGTAAATTTGCATGTAGAAATATGTTTTATGCCTTTAAAAAATATTACATATTTTTTGTTTTACTCGTAAATGTAAAGTAGGTCATAGACTGTCGTGATATGCGCGTTTTTATCGTGACTATAATCTATTCGGATAATTTCGGAGTTTTTTATTCTTTCCAAAACAATGTATCGGGATCCGTATATGGGACATACTAAAGACCTGATCAAAATACTAAAGACCTGAATGACATGAAAATTTATATAAATGATATATTTGAATTTCTATGTTCTGAGTCAAATAAATTGACTTTTTGTGTGTATTTATTATATTTCCATGTGAATTGTGGTAAAAAAAAATATATCATGAAATGACAATCATATCAATTATTTACGCAAAAATATGAAAGACCTGAAAATTTGAATTGACCTGAAAATTTGAGCTGACCTGATTTATTTTTAATTCTTTTGAGAACCTCATGCAATTAAATAACCATGATTATCTTCATAAACTGAAGGGTGTATAAGATTTATAATTCTATTTAGGAAAAAAATTATCCAGCTATTATTTTTTACCTTTAAAATTGTGCAGTTTCTACCGGATGAGCATGATCTTACATGTACCTTTAAAATAATCCATTTCTATTTTATTATGTGGTCCCTTGAAATCATATAAACTAATGCATTAAGTAATGCAATCCAATGCAAAAAAAAATCAAAGTGGTTTAAAATACATAATCTCCAAAAGAATAAACTTCAAAACGTGTTGCTGAAAATATATTAAATTTTACCATAAAAATTAGTACAACCAACTCGTTATTTTCTTCTTTGTGTTGTGGTTTTTTCTTTTTTGTAAACAACCAATGATGATTCATACAACAATTATATTTTTTGCAGCCCATTTGACGCTTGCGTCAATAAGTTTTCTTGCTTATTACTTGTATATAGGTTTGAGAAAAGCAAATCGTTCATAGTTATTTAAAACATATCCGTGTTTTTATGTTTACAATAATGGAGCCGTCAAACGATAAGCGCGTGCGATTATTATTGTGACGTCGTGAAAAAGAAAAGTTCACACAGAATTGAACATTTCTGCTATTTTATAGGTTCATGTAAGGAAACATATTTGCAAATGTAAATATAGGAAAAATTAATATAACGCTGATATCGACTTGTCAGATGCTTTTTAGTGTCAATCATAAACAAAGAAAACAAAACATCTGACAAGCCAACATTATTATCTGACGAGTGGCGGCAGAACTCTAAACCATACAAAAGAACGTGACGTAAAATTATTAAAAATTATTTACATTTTCTTCAGTTAATGTATCAAGTGACCCTTCGCTTCAAGGTTTTTTTTAACAAATGTCATGCGCATATTGGACCTGCTCTACACGCTTGGCTTATGTCAACCCCCCCCCCCCCCCCCCCCCCCCCCCCTCTACATCTTGATTGACTAATCGAGATGTAGAGAATAGAATCTAAATGTATTTTCTAATATACTGAAAAACTACCAAAACCGCCAAACTATCGTTGATGTCAGCTACAAATTTTTAGTTACATCCACTAAGTATGATTTCCTCTTCTTCTTACGAACATTGATTGTAATTCATAGCTGTATGGAAACTGACAGGATTGAAATCTACATGATCCAGTTCTAACCAGTTTATCGATCGGTTGAAACCTTCAGCAACCTAAGAAAATTCACGGACTGCATGAAATAATCGTGATGATGTCAGACTTAAATTCCCATGTAAGACGATTTGGCTGTTTCTTGTATCTAACCCACTGATGTACATTTACAATAATTTAGTTACTTTTACTCACTTTTTACGACTTATTCATAAATTTGTTCAAAGAAAGATGTAAATATAAACAATAAAAGACTTTATGGCAGGTTATGAATGTAGGGATCAGTCATTAGTTAAAACATGACACGTGACTGCCAGATACATCTCTATGTCCGTTCGGCGAGATTTTATATTCGACAATATGGCCGACGCTTCGCCTATTCATCTCAAAATTTCATAATATTTAATACAGAAATTGCGTTCAGTAAGTTCTTAAAATATTTAGAGTAATTGCCCCTTCGAATTACTTTTAAATTAGAGTAGTTGCCCTTTGAGTTGACGTCACATTGTCGTGTCTGGAGCAAAATAAAATGGCAGCGTCGAGATTTTATTAAACCTCTGTGGAGAAACGGGAGAAAATTTGACATTTTTCTCCGGATGAAAAGCTTTTGTATGATCGTTGCTTCTTGTGAAAAAAAAGTCTCACTTTGTCCTCGGGAAAACAAATCACTTATTAGGTTTGTCACTGACTGACTACGGAAATATCGGGTTGATCGATCAGTCTCATAGACGGCGAGGCGAAGAATATGTCGGGTTGATCATTCTCATATTTCTGTAGTCAGTCAGTAACAAACCTAATAAGTGGTTTGTTTTACGCAGGACTATCGAGTGAGACATTTATTCACAAAAAGTGATGATCTACGCAAATCCATGTAAAAGTGGCCTTTCTTCTCGTACAATTTTACACACACAATCAAACTCTTCAAAATTATTTTTAGTTTTCTCCCTTTCCTCTACAGAGGTTTAAGCGAATATCAATGCTGCCATTTTATTCTGCTCCAGACACAACAATGTGACGTCAACTCAAAGGGCGACTACTCTAATTTAAATTTAATTCTATAAGGCAACTACTCCAAATATATTAAGAACTTGTATTAAATATTATGAAATGTCGAGATGAGTAGGCGAAGTGTCATCCATATTGTCGAATGTTAATTCTCACCAGACGGATACAGATATATATCCGGAAGTCACGTGTCATGTATAAACCAATGAAAGTGCGTCATTTCAGTCCGAGGGAAAATAAAGGACTATATCAAGACTCGTAGAAAAAAGTTTCATGTGCTAATGGAATAAGAAGAAACAGAGGATTTTGCTGCGAAAAACGAGTCTTAAGTAATAAAAGCTATTTATGCTCCAAAAAATCATATAAAATACAATAAAAAAAGCATATTTGGTATTAGTTTCATTTGATATACTACACCATCAGTTGTCGTTATAAGCCAGTGCGAAGGGTTAACGCAGATATTAAGAGCAATATCATAGTAAGAGTTTTATAAAAATAATGATTGTTATCGACTGTCGTTGACATTTATGCACTCAAAACTTAACGTACATAGACTTTTTTTGTATAGTTTGATATGATTTGACTGTATGTACATGGTTACGTACCTATAGTAATTGGTGTTTGTAACGGTAATGTAATATGACATGGTTTGTATTTACACTTTTTAATCCATTTTGTTTTGATTGTATTTGTCAACTCCTTAAAAACCAATTTGCATTTTGAAGTAATTCATAAAGAAATAGACTTCTGTATTCAGTGTAGAACAAAACACTTCAAATTTGCAAGTCATGTTTCAATTGTAGCTGCGTATGCCTTGGATTAAGCAAACGTTACAGAAAAGATATCAGAAAAAATGTGCATGACGTCAATCATGATTAATTGGTCCATTACAAACTGCGCATTTTGATAGTTATGCAGATTTGAATGAATACTGATTTCACCATTCAGGGGAAAGAGATTTTGATATTTTGTTCTGTCAGAAGAAAAATAAAATGTAGCAGAAAAAATGATCTCTCTCTCTCTCTCTCTCTCTCTCTCTCTCTCTCTCTCTCTCTCTCTCTCTCTCTCTCTCTCTCTCTCTCTCTCTCTCTCTCTCTCTCTCTCTCTCTTTATTGGGGGGGGGGGGGGAGGGGGGCGTATATTTCAAGTAAGAATTGTGCTTACAAATGGATGTCTAATTTAGATATAAACTTTATAATAACCTTTGTTTCATATGCCATGTCACGTGACGTGTTTAATCAATACTAAAAAAGAATATTCGTGAAAATCACATTGTCAATTATTTAGATATCTTTTATTTTCAAATTACCTTGTAATCCACATTTATATGTACACACACACGAAAAAAAAGAATATTCACACAACGAAATTTACATAATTCTTTCAGCTACTTCCCTAATGGTATGCATTTGCATTGTTTCCGATGTAAAGGTTTTGCAACCATCATTAAATGGGAAATGAAGTTCATTACGACGGTGTAAAATGAAAGATAGCAACCTCTAATTAATCATTTTCCAATCATACTTTTTCATGTTCTTAAGAACCAAGAAAGTTTTTTTGTCTTCGAGAATATAAATGTCATCGTTTGCACCGATTCCATTCATATTTTTTTTCAGTGCTAAATAAAAGTAATTATAGATAAACTCTGGGCTTGATTTTCATTGCAATTACCTAAATTTAATTGGAGGTGTCCGCCCACCTTTTTAATTTTTAACAAAAATATAATCCTATGGAAAGCATTCGAGTTTTCATTATAAAGTTTGTATTTAATTGACTGCCTTTTTAGCAGTGAGTTTATGCAATTTGTTTCACACGAAGTATGGCAATGGCTGAACTAATCTAAAACGTTAATCTGTGATATCCTGTACTTTTATAAGCATCTTTGTTATAAAAGTTTCTAAGTGAAGAACATACGTGTAATATATTGACCGATCAAAAAAAGAGTTCTAAAAACATTTTTTAGGTTGGCGGAATGATTTTAGTCTCGGATTTTTAATTATGGCGGACTTTTGAATTTTGTATAATTAGATCAACGATAGATTGAGAGATTTTTCAAATAGATATTTCAAAGCATTCCATTATGATATCTAATCACGCCTTTGCCATTATTTTCCGAATGTACTCTTGATATCACAAAATTTCCAGAAATACATTTCACAAACCGCTTTCTTAAGATATCGTAAAGATAAACTGTACAGCGTAAAAAAAAAACATTTTTATGAAATAGAAAAAGAAAAATTCAAAGAATCAGGGGCAAACACGTGTGCACATCTATTTCAAATGTATCTTGTAACTTGCACTCACATTTGAGGAAGTGATTTTACAATAATAAAATGGATCATTTTATAATTATGGATGCGATAATACGCGCTACGCATAGCAATGTGCATTTGTTGATTATCCCTGCATATACATTGTACTTTTGTTGACAACTCGTCGTGAATGCTTTCGTTATTTTTGTTTTTGTTTTGTTTTTGTTTTGTTTTGTTATGTTGTTTGTTTTTTGGGGTTTTTTTTCTTGGGGGGGGGGGGGGGGTTGTAGTGATATTCATAATTGTATGATGCTAAATACATTATCGCGAATACGTATTTATTTACATTAATAACGAAAAGCATACAGATCAAATATCGAAGCCAGAGAGTTTTACATGTATACAATAATGCAACTGGAGGGCAAAAGGTTAAATTATTCATGTAAGATATAATATTAGAAATATACTTTTAGTAAGTCCATGGTGTAAGAAAGTATCAATTTCATTACACTAGATACTTATATTCTGATATTTAAATATTTTTTCTAATAAATTATTTCATATTTAACTCATGCGTGTGCAGTGATTGTTTGCAATTTTTATGACCACCAAGATAATATGGGGTGTACAGAAATGTTATCTTCGATTCTCGGCGTAAACGTTATCGGTTTGTAATTGATGTGACAGTGTATGTACAGATTAATAGACTTGGTTTCAATCCAACATATTTATACAGATGTGTTTTTAAAATAGAATATAGAAACCTTTATCTTGTTAACTGATTAAGATGTGAAAGGTGAAATCATTCATCATTCATTCATGAAAGCTCTCTCTCTCTCTCTCTCTCTCTCTCTCTCTCTCTCTCATATCATTATTAACCCGACGGTGTCAACCCAGGTTTCAATCAGAATGTCGTTTGGGATCTAGAATTATTATATTTTAAATAAGGAAATAATATATACGCTTTGTTTTTACGCTCATCAGAGGAGCTGAAATTTCGATCATAAACAAGATTTAAATTTTTGCTTTATAAAAACAATAAAATGCTTTCTTTGGTGATTCATGCGGGATAAGAATTTAGCGACATTGCAGAAAAATATATAACCCGCGTTAGCATGAGTAATTAAAGAAAGCATTAATTGTTTATATTTACATCTTTCTTTAAACAAATTAATGAATTGATCGTAAAAAGTAACCTAAAACTATAAAATTATTGTTAAAGTACATCAGTAAGTTATATAAAAGAAATAGCCAAATCGTATTCTATGGGAATTTTGATGATTATTTCGTCCATGAATTTTCTTAGGTTGCTGAAGGTTTCGACCAATCCATAAACTGGTTAGAACTGGATCGTGTAGATTTGAGTCCTCTCAGTTCTTATATAGCTGTGAATTACAATTAATTTCCATAAGAAAAAGAAGGAATCATACTTGGTGGATGTTAATGTATGTACGATGGGCGTTCAATGTATAGTGTCATCGTTGTTACAAAATAATACAATAAGATATTTTTTGTTATTTTTCTTAATGGTTACCCTCAAAATACTCTCCTTTAGCAGATACACATAATTTCAACCGATTTATCCAAGCTTTGAATGCATTGATACAATGTTTTTTAGGAATGATATTCATTTACTGATAAATGGTAGAGCCCAAAGCATTCCTTGAAGTATATCGTCTTCTTAACAAGTGCTTTTTTAATTTAGGAAAAAGAAGAAAGTCACAGGGAGACAAGTCAAGTGAATAGGCAGGATGGGGGAAAACACAAACTTTTTCTTTTTTCCAAAAATGATCTCCCTATCTGGAATTTATGTGCAGGGGCGTTTATCATTAAGAAGTCGAATGTTGCGAATTCCAGACTTTGGTCTCTTACTTTCGTAATGTTTCTTAAATTTCTTCAGCACATAATTTTTGTATACATGTCCGGTGATTGATCGGCCTTTTGGAATAGCAACTTGAACTACAGGACCTTCACTATTAAAGAAATTGTGTATAATACGTGCATACTTCCTTTGTACTTTGGCATCGTTTTGCTATAATGGTCAACCACAACTTGTAATCAATTTTTCTCTGGGGTTCAAATAATGTATCCATATTTCATCACTTGTAACAATTTCCGATAAACGTCGTCCATTGCAATCTTTGTAGATTTTAAGTAGTTTTCTACACATTTCAACCCGCAATCGTTTTTGTTTTTCTGTTAATAGATGATGTATCCATCTTGTACTAACCTTTATGAGGCCAAGGTATTTCTTTAAAATTGTAAATACAGTCCATGAACGGATCCAGAAAAATTTTTCCAGGGGAGGAGGGGGGGGGGGGGTCCGAAGGATAATTGTTTTTGCCGGGGGGGGGGGGGGGGGTCCGAGTCGTGTTTGCGAAAATTTTACAATGTAAATTTAATAAATTTTTATTTTCCACTAAATTTGCTATTTGTTTAATGGTTAATCGATCATCATTAGTAATGATATCGGTTATGTTTTCAAGTATTGCATCCGTTGAAGCCGTACGAGGTGCTCCAGGATGTTGCTTATCCTTAAGGTTTGGCCATTTTTGAATTTGCTGGCCCACCTGTAAACTTGTCTCAATGACATACACTTCTTTCGAGTCTTTGCCTAGTCTGACACATGCTTTTATGTAGCCTCTTATTTCAGCCTTATTGGATGATGGCTTACCAGTCATATTTTCATAGTGTCTCGAGTAGGAGTTATATATCAGTTTCTCAAAGGAGTATTCGGCCATAAATAGAATATGAACTAAATCATGCGTAAAAAGAAATTCAAAGGTCGATTGAACCCTGTATTTTAAGAAATATGATTAGTGACATTATTTATAACGCCCCTCGTAATTTCGTTGCTTATGATGAATGAGTTTTTGCAAGGATGGTTAATCAGAAGATTTGAACACCCATTTCAGATATCGAAGAATTTGTGAAATAAAGGGAGATGGTACATGTATGACAACCCGAGGAGACACTGTCAGTCACAAACTCAATTTGGTCATAATGCATAAATAAAAAAGGATAGGATTTTGGGGCCATTCTGGAGGATCCGAGGAGTTTTCAAATCTTTTGACAATTCAGAAAAAGAAGCAGGTTATGGTTTCCTATAATACGGCTAATAATTGTAAAATAGATAGCTATAGCTAGCTTATTAACAGCAGAATCCCTAACATGATCAAACGATACTGTATTTCACGATTGGTTAAAGCCTCTGTGTTCATTCCATTTAAGCTCTAGATTGAGTTCTAGATGCCCAGTAGAAGAGAACATACACTTGTATAAAGTCATTGATGTAACAAGAGAACCTCTGACCCTGGGGCAAAGGATTTCACAATTTCTTTCAGAGGCACTCATCCCCATTACAACCATTTTATAAAACAGAAATATATAATAAATGTATCATCTTCTTCCCAAAAAAAAAAACAAAACATGAGAATAAGATCTAAAGGAACGTAATATGAAAGCAAGCCAAAATTAGAAGTTGGTTGAAGATAATAATATTAAGATAATAATATGAAAGCAAGCCAAAATTAGAAGTTGGTTGAGCAATGACTGCATAGAAAACAATTCCGATGAAAAGAAAAGAATACCATTCATATCATTTGTAAAATCAATATTGAATCAAGCAAATATGGGTGCTCGGGTACATGTATACGTAAAGATTGAATATTGATGTTCAGTTGCTAGCAACAAAGCCCCTGGGCATCCTATTCTTTCTATGATGATGGGCTGTCTTCAGGCTTTTTTTATCCGTGGTGTTACATTCTCTCATCAGATAACTGTCGGCACAAAATAATAACTTGCTAGTGGTACATTCAGTAAATATATAAATCCTGATATATCTTCTCAAACCAATTTCCGTAGACGTGATGTTACATTGTTGATACCGAGGCTTATTATACAAATATCTGTAGGAATCGTAATATTATCGTGAACAATCGCAATAGGTCAAAAAATGTACTTTTAAAAAAAAATCGGTGAATAACATGAGCTTCTCTGGTAGAGTTTAAAATGTAAAAATTCTGGCTAAATATATCGAGAAATTTGAGCTTTTATGTCTGGAAAGAACATAGGGAGGTTGTTGTTTACTAATAACCTAACTTGATAATGGAGTTTGCTGCAGGGTAGAGGTTATGGAACGGGCGATATTTTGAATTCAATACCAATGAATAGATTTTCCTTTACTAGAGGCTTAGTAACGATTTTTTCATTTTCTTTTTCAGTTTTGATACTTACCATGCTTAACTAAGGACTTTCCAATGGTCAAAGGTAATACCCAGAAGAGAACATCCGAGTGGCGTTAGATAAAGGAAAAGGTCAGAGGATCACGATTGTACGTTAAAACAGTAAATTTTACTAAAAATAGTTGCCTGCGACTAAAATAATGCAGAATGACGACTTTCGTTCGCTGACAATTGAAACGAGAGTTCGATGGTGTACAATGTGAAAATAACACGACTGGATTTATTTAAAAGTCCAAAAATGGCATTGCACCCCATTTTGAAATAAAATACATGTATTGTTTAAATAAAGAAAAATTTGCAAGTCAAGAGGCGAGCAACTACATGTATCTTAGAGATTCAGTGAGGACCGCTAGTGTATCAGTGTTCACAAACACATGATGAAATTTGCTATTTGAAGTATTCACAAAAAGCTGTATGTTTAGTACTGAATTTTAGTTACCATTAAATTAACATTCAATAAGTTAAACTTTTCAGATGCCCTCTATTGACACTGTTTCATCCTGTGATGTGATACAGCAAGTTCAGCCAAGAAGGTTGAAACAGCCGTCTGCTTCTTATCTCTGTGATTTATTATTGTGAGCGCCAAAAGATAGAAGCTAAGGTCGTCATTCATTTGACACGTGACGATGTAGAGACGATAAGTATTCTTAAAATATACCACATATTCCTGTGTTAATTAAAACTGAACTGACGAGCTAGTGTCCTTATGAGCAGTTGCAAGGCTTGTTGCCGTGGAGAAAAAGAATAATAAGCTTAATATACCCGCTGTTTTACTCAAGTATATTTAATCAGAGAAATGTACATGTTAATTCTGCTCACAATGGAACGCCGAGCATTAAAATACGAGGTTAACATTCATATAAAGAATTTACAAGGCTAAACACATTTTTCAACATTCAATGTTCTATTATCTAGTGAGACTTTAATGCAATGAAAACTAAAAGTAACTTAGTTACACAATACTGACATCCTTAATTAACAATTTGTTCCTATTCTATTAGCAAGAACATTAAATTCCTGTGTAAAAACACAAATCAATAACTTATAAATAACTAATGAATATTTAACGATCAACTACGAGATTGAGACAAATGGTTAGAGCAATGGATCTCTCAACATTGTATCTGACTAAGGGTTAATAAATAAAAGGAATGGTTTTCTATCAAATCAATTAAATGCTACTTTAGTATTCAATAAACAAAGTAGGAAAATAGGATGTAGGGCATTTTCGGATGTAACGAAAATCCGTGTCGCAAAACGAATCTTTAAATAAGTCCAAATGTTTCTACCATGCATTATACTAAATAAAGATGTTTTTTGTCACACATGCCAAACAAACACATCGTTTACAATTACGAATGAGACTTTAGAGTTCATCATGATTGATGTATTGTCGGGAATTATTTCTCAAATATGATGATACAGACGATTTTCACGAATTATTTCAATAATTTATTCGAAAGATGGACACGAAAGACGCAGAGTTTCCTCTAGTCCATCAATAAAAATTAAAATCAAGGCCCAGGCATGTCTAAATTTAGTTGTTAATACTACTATCATATTGCTTTGTTAATTAGGCAAAAAGCAACAGATGTCACGTAATTGATAGTAAAGTATCGCTTGGTGCAGGGTTTCTGATCCGTTCCCTTGGCTACTAGTGCTGACCGGAAACTCTTGACTTGCGAAAATGTTGTTTGATTCGCATCGAAACTTTAGTCAAACAAAACAAATGATTCTACGCCGAAACATCGACATGAGAAATAAAAGTTGTTATCAATTCGAATTAGCACCGGAATGCGAGAGGAATGCATTTGAAAATATTTATATTTGATGGTGATCTTTCGTTATGAGTGGTCAAGTCGTGTAATACTCTATAATCTAGTAATAAACATGTCACAATGTATGATTTCTTCTTTAGCTAACGAAGCGTTTTATTCTTGATAAAAAAAAAATGATGCGTTGTTTCCATTTTCGCAGTTAGTTGTGCCTTAGTCACCCTACCCTTCCCTGTTATTACATGAATCAACCATTTGATAAATGTCTTCTCCATCACCTTATCTCCTTGTTATTCATTTGTCAATCATTATTTATTTATATATTTATTTACCCATATTGAAGATTAACGTGTACTCAACCATAAGCATTATCTTTAATTCATTACTGTACCAAGAAATGCATGATTGTATTACTTTGTCGTATGTCTTAATTTATCTGAAAGTTCGTAGAAATATGTTCATTTATTAAATTATATCTGTTACTTTTCACTTTCATTTTAAAGGATATTGTAGTACACAATACATCTAAGTTTTAGTGTATGAGAATTTCCAGTCAACTGCTAGCTATTTTACAAAAACATGATATCGCGTCTAGTGGAGTTAGTATTAAAGATAATAGCTGTATTCATTGAATTTTCTCCACAATGGTGATGCAACATTTGCAAGTGATGCATATATATCTCCGGGGGAGAAAAAACAAAAGAGTGTCTAGACTGTTGTTTTCATACTTCATGTAATAATGAATGAATCGTAAGCTTTGAATCATTCACCTTTCATTCCAACGTAAATGAAATGTATTATATAATGCAAATTTTATAAAGATTCTTAGCCCTGTAATTCAACAAGCAGTGTACGTAAGCCTGATACAGTTTGATATATACAGACTGATTCCATGTCCGGAATATTTACTTTAGGGAGGGATGATAAAAAATTATAACTTCGCACGCTTCAATTTTTTACATCTTTGCAATAGGTGCGAAAAACCCCCCGATAAGTTATCTTCGCATAGCTTGAAAACTATTTAGTTTTGCCTGTAAACAGTGAGTATGTGTTTCCTGGATTACGTTGAAATGCATAAAACTTGACGGTTGCAATGTATTCCTGTTATAAATCAACAGATCCCGGAAGCTAAATTGTCTTCCTATAAGTTTGAATGGTTTTTTTTGACAGCTAGATGTTATGTCCCGGGTAAGGTCTTCCGATAAGTTTGAATGGCTTTTAGACAGCTAGATCTTATATCCAAGGCAAGGCCGAAAATGATAGTTACAAAGTACAGTATATATTCTAATATTTTCTGTTTTTCTGTAACTCCAAGAACACCTTTGTGAATAAACGAGACCGAAGTAGTGAAAGTAATTACTGAAAAGAAAGGACAAGAATTCTGAGTCACTCAAATTAATTTAGTTTTTATTTTGTTATCGATCTCTGTTTCATGGCGGACAATCGGTGAATTCTGAATACCGCAAGAAGATTAAAGTTGGTCACACAGACCACACTTATTTTTGTCGTTTATTCCTTTCAAAAAAATTATATTAAAATTTTGCTAAGAATAGATTAAGTACATGTATAGGTAAATTGCTTCGTTGGAATTCGAGAAATCACCCTTTTTTATAACCCTGAACAATCCACTTTTTTGGTCAACACACTCTTCGACACCCTTCTATTATATCATAAAAGCTCAAGTATCACTTTACATAATATGATATTCATTTTTTGAAAATAAATTGATAATTTGATATGTAACACTGTGCCGGATGATTATGCCAGTGCAAAGGTGGCATTTTTGCACCCGTCTAAAGTGCATGATTTTAAAAATTCAAATACTGGTATGTCAAATGATAGACCATTGCTTTAAGAGTTTATAGCCTGAGAGATATTTATTCTTTTAGGAAATTCTGAAAAAATAAATTCCTACAGGAAAATAACTTTTTTCAGAATTCCCTAAAAGAATAAAAGAACTTTCTACAGGAATTCAAATTCACACAGGATTTAAACAGAACTCCCATAGGATTATAAATCCGATAGGAAGTCTTTTAACATTTCCTATAGGGAAACTACATATGTACATATCTGAGTTAAATTTCTGTAGGATAAATAGGATAAATAAGTCATGTAGGAATTTAATAAAATTCTATAGGATTTTCAGTATTTCCTGTAGGAAAATTATTTCTTCAGGGAATTATTATTTTTCAATAGGATATTAATTTTTAAAGGTAAATATCTCGCCTGTCAGGTGAGTCACACTAAAAACAAAGTGGTTATATACTCTTTAGGCAATGATCTATCATTTGGTATCTATGGATTTTTGCGATACTGCATCTTAAGCGGGTGCAAAAATGCCACCTTATCACTGGCGCAATTATCCGGCACAATGTTATGTATTCCTATGTATTACAATAAAAACGTGATAGCAAGGAATGGGCATGAATATTTTTTTGCAAATCCGTACCCCGATGTTCAGCACTCCTCACCTAAATGTGGGTTTGCACAAGTATGCTGTGGCAATCACAAAACATACGGTGGTAACAATTTTAAGAGGCTTCAAAATTTTTATTAAAAGATTTACTCGTATTAATTTTATGAATAAATTTATTGAACAATAATTTGCAATACTTATTATTTTATACGTATATATATATATATTTTTTGGTGTGTTTGGCCTGCATTTGTGACTTTGTTTGATTTTTAATTCAAAATTTTGCAGAGTATTTAATAATGATGCCGATTAAATTAAATCTATACACTCCACACTTTCAAGTATGGATGATGTGTATTTGGACTGACGTCTTCTCTGTTAATTAAAAGAAAATACGTTTTCTAAACTGATTGATTTTTTTTTTGACGAACTTGCAATTGGCCGTGCTCTTCTCGATTTGGTAATATTAATATTACTTTCTAACATCTCCATAGATATAAAGTTGATATATAATTACGCTTCTCTTGTTCTGTCTTTGCGAAGAGTCTGAAATTAGAACATGGTTATTGATTTACGGTTTCATGCTCCAGGATAATTATTAAGAAACAGATGATGACGGAACAAGCTTCATCTGATATGACCATCGTCCTCGCCTGGAGATAGTGATACTTTTATGACATCTAAGCATTCTTTACTCTAGGGAAACATGTTTGCAAGATACAGTCATGATTATATATCGTTTTACTATGTTTCATTGTGATTAACAATAAAACTAAGCTTTTTTTATTTACTTACTGAGTTTTCGTTGTACGCAAGATGTCTTTCATTGAAATTCAATCTAAATGATGTTTGCATTTTAGTACATGGGTTGCAACTCGGGTAAAAACTTTACTCTTATTTTGGTGATTGATCAACCACTTCATATTTAATTTTATGTTCCTTGCAGTTATCCAGAGCCAGGACGACTGCACTTGGTTATTTTATTGTTATCTGGATAAACAAAACAGAATTAGAAATTAACAAATGTCATTTATTAAAGTAAACGACAAAAAAAAAATATACATCTTCAAGGGGGTCATCATATATTAGAAAAACAGCTGAATGCCGTGTAAAGTCTTTTTGCAATGTAATATGCATTTTGCTGACCCCCAATAGTAAAGCATATAAATATTATGCCATTGGTATGTCAAACATAAAAAAGGGACACCATTATTTTAATTTGAAGATATCTAAAATTGATTCAAAAAAATTAAATTTTAGTAAAAGGTATTCATATTGAATATTTCTTTTCAAAGGATGACAACAACAGTTTTAGATGTTTTAAAATATCTTTTTAAAGATTGAAGAAGATCTGAACATATTAGCCACCATGCATTTTCTCCACAGAGTGTAGAGTGTTTCAATTGTCAAATTTTCGGGACAACCAGTCCCTTCTTCAGGACACAAGCTTAAGAAATATATTACATGGGTAAAAACAAAGAAAACAAAATCTAGCACTTCAACTAACATATCGACTCCAGAGCGATCGGCCGTATTGCCAAAACCTTACCAACATTAATTATCAAAACTGTATAAAATGTAGTTATTACTTTTTATAGTTTTTTTTAGCAGTGTTAGTTGTAGTGCTAGATTTTGTTTTCTTTGATTTTACCTATGTAATTTATTTCTTGTGTCCTGAAGAAGGGACTGGTTGTCCCGAAAATTTGACAATTTCAATTGTACGTGTCGTTAGCCATTTTCAGTGCTTTATATATTCAATTTACTGGCTTAGTATCTATACATTGGATCCGACACTTTAAAGATGCCTAATGTTGTTGATTTTATCCATCCATCCATCCATCCATCCATCCATCCATCTATCTATCTATCTATCTATCTAGTAGGATCAGGTGCCATGGAGGAATAAGCATCCTCTGCCGACCGGTCACAACCGCCGTGCGCCCATTGTCACATCGGTAAAAATGTCATTATCGGGGAAATTATTGTAATTTGGGAAATGTGTCATGATCGCGAAAAACGGAGAAAAATCCGCGGACAATCCTCTGCTGACCGGTCACACCCGCCGTGTGCTCTTTTTCGTAATCGGGAAAAACGGAAAAAGTCCGTAGTCAATTAGGTGATTAATTATGGTCTAACAATTAGTATGATTAACGTCAGTCAGAAATGTTCCCGGGGATTCTGTGGGTTTCTTTCATTTACTACATCTTTTCTGTATATCATGTGCATCATAACTCTCTATCTAATATACTGCTACACTGCTACAAATACATGTACATCATCAACTACGGATTGTTGTTGGACACAGTATTGTTCGTCTAAACATGTAATTCAACGTACAATAAAAGTAATCCTAACTCCGGTCTAGATGCAACTAAATATATACATGTGTATATATATATATATATATATATATATATATATATATATATATATATATATATATATATATTATACTAGCTCCCTAGTTCTTAGTTCTTGTTGTACCCGGAAGCATATAGGGCAAGGACCAAGTATTTCCATTTTTCTCTGTTCTTGGGTATCCTTTTCGCTTCTCCCCAGGTAAGAATCATGTCCTTAAGCTCTTTTTCGACGATTCGCTTCCATGTTGTTCTTGGTCGGCCTTTCCTCCTTTTCCCTATTGCTGTCCATCTAAATACTAATAGAATCATTCATTATTACGAGTGTGGGATAGTGAAATTCCACCGAGCGGACAAGATTCACGGTCTAGGACGAGGCTCTGTCGAGTCCTAGACCGTGAATCTTGACCCCGAGGTGGAATTTCACTATCCCACACGAGTATATAATGAATGATTATTTTTCTCGCATTATTTTACATTAAAAATGATGTCTGACAACTTTCTGTTACATCATTTAAAAGATCACTTTCAGTTTATCCCTCCGCATGCTTCAAATAGTGCAAGTCAAAATGAGAGCATACGACAGGTTTTTTTTTCAATAAAAATATGATAAATTGTAATTAATTAAGCAAAACAATTAATTAATGGATAATTTCAATCCATCATTTTGTATACCTCTACAGCAGACAACGATTGTTCACATTTTAAAGCGGCGTAGTAATACACAGTGTAAGACAGAAAAATCTCACACTGCTGTCTCACACTGAACAAACCGATCTCACACCGGTGATAATGCGAGAAATCTATCTCTCTCCATCTATATTTTCTAAGTTATGTCCTCAAATCTGTGTTTTCGTTATTTCGTGTAGATTTTTGTTGGTAATTTTTGCAGGGAAGATATCCTCAAGAGCTTCCTGGGGCAGCCATTATGGAAAATTGATAGTTTGTTTATGCCCTTTCTGTCATCCTCCAGCAGTCAGCGACATACATTAGGACAGATAGTACACAGCTATTATATATCTTAGTTAGTCTGCTGGTGCTATTTGATTTCCATAAATTCTTAAGCTTAAAAAAAGGACCCTCTGGCTTTACCTAATCTTGCTATTTTATTCTTGTCAGCACCGCCTTCTGGTGTCACTACACTTTCAATGTATGTAAAATGGGATCCGTTTTTAATATCCATTCCATTCAGTTTTATTTTTGGTGGGCTCTTTGTATTTAGAGACATTACTTCTATTTTCTTTATGTTGATGTTCAGACCGATCTTGCTTGCATTACTTTGTAAATTAGATGTTTTTCTTTGCATTTGCATTTCCAGATGGGATAGTAAAGCTAAGTCCTCTGCATAATCTAAGTCCTCTAGATTGCTGAAAATGGTCCATCTCATACCAGTGTTTTCTTCACTAAGGGGTTGATCAGTCTACTGCTATGATGAATAATAAGGATGACATCACACACCCTTGTCTCACTCCTGGTTTCACAAGAAAGCCTCTGTGTTTGAGGAGCTACCAATAGTGCATTTAAATTCTGCATATAATGCTTTTATTAGGTCAACTGTTCTAGATGGTATACCATAGTGCCGCGGGATTTTCCATAAACTATATAGAACTGTGTGATAGTATGCACTTACACAAATATTTAGACGAATCTAGTAATATTTATTTAAAAACCATTCACACAACTGTCATGTTTCTGTTCTGTTCTGCTTTTATTTTACATGTATAATAATACATACATTTATAATTATTTAAAATTCAAAGTTTATAATATAGTGATTTGTTGATAATGCAACTTTTTATTTATCATTTTTATTCAATATGTGGGTTTATTTTGATATAACAATGAAATAACCTACAAAGCCAAATTATAAAATTGACAAAATTGGACAAAAACGCTTAACACACAATAACCAAAGCTTCACGTACAGTGGCACAAAATTGTCGCCATTAACACAAGATAATGAGACATCCTAGCCTTTGTAATTGTAGATCGGTCCTTTAGTAGGCGCTAATAGAACTAACCACCACTCAAGGCCAACCTCATGTAAATGTGATGCAATTTGACATACAAACATAATCCAAGATTGATTTAACCTCAAATCATATAACAACTGAATATTAATAGAAGTTCGATGACAATATATTTAACATTCAATTTTAAAAAGTTTACTTCGTTTTAAAGACATTTGTTTTTAAAAATTAACACACAGCTAACTTTTTTGATTGAACGTATTACATATGTATTAAGAGGACTTGGCAGAATGGGTGGGATGGGCACTCACATTTTGAGATGTTCCTTTTTTCAAATCTATACTTTACATGTATAAAAGACATTTTGCCAATAAACTACGAAATGCCTGCATCAGAGTAACTGCTTGCACCTTTGGTATTTCAACACCTGTAGGTGATGTCCGTAAGCTATAATTGAATTATGCATGATAATTTATTATTGTGAAATTAATTCAAAATCTACTTTCATTTTCGATAAACCAGCCCGAAATAGTAAAAAAGAGAAGGTGGTGGACACGCTTTGGCGGATCCAATTCTGTGGGAGGTTTTATCAAAATATACATTTGCAATGAAACAATATTGAATAATTATGTAAAGAGTGAATATATTTAGCGGAAAGAACGATATAATTATGGTATTTGTCAAATTTGCCCCCCCCCCCCCCAATTCATTTCTTGAATGCGCGATTTCAGTTTTAATGGAAAGAACTTTCCTGAACGGGGAAATTATAATGAAATTGACACAATAATTGAATTTAGAAAGAGAGATTCGACGCACTACATCTCCCTCCCCGTTTAAAAAAAAAACAAAAATAATTGGGCATGTATATGCGATTGAAGGTTAACATTGAGTACAAAAAACATGTACGGATTTGGAAATTTTAGAAAAAAAAGGGTGGGGGGAGGGGGGTCCGGACAATGATAGATAATGCAAAAATATAAAATTATCTTCGATTGCAACAATAAACTCTATACGGAACAAACAGTTAAAAGCCAAAACAGTTTGTAATTTTATAGTCAGCTTCAGCAAAAACATATTATTAATTTTAGTTCAGATTTTTATTCCTATCCAGCCAGTTGCTTTAAAAAAAAAATAGGTGATGAAAAACAATTCAAAAAATTGGGACAGAGTATATTTAAAAAAAAAAAACCGTGTACAAAAATACATTAATGTGTAAAGTGTTATTTCCCGCACTTGCGCGAGACATCATCTACATAATGTAGTAGTTATAATAATAGAAATAGAAATGTACAAGCTCCATCCGTTTTCTATGTGTCCGCCTCCCCCACCCCCGAATTATTTCTATAATAATTTCTATATCGCCTTAATCTTAAAATAAGCTGTCAATGGAAATAATCAAGTCCAAACTGCAAAGAAATATTCATTGTGCATCATTACTTGGTACATTACATTCTATTCACTGGTGACTTCGCTCAGAAAATGTTGTTAAGAACAAATACCCTAATAGAGGCGCCTAACTCTCCTCCTCAATCGGTATTATTGTAGCTACGTCCACATCTTTGGAGGTAATATAACGCTGGACTTAGCAGCTTATTTAGTTTCCAAGCAGAGTCAACAATTCGATAAAAAAGTATTTTGAAGGCTATTGTAGTTCAGCAACTCCTGCCGTTGGTTCCTGATCCACTTGATCTCAAGCCGACAAAAGTACAATGCACAATTACCCCTTTTAGCTATCCTATCGATTCGACAATCGATGAGGAACTATATATTAGAGAAATTTGATCGACGCTTGCTTAAAAAAATAAAAACCATAAAGAAGTATTAAAAATAAAGAAAAAAAGAAAGGAAAATTAAACACGCTTAAACGCGATGACAAGCGCTTGGTCTCGCAGGTTTTTAACTTTGTGAATGATGAGGCGAATTTGGATCAAATGCTTTACGATCGATCTAGGAAAATCTGTGATATATATTATTGGTTAAAGAAGAGGCGACGCTTGCCTTGTCAAGTCAATTACTGAGCGAGGTATTGGTGAGGACAAGACCGCGAACGCATGCTGCATATGAAGACGGGCGACACAGAAACTTATAAACGTTATGCCAAACAAAATGTAATAGTGTCTGTTTTAACTTTGTGGATTGTTAATTAAAGGAGAGGAATAATGGACGAACATCTGAGGTACGCAAATTTCTCTTTGCAGTTGATAAAAATCTTAATTTTAATTTCCTAAGATATGTTCATTAAAAAATGTTTTTTTGTATTTAAAAGTTGTATAAAAAAGTAATTTAAAAGTTGTATAAAATAGTAAGACAATGCTTTAGTTGACCACAAAATTGACCGAACAGGATTTAATTTTGAAGTATTTTTTTTCCTCTCTGAAACACTGAAAGAAGTCATTGCTTAAGGCCTTTTGATTGTGCTGATTGTTGACACGTTGTACCGTGAAACCAAGCTATGAATATATTTTCTTTCAAATGAAACGATTTGAATTCAGCTGAGCCCAACGATTCTTATCTTTTCGACGTTTCTCTATTTTTACATTTTTTTAAAAATCAAGATACACTTGTTGAAATAACTAGTGATAGAGTGATTAACAAATGTGGAGTAAACAAAGCATGGTAGCTGTTGGAGGAAAAACTATAGATCTGACAAAGAGATGTGATTTAGGAAAATTTTGTCTGTTATTTTGGTTTTATTTATAGTTCGCCTTTCTTAAAATAAAGGCACATTAACCGTCGGTGTAAATAAAAAGCAATAAATTCTTCAGAAAAGTAATCGGTTAAAAAAATGTTTTATTGACTTTAAGAGTCTCGAAATTGAGCCCATAGACTTAATTAAATTAAAGGATCTATCTGTTTAACTTACAAAATTCTCATTGATTTTAAAGGTCTTTTAAACACTGCACTCAAACACTGCATTCATCCAAAGTTTGATATCGTAAATGTGTATACATGATCATCTCATTCTCCCTAGTCCAAGGCGTTATTCATGCAAGTACATGTATTTGAAATGTACATGATCTTGTACATACTTGAAACTAACATTCATAAGTGTAAATATATTTATGTGGGTTTTGTATGATAAGATTGGAAGACTTGGTACAGATCTAGAATGGATGAAATCGATGTCACATTTCAATTGTTTTAACTTGATAAGAAAGGGTGTGTTGCATACAATTTAAAAAAAAAAAGAACCAAAGTAATTTTGATAGCAACTACCAAGCCTTGATAAAATTGCATGTGACTGTGTGATAATCTAATGTCTACTGTAGTTATGTTAAAAATTCATAATTGTAAATTATTTATTATTTATTAATAATATTTATTAACTGAACCAGCAGTAAGAACCATTGGTGTGTTTTAAGTTTACCGGTATAGCTTCTCGGTATCAGAGAACGACATTCGTAATAGAATTTGTCTGTCTTTGTAAAAAATGCAAGTATCTTTAGCGGTTTTGTTTAGTCATTAACATGAAAAAATCGCCTTAAAGGTCACAACAGAAGCATTTGCGGGGAAGGCCAGTAATTTATATGTCAACGAGAGTGGTGTACCATGATAATTGGACATTGAATAGTTCTTAGATATTCCAGCATATAATGTATAAGGTTTCGCAGAAAAAAAATGCTCAAATTTAATTATCATGAAAACTAGTGATTTCGTTTTCGAAAGGATCGAATGGTACGCTCAACCATCGACTTGCATATTGGAATTTGAAGCATGTTTATAATTGTGCAGAGTACAATATCAAAATAATCAATATAATCCGCCCACCCTTTCTATACTTGAGCAGTGAGCTGAAGGGTTTTTTCATGCCATCTGCAGCCTTTGTCAACTTAATTTGCATTTTGGACATTATTATGTTCTTTGTAGATTTCTTTCAATTTGACGAAAAGCAAAATTAATGCTTTCAATCGTGATTAATGTATAAATTGTACGTGATTATGCATAATTGTGACTCATTAAAAAGTCATTAAAGGAGGACAGCAAGCTTTAGATACAACTAAACCTGCATGTATTGTGTGGTGCAATAACGCCGGATTAAGTAAAAAAACAAAACATCAATACACTGTGGGTTCATCCATCGACATAATAGGTTTTATGTTTCATCCATCGATATGATTGGTTTTCTGTTTCATGTTTCATATCATCTGCTCATCTGAGATGAAGAAATTACAATCGTGGGGTCTCGTATACGTATATCAAATCATACGTATGTCGAAAACAACAGAAATAAACTGATTCGCTTTCGTCTACATATATAACCATTACTCTATGGTCATCATTAGCTGTGCAATAGTTGCAACTAAGAAACATACAAATGCTTATTTACCTGTTCTACAGAGGTCAAATAGATTATATATGCGTCACTCACATAAAATTAACTATTTGCAATTGGATCTTTATGGAATATGAACAGGGGACAAGTATGGGATTTTATTTTCAAGATTTCCTATTTCAATCTTTCATGCGTTTAAAAAAAAACTACTGTTTCTTTCAATATATGCCTCAAAATTCAAAAGTGTTTAAAAACTCATGAAAATACACACATTGCATCTTGAACACTTGTGAGTAAAAAGTATTAAGGTATGCACTTTAATTCTGTTTTCAAAAGGGAACAAAGACTTCAGAAAAAAGTAATATTACTATGCTGTTGATGAAAATGGTATATTTTCTCAAGTTTCCAATAGAAAAATGTGTCCGCAGCCATCGTCACAACAAAATTAATAAACATGTACATGTATATTATGTGATATCATATGATAAAGTTATAAGGTGAATCTCATTGTGCGCAATGGCTGCGAAAACAGTTCCCTATTCAAAAAACAGATAAAAACTTGGTGTCTTCTGCTAAGTTTAAAAAGATAAGGGAAATGATTCCCTATGTAGCTTGTAACACGACATTTGATTAGCTGATGAGCCGGGTGTAAATTTCCATACACCCGACTTAAGCCGGTTGTAAAAAAATTGACGTCACAATGCATAAAATGCGTAGAAAAGATGATGTCATAATGCATGAAATGCGAAAATGATATGCCTTGAAAGTGTAATATACCCTTGATTGGACATGGAAAACGGATTTATTTGGTTTACATAGGAAATAAACTCATTATTCAGGTTCAATCAAGGGTGTACGGGGATTACCCCTGGTAACTCGGTCTAAATCCCTTAATAATATAATTTCCAATGTAGCTTTTAACACGACATTTAATTGGCTAATTAACCGGGTGTAAATTTCCGTACACCCGACTTGAGCCGGGGGTAAATAATGGGACGTAACAATGAATAAATGCGTAAATTTTATTTCTTGAAAGTGTAATACACCCTTGATTTGACATAGGAAATTTTTATTTGGTTTAAATATGGAAATAAATTCGTTATCCAGGTTCAATCAAGGGTGTACGGGGATTTACCCCGGGGTGTATTCCATACACCCTTCGGCCTGCGGTTGTATGGAATACAACCCGGGGTAAATCCCCGTACACTGCGACCTCAGGGTGTATGGAATATAACCCAGGGTAAATCCCCGTACACCCTTGATTGAACCTGGATAACGAATAATACACTTTTAATGACTTCACAATTACCCATGTCTTTTTTCAGTTATACTTGTGTTAATTTATACTACATTTTAAATGTTGGGGGTATTTTAATAAAACCACTTTAAAAGGGGACACAACATGACTGATATTATACAATCAATATTTCATATATCGCTTATAACGCGAGATCTGATTGGTTAACAAGCCGGGCGTAAATTTCCATACCACCTGCTGAAGCCGGGTATAAAGAAAATGTGACTTCACAATGCAATTCTTGTTTACAAGTGCACCTATAGATCTTTGAGCAAAATAAAGAAACGTTAGATGAAGTAAATGAATAATTTGTCAAAATAAATCCCCATTACTTAATATGAATAAAATAAATGATTTTCAGCACATTTTTAATTAATGTTAATTAATTTTTGGTTCTTTGTATCGAACTTATTTCCCTTGAGAATTCATTCGAGTACAAAACTCTTGCAAGCACTGGTAAACAATATAATTTTAAAATTTATATAACATAGGAAATACATTCGTTATCCAGGTCCAATCAAGGGGATTTACCCCGGGTTGTATTCCATACAACCTTCGGCCTGCAGCCTCAGGGTGTATGGATACAACCCGGTGTAAATCACCGTACACCCTTGATTGGACCTGGATAACTAATATAGTCATGTTTATTGTACATCCTAAATCAGTATTATTTTAGAATTTCTTTGGTATTAACATATATCAGTAACTCAAACTTTATGCTTTCCTTCATCTTTGTTTCAAATGACGTCGATAGAACACTACATAATGATCACTTCACTGGTTTGTTTTTATAACTTAAATATAAAAAGTAAAAATGAATAAAACAATGAAAACATGTCCCCGCCGCCATGTTGTCGTCTATATTTTTTTTTTAAACCAGACCCTTCAGGTCACGTGTCGCCGCTTTTTATTCCATGATAGAGCGATATTACAGTTAGGGGCAATAGTACGACGTCATATTGCACATCAAATTAAACAAATCTGCCGATGTCATGATCAAATTAATTTACAATATGAATACATATGAATTTGCATTATTGATCGTGTATTTCATGCAGAAAGTTAGAAAAAATCTTTTAAGGGATTGTTCAATCGTTTGTTTCTAAACTAAATTGTTCAATAATTCCTTTTTACTGAAGTCTAAAGGGTACTAGTTCTATGGGAACAGAGTCAGAAGCATGCAAATGCGAGTCGATATAAAATAGATTGTGGTGACAATTCTCACGATTTTGTATATGATATAACTTTAATGGAAAACTGACGGGAGGCTTTGTCTGTTTTAAATAGTTGTCGATGCATAAGATTTTTGGCCATAAATTTGATTAATGGCGTAAGAAGTGTAGAAGATTAAACAAAAAGAGGATACTAGACCTTTTGATTGAGAAAAAAAGAGAGGCTTTCAATACGTATTTAATGGAACCCCGAAAGGATGAAAATCAATAGGTTTTTTTTTTGGGTAATGACTATATAAGACTTTAACAGTTATTATTGAAATAGCAAAATCAGATGATTTCTAGATTTTGCTACATGTTTGTGTTTGACAAATTCTGAATGGCTTGATGGTTTTTGCTTTTATATAATAAAAGTTTTCAACTTCTTTATAAAAAAGAATCCCCTATAAACATTTAGGAAGTTTCAAGAAAATTCGAAATTGCAGCTTAATTATTTGAGCTTTTTTTATTTATTAAAAGTAAACAACTATAGCTTATAAAAATCATTAAAAAAAAACTCTTATATGTAAATAAATAAAGGAATAATTTGGTGACCTCCTTTCAGAAAATGATAATTGAAACTATTTTTCCATGATTGAATTTACTATATTTGAGATGTCATCACATTTAGCACCCCGCTTAAAATACCAGATTTCTGTTAATTTCCACTGCTGAATTTGATAACATAAAGTCTTATAATAACATCATGTACCGGTAACATCAAGTTTTGATGATTGTGAAAGACACTCGTAAGCCGACAAATGACAGAGAGGCGATTCCTCTCGGTTTATTGTTTTATCACTGCTTTTACTTGAAATCTTTATAAGAATGTATTTATTTTTAGTATGGTCGAGAAATCAATCTCTATTTGGCATATTTTCTTAATAAGCTGTAAAATGTCCTTTAAATAAGAATGCACGGAGTGCGATTGAGGGTAACAACAAAAGAGATAAAATTAAGACGATATTATATTACAACTAAATGCATTAATTAATTTGTTCCCTTCATGCTTGTTGTTCACCAGTTTATAATCACTTAATGTTTGAAAACAATGTTCCTAATTTTAAAGGGCTATTTATCTAATGAACAGTTATTAATAACATGTAATAAAATTATATCGAAATGATAACAAAATTCCAACCAAAAAGTATTATTCGATAACAATAAACAATGAAACACGTCACTGCCTTAGCATTATTGTCTGTTAGGCCATCAAACCTGATCCAAATTTGAGCTACAACGGTCTAGCTTTCGAATCGTTCACACCCGTTTTGCTATAGCAGACAAATATTACACAAACAGTAATATCTTTCCATTAGCACTCCATTATAGATCATCTGAGGCTTTAAAGTTATAATAGGCGGTCGTTTATTGAGATTGAACAGCTCTGGTGAATTGGGATATCAGATTTATGTTGTGATTCACGTAGGGTAATCCTATTTCCGGCCTTCCCAGCTCAGTAATGCACAGAGTACTAGTACTGAATCGTCGTTTTACGTGTACGTTTATTGCTATCTATAATGATAATACGTAGCCTTAATTTAAGATGAGCGTTGTGCTAGTCTAAATAGAGCTAGAAATAAAACTCTTGTATTTGGGGTCTTTCAAACTAGAAACTGTACCACTGTACCAATCTGAAAGGAAAATACTTTTCAGTTACAATAGTTGCAATCTCCACAATAAAAGAACTTAAGCCCATACATTCACTAACCACCAGATTCTTGCTAAGACACAAAAGCCTAATCAACTACCTTGGGTAAACTTCTGAACTAGTCAGCTCGATTACTCTCTGTTGCTTTTCAGTTTATTCAGCTATCAACGCGTTATTGAAATATTTGGTCTAACAAGAGGCCGATCGTTTTGCAATTTTTGTAAGACAAACTGTGTTAGGACATTGTTGCGTATGCTATTATTATTATTAGCTATTTTTAGCTATAGATAATTAAACCCAGGAGTGATAAGCATACTTTATTTTACTCTTAATATCGGCATGCAATAACAGTATATATTTCTATACATTGATATATATATATTTACATTTTCCAGTGTCCTTGTCTGTGATACATGTAACACTACGAATCGATTTTGTACTATACAGTCCAATAAATTCAAATGACGTATTGTTGGGGCGCAAGCGGGGTTTAATCGCACAATTGCTGAAAAAATATATAAATATAAGTAATAAGGAATCATTCTTTGAATATTATGAGGTGATAATTTATCACCTCATAATACTCAAAGAAAGATTCCTTATTCGGGCTTTATGATAGATTTGATCACGCCCCGACCGAAATTATCACCTCATAATATTCAAATAATGATTCCTTATTCCTAAAATAAAACATGGTATTAATTTTACTCTTTAATATTAAGGAAATCATTTTTGTTCGTAATACGATTAAATCAATATGCATGACGTTAGGCAAAATCCAATTAAAATTGGATATTAACCGCAACTATTAAGCTAACTGAACATATTCTATATAGAAAGGTTAGTTAACAGATGCATGTATACTACCGGGTATTATCTTTATATTATCTGCCTATGGTCGGGCTCAGAAATTAAATAAATTAATGTTTTAAGAATGTCGAGTGTTTTTTAACAATGGTGACCATTGAATTCAATATTTTCCAAAAGTGATAGTTTCCCTTTATAGAAGCAAAAAGTGAACAATTAACTCTGGAACACCGTATATCCCACTTAAGGCTTTATATCAGATATTGAAAATGAAACTCGATGTTATTGTAAAAAGTTAAAAGCTCTGTTATATTTCATACAGTGTTTTTTTTTAATTGCTCCTTAAACGGGTGTACGAACGCCACAGACATTAAAATGAACGGAAAAAAGTCCATGAATTGCCATTAAGTAGGCAAAAAATCTTTAATGTATCGTGAAATTACATGAACTATGGTATAATTTTTTGTTTTATTTGAAAATTGACTTTTTTGAATCACACAAGTGTTGATATCTGAAACTGTTGAGATCGCTTACAATTTGTCCTTCAAAAGCCAAATATCCTTTGGTCCTGTAACCATGGCATCGGGACAACATAGCAGAACTTAAAGGATGTATTGCTTCTTAATTTAACAAAGGGCATCAATCTAAAATGTGACGAAAACCTGTGATTTTTACTTTTCTTTGGTATATAGTTTCTTTGATATTTTCACCAACCAAAATTATAACACACGTTCTTCTTACGTTAAAGTGAATTTCAGTGAATAGCTTTCATTTTTTAAAAATAGTTGGAAGTTAACTCTACAATTGGATTAAAGCTCCATACATGGTTCTCTTTATTACCGTCTCACGGCATTAACATTATAAAATTGTGTGTAGCACCGAGGCCGCTACAGACCTAAAAGTTGTTAAAACGTGTATTTCAATTAAAAGAAACATTAAGTAAGAAAAATATTGAAGTCACGTTTATGGCAGATGATCCTAGAAAAATCCACTAGCTGTAATCACGATAATCACTTGTCTGATTTTGTAAGCAATATGAGACTCTTTACATTAATAAAACCGGGTGGAAAGAGTCTCGTTGATAGCAATAAAAATTTAAGAACACTTAATATGTATAAAATTTATCTCAATATGGTACCCGGTAATCTTACAGATATATTTCTGAACAATCGCTTACTTGAATCTAATCATGTAACCAGACAATCTCAAAATTTTAGCATTCCCAAGTGTAGACTTTGTACTTACAAATCATCTTTTCTACAAACAGCCATTAATATGTGGAACGCAATTCCCATAGAAAATAGAAATTCTCAAACTTTAAGCTCGTTTAAGAACAGTTTCCTTTATTCTAGAATTCCAAGGCCATCTTATTTTTATATTAGAGAACGCTATTGGAATGTTACATGTATTTATATTGTGTTTTATATAAAGATCTATTTTTTCTTGTACGAAAACAGTGTTCCGAGATATTATATTGTTTACACATCGTACGGGGATCTTGCAGAACATGAAAATCGTCACGCTCTACTGAGATTTGTAGACGTCATTCTGTGGATGAAAGATTCACCAAGATCGTAAATAATCGATCTTTCAAATATTTCTGTATTAATACTATCAACATTTTGATAATCTTTTTGAATTAAAAAAAATTAAGAAATACTAGGAATGTTAGTGTATAACTTCTATTTATAAATATTGCTAGTTGAATTACGATGTTTTGTTACTACAGTATAAAACCAATATATTCAACATATTGATGTGAATAACCTGTGCCCTACTTTTTAAGTCTCATATAACTAGGTGACTTAACCTATTTTTGAGACTTTGCGTCAGTTTTTCCAATTGGTCAACTGTTGACTTAAGCGAAGATTAAAGTGGTCTGTACACAAACACCAGTCTCTAATCTTTTCATAATTTGAATCAATTCAGCTGGACATGACCATCATGCAACTTCTTAGAAATCACACCTTCTGACACATGTTCAGTGTTTACTGATTAAGTGCTGGTGCCTCAGTTGTCTGATAGGCCGAGGTCATATGCTGGAAAATCATTTTAACGGAAGAACCTACCGGCAAACATTTCTAATAACACTAGACTTGTGTTCTGCTAACACACAATAAGGGACCAGTCACAGACACATGACGTTATAAATTTTTTCCTGATAAAAATAAATACCCTATACCTAATAATACACAAGGTACCCAGCGTCGCCATATTGGATTTAATTCAAACTGTCACATCAGGTGGAAGTTTCGCTTCAAACTTATCGTTAAAATTATTTCGCGATCCTCCTCGTATTCCGATCGGTCCTTCAACATCTAAGCTTGCAACCGATTCAACCAAAACGGTGCATTACACCTGTCATTAATAAAAATCACCCCTCAATCTGCATCATAACTACATGTATATCATAACTTATGCTCGGATCTAGAGGGGGCTGGGAGGGGGAGGGGTTCCAGACTTCCCTTCTGGAAAATTCAAACTTCTTAAAAATTCAGAAAGTAAAGTTAAGAAAATAGGCCTCGGTACCCCCCCCCCCCCCCCCATGACAAAAAAATTATTCCTTGTAACCTCTTCCCCCTCCTTTGGAAAAAATTGAATCCGTACAACCTAGGCCCCAAGATCACAACCTTAAGCATAATAATATATTTTAGAGTTTCTTTTTACCCGAATCGTATTATTATACTTTTTTTTTAGCATTTAGGCATATCAAAGGTGGATTGTTCATGTAATAAATGAAAATTTTTAAATGAAAATTTTAAAAGTTTTATTCATTTATTCTCAGTCTTGGAATTAATAGTAAACCTCTAAATTTGGAGTTTTGTTAAGACCGTGAGAAATCACCGCAGATGTGAATTAATTTTAAAAAAATCACATTTATTACAAAGTAATGCATCTTACAAATGTAAAAAAAAAGTGTCTCAGATTTGCTTAATTTTCAAATACATATTACTGAATATTTCAAATGGGATGCAAAACTTCAAAATGTCTCATCATTACATGTACCAACACAAGACACAATTTCCTTGATAATTTTTAAAACAGTGATGAAGACCGGTGAAAATGGTTTCAGAGATTAGTGTTTCTACGTACTTGAGTACGTAAAATATCGTTCTACATGAAGTTAAATTATACCCAAAACACTTTGCTTTGACTAAATAAAATGCTTGAATTATTACAAGAAACAATTACGTTGCAGCTAGGTATTTGCTAAATAAAAAATGTAGAGATGAAAAATGCAATTTATAGAAGAATGACGAAATAAATAAAAATAAAGACATAATGAAATGATAGGAAATCTATCCTCACACCAAAAGTAATTCTTACAATACGAAAACGACTTATATCCATATGCTTTATTGAAAAGGAGTTAACTAAAGGTTATTGCCAGTGCCAAAATGTCAGCATTAACTTTAACACTCAGCTTTATTCCACTGATGAGCTTCATTTTAGACAAATGAAATCCTATTTCTTAACATCTTATATATGAATACAAAGGACGTAACTGCATGCCCGAGCACAAATCTGTCATCGTAGACAACAACGTTCGCTCTAAGCATCAAAGAGTCTTAATTACGAAGCATGGTTCATCTCTAATGGGAATGGGAGATGACTGACATCCAGGAAGGAGTTAAGGTGGAAAATTGAATCCGCTGGCGCATCAGAATCCCTCATAATTATTCTGCATGATAGCAAGGTCGAATCTGTTCTGCCCATAGTGGGTGTTAATGATACTTTTTCCCCAAAAAAAAATTACAATGAAAGGAACCCTAAAATGATGCACAACATTATATAACGTATGCCACTTATTTCTTTATCACTGTACGACAGTTCTGTTCTTCACTCCACAGAATCGTCTTGGGTTTTCAAAATGCTGATTCATGTGTTTAACGACAGTGACTATCATGCATACTCAGAACTGCGATTCTTTACAGAGTATTACAGTAACAGTTCAAGTGTCTTAAATCTAGATTTAATAAAGGAAGCATATCATTTTTACCTCTTTGCCATTCACAAATTCTTATTGACCATACCAGATTATGATAATAATAATACTTTGTGTATGTGTATTATGAAAAACAAATTGCCATAGTTGCTGATAAGAGAAAACACAAGACTCTCAGATTAGTATGAATGCAACATCTACTTTATGAATCTTATGAGTTAAAGATTTATATGAAGCATAATTGTTAAATGTATAGAAAAAAAATTAGGTTTATCTAATTAGAACCATTTTAACAAGAGCTTTGACTTTCTGTAATGTGGTCAAACAGCAATGTTACCTGGGCCTGTCTATTTCATTGTTAGCCACTCGACCATGGCTCTTTGAAATCAACAAGATTTGTATGGTTTTTGAGCTATGGCTGCGCAATTTATGCATATTTCACTAGAAACCAGCGTCATTTTTAACTTGTATTGATGCAAGAAATAAAGTTACGTCCTACCGAAATTCCAACGATTCTCAATGTCACAATGGATAGCAGACAGAAAGAAGGGGGCTTTAAAAACACTTGAAATGACCTACATCACGAGCAAATTGAATATTTTGGGACAAGCGGTCCCTTTTGTAGGACAAGATAGGTTACATAATGCGGGAAAATCAAGAAACTAACACTACAACTACACTTACAACTATATAGTTTTTTAAAAAAATCAATCAGAGCAGAGTGCAATGATAATGCAAAAAAGTGAATGAAACATTAGTAGTTATCGTAGAGCTTGTTCATCTCATGGAAATACTTTAATACGCGTCTGTGGAAGTTTTTTATTAGTAGTTTTTTTTTTTTTTATAGTTATTGTCTTTTACTTCTTGATCATTTTCATCTTTAAGATCGAAATTCATTGCGAGTTCAGACAATAAAAGCAATTTTCTTTAAACCAGTACGTCAATCAATCTGTTCTTTTAGAATTTTGATTAAAAAGAGGCCCTATTTTTTCTTTTAACGGAACGAGTCTAATTGATTTAGAAGAATTCTACCTCTATTCAAACCATGGTTTAATTTATAGATAACACAGAAAATCATTATAGTAAGCTTTTACAGTGAACTCTAAAAAAAAGCTTTAAAGACCATAGCTTATTCACTTACTACCCTTTTTACTACAAAGAAAATTATTGATAGATGTATCTAGTTTGAATGATATCGCAGACATGATATTATACTTTGTTGGTTTGTTTTTTTAGCAATCTTTCCCGGGTGATGAAAAATTTGCTGAATACTAAAAATCCCAATGTCACGGAAACTTTATCACAGAAACTGGAAATATACCTTCGATTATACAACCAATCAGAGGAGGATCTTTTATACCTGATCTCTGGTATTATTTCTAACTCAGTGCAGCCTCAAGACACCCTTGAGTCTTACAAAGAATTCCAAATTCATCGTTTCCTTCAACGGTATATTCCTCCTTTCTTGATGTTGATTGGTCTCGTGGGTAATGTGATGTCATTTTTTATATTACGTCACAAGTCAATGGCGCGACATTCAACCAATGTTTTTCTTGCTGCATTATCAATCGCTGATCTCATTGTCTTGTTCGTAGGACTACTTAGGTTGTGGATTAACGAGGTTGCAGATGTAGATATTCAAAACACGTCAGATTTCATGTGCAAGTTTTTTAGTTTATTAACGTACAGTTCTAGTCAATTTTCTGCTTGGCTGATTTTAGCCGTGACCGTTGAGAGATATATAGTGGTGTGCCATGCTTTACATGCATCTCGTTGGTGCAGTAGAGAGCGAGCCAGAAAAACTGTTATACTGTTGGCAGTCATTTTCATCCTCCTAAATTCTCACCTAATTTGGACTATTGGAATACGGTCAGATCGAGGAAAACCGGAATGCGATGGCCTTGGTAAATATGAATTTCTTGTCAGAAAAGTCTTTCCATGGATCGATGCGGCCCTGTACTCTACAATTCCTGTGATCGCCATTTCACTCTTTAATATTCTTATCATAAGACAAGTGCTTCGCGCCACCCACAGTCGTAAATCCTTACAGCATGTTCCATTGAACAACATGGAGCTAAAGAGACGGTCAAAAAACAAGAGCTCGAAATTAACTATCATGTTGCTCACAATATCGTTTGCATTTTGTGTTACGACTCTCCCAATGAATGTTGTAATGATAGCAAGTTATCAAATCAGCGATAGCCACAAAGAAATAGCCAAACTGTGGCTTGTACGCACCACAGCAGAACTGTTAATGTACCTGAATCATTCTATGAATTTCTTTCTGTACTGTGCTACAGGACAAAAATTCCGTTCCATTGTTCTGCGAATTGTTTGTAGAGTGTCCAATTTTTCGGATCATAGCCAACATATATATTGCTCCGGGGGGTATAATGGCAATGTATCCGGGGGATGTATACACAGGAAAGAACCGGAATCGGTGAACAATGATGTAACCACGAACCAAGTTACAAGTTTATGATTGGTGACTTGTGCCATTTACATTTTAACGAGATGATCTGTGATGAATTGTTGTTTTGTGTTTGTTATTTGTTTCTGTAAATATTTTGTGTACATATCGTATGAATGTATATTAAAAATTAAACTCAACTACAAAAAGCATGACACAAACATACAGAATACACACATTAAAAGATAATAAGCACACAATAATTGGTGTTAATCAAAATAATTTGTACAAAGTTTTACACTATTAACATTTAATGCAATACAGATAATTATCCAACTTAAAGTTTAACAAATTCAAACTTATTGCAAGTATTAGATGCATACAATATTTTTCCCTTATTTTTGTTTTGTAATTTTTCGTATTGGATAAAACATCATATTATTCTTTTTCATTTTACAGGTGACAGGCTTAGGGGTCGTTAGTTCATGTAAGAAGAGCTACTTGTTAATTAGATACATTTCAGTAAAGAAAAGAATAATCAATATATAACTAGATCACCAGAGAAAATTGAACCTGAACAAGTTTTCTTGGCTTAATTCCAAATGTTTTTCCTAATATTTTATATATTGAAGGCCGTGCATATAAAATAAGATGAAATGACCTCTATGACTTTTACACCTACTGAAGTATGCAAAGTACATGTAAAAGATTTTTACATACGAATGTTATATGCACACTTATGTATATTCATCAATAAATAATACATGAGTATTAATGAGGCTGGGTGGTCAACAAATTAACCTTCAGATCTGCCTTAAACTTTGGCATATGATATTTTTGGCTATAAACTATCTTTCAGTAAAGAAAAAAATCGACCACTCTTAACAAGTGAAAGCTGCAAGAGATGGTGATACAGTTGGGGTTTTTTTGTCTTGTTTAAATGTACAATGTACTTACGATGATGTTAACAACTTTTATTATTTGTTTTTACTGTTACAGTATGCGTTTTGTATAATTAAAAAAGATAAAGTAAGACTTTATTTAAGAAGTATCTGCTTTCATTGGTACAAAGGATTCTGTTTTAAAATCGTTGTTACCTATTGCAGTTCGATTGGTCAAATGATCATTGATAGTTGTCCGGCCTCATCAACTTTATATCCAACGAAAGGACGGTTTGAAGACGACTTTACATTGCTTTGATCCAAGGAATCAATTCGTAAAATTAGTAATTCACGTTTTGAATCTGTTTATATCGACTTACCAAATATCACCTCCTTCTACTTGTTTTAGTTAAAACAATATTTATACATGAAAGCATCAAATAAAATACTCAGGAAGTTAATGTCTTTATGTGAGTATTCCATAGGACTTTAAATAAAACTGTTTTGGTAAATGAAGGGTGAGAAAAAATACGTTAATTGTCGTTATTATCAATAGGAACGTTACATAGCATAAACAGCCTACTATGAGTATTCATCAATATATTGAAGGTTACTATATCTGCATTTCGAAGATAGACGTCAGTCCGCAGTCTGTGCTCACAATTTTAATATTATAGTTTCGATCGATTATTGAGCAATCTACTTACAGTTAACCTCAAATGTATATTAATTCAAGTCACAATTGGACTAACTATTTATTGTAGGTATATGAATAAAAGATGTCACTCAGTGAGCTGAGCATTGCTAATTTGATTTACGTTTGAAGTCAACTAGATATCATTGAGATTGTGACCATCTCAAAGGGCTCGGTTCCAAATAACAAAATGATGAAAAGAAATTGACAGAAATTTGCTCTGACCTTCAGTTAACCTATAACGTACATGTAGATACGTGAAGTTCACAATCATTGCAGATTATTTATTCAACAGGAACAGAGCCAATGGGAGCAAACATACGCCATGATTTTAGCATTTGAATTGCAAATCACTTTACCTATAGCTACAGACATAGAATATGAAAAAGATTGAGCCGCGCAGGTACAACACTTGTCCAAAACTGTATTACCTGCTATTACCTTTAGGTTTGACATATAAACTTGGTTTAACTTCATTGCGAGCATTTTGACCACAAACACTCTTTATGAGAAGTATAAACCAAATAGTGCCACGTTGGGAGACAGTATGGTCTGGACAAAGATTTTATGACCTTGCCTTTTGAACTAAAAACAAAGTTCAAGGACAATGGAGACCCTTTATCCAATGACACCATTTGTGTGAGGTATGAGGTAGATTGTGGCAACACTAAGGTAAAAATATATGGCCGGGACAAGCAGGTCTGGAATGACCAGGGTCTAGAAACTTTACTCAAGGTCACTGCACACCCTTCACCCAGATTGCACCAATCAGTGACCAAACTGGTTTTTCTCTACCTAACTGAAAATGACAGCTTTTATAAAACGTTAAACACAGTGTTTATCGCGTTTATTTATAAATAGGGTTGTTGTGAAGCATGAAGAGATTCATATTTTAAATATCACGAATCTCCTGTAGGATCCGTTAACTTACAAGACCTTGACCTTAAATGTGTAGAAATAAGAATATATATCTCTGTGAAGAATTTTATAATGTTTATTGTCTTGCTTGAACTTCATATGTTCCATATTCAAGTGTTTTGCTTGATTGTAAGCGATTTCAAATTGTATCGATTTGTGAAAAGTTTTGAACTCCATGCATTCATATGGCTTTTAGACAGGTTTCTACGTTTTACATCAATCTTTTTATATAACAAAAATACCTCATTACTCTTAAGTTATGGAAATTCAAAACGGAATCTCTCCAATCCTAAATTTTACATCACGTTATTTACATGGAAGTTTTTCGCGGAAATTAAAAATCACACCCAAAAACATATACATGTACCAAATAGTAATTAGGAAAGATCTTAAGTATGATAAAAAATTAAATCATATGAACATGGGATACGGTGGAGTTATAACAATTATATATTAGCATTTAATGCCTTTGCAGTAGTGTGCGCCTCTCAAACAGACGGATTGTTGTCGACGTCCTCATTTAGTCCATTTAAAAGCAGTAGACCATTATTATTCTTCCCATCTAACATGGTCCAAGGAGCCATAACAGTAAGAGGAGCTCACTTTTGATCTCAGTCTAGCCTTTACAGTAAGTAAGTAAATATTTTATTATAGCGACGTGTATATTACATAATAATTACAAAATTCCTTTTACAGATTAAATATCAATACACCAGGCCCAATGGACCTACAAGTCACTTTAAAACTGTTACAAAGTGAAGAATTTATTTTTACTTTTTACAAATGGAACATTTACTGAGATCAACAGTGAGTTTATCTGACGTTTGTGGACCAAGGGCAAGATGTCATTAGTTATAAGAGTTGAATGACTGTTGTGAGCATGCGGTAATATACAAAATATATACAGGTATCAAGTCAAGAAAATAAATGCTTACGTGATGATTTGCTATTTTATTTCATTAGTTTAGGGTGTTATATAAGTAATTTCATTCTGAAAAAAATAATATACATCTTAATATGTTCTTAAAATGTTCAGTTTTATATCTCTTTTGACAGCCTTTTCAAATTCTGGGTTTTTTTTTTCATTTTATTGATTGTGATATTTAATTTCTTTTTTAATAATTATGTCATCCGACGTTTATGTAAAATGTGAGAGGTGCAGATTTGCAACATCACGAACAGTGTTTGGTTTGCATTTCTAAATGATTGTGTTATCATGCTATTGTTTAAAATAGTTTCAAATATCAATAATATAATTAGCTTGCTGTTTATATCTGAGCGTTTGCTCCCTAGCTAAATTAATCAAATGACTAACTTAAAGCAATTAAATATCACACATAAGATACATGATAAGATGCTTTACATATGGAAGAGCCCCAGTCTGCGGTTATCCTATTGTATAGTAACGAGTTCCTCCTTCTGTCTGTCTGTCTGTCCATATAACATCACTTGTCCGGACCATATTTTCTTTCACCTTGGCAAAACCTGGCTTATTCACACCCACATAATTTAATTTGAGTAAGTGGTGTGCGGTGATTTTAAACCAAGTTTCCAGCTGTAAGGTTATGGTCATAGCAGACTTCTGTGTAAAATCCTTGTCTGGACCATTTTTCTCCAGCTGGCAACTTCCAATTACAGATTGCCTTTGGGTATAGGGTGACCAGTGAACCTTAGTCAAGTTTCTAGGTCACGGTCAGCAGACCGTTTTCCCTTTAGCCCATTTTATCTTAGAATTTAACAAAAGACTGCATGTAGGTAAGAGGTTTCATTGAACAATAATTTTTTTCGAATGTCAAAGTCCATTAAATGTGAATTTAGATATTAAATACAATAATTATTGTTAATAAGTTAAGTCAAGTTAAAACCATCATATAGAAAGAATCATTTAATAGCCATATAATATATCAAATGGTTTAAATTGGAGTCATGGACACCACAAAACAGTTAAACTATGTATGGTATATGTATATCTATTGCTTACTAAGTCAGATCATAATGCTTACACTTGATATCCCATGCCGAGCATTTCTTTAATTTTTTTAATGTGTAATTAATTATCCAGATTACACTATATCCCGACTAACAAGAAGTTTGAAATCTTGAAGTATTCCTATTGCATTTCTAAGTTCCCAATAAATGGGAAAGAGAACCATTTTATCCATAATTAAATACTTAAAAAAAACCACAAGTAGTGTTTATTCAGTTGGAAAAGGGTCTTTAGTTAGTAAAAATGATTTTTTTTTTTAAAGACCAGATATTTGATTGTGTGCTACGTTAAATATAATAAATAAAAGTCAATATATTGGATATAGAGGGCTTCTATAAGCGATGCTCATAGCCCAATCCTTTTCTGCTTATCAATAAAATAATTAAGTTTATATCGGATATGTCAGTCTTGTATTTTAATTAGAGAGGATAACACTCGACCAGCCATACGCATTAAAAAGGAAAAAAAATAAATCCCCGAAAATCCTCTTTTATAAATTTAATATTCCTTATTGATAAATTGAAACTTGTAAATACATTTCAAATAGAAAATAATACAATGTTTCCAAATGGAAATGATTTAAGTGTCGTACATGGAATTGTACTACACAAACACTACACACCTCCCTTTTTCCTTAAGTGATTTGGTACACGCCTAGTACCAACGGGGCTACGGGGTAACTAAGGGACGTGGGAACGCTTATCACAGCAACACCGTGGATAAACAGCAGAACCAAGGCCAGTCAATTGACACCGGTTGTAAAACACGGCTATATGTGACAGACGCCTCTTGTTAGATGAGCTGAATGCAACTAAAAAACCAACAAACTTAATAAACCAAATCTAGATTGAGGTATGAAATACTGGCGCTTCTAGATAGCTTCTATTACATATTATATAATAACTTAAAAACAGTCCTTTTCTTCTTTTAAAGCAATCCACAGATGTGCGCAAAACCCCAGAATTCGGCTTGCTATCAAGACTGCTGTTGTGTTACACAGGAAATAAGAAAATAAGACACCACATGTGAATATTCAATCAATTTTATTCTATAGAAAAAAAAAATAATGAACCTTAAATTTTATTAATAATTCACCGATTTTAAGCGTAATGCTATAGACCTTATTATACTTATCTCACAATTATATACGAATTTGAGTATCTGAATAAACACACGTGGCAATAAGCAAGATATAAGGATTACATATATAAAAACAAGGTTAGGTATTTAGTAGTTAAAAATGATTTAGGTTATGTATTTGCTAATCCAAAATTTGTAGCAAGATCCTTTAACACTCTAGGGAGCTGTGTGTGCTACCACATAATTAGCCGCTCTATTCACGTCAGCTGTGTTAATTCTCGGACATCCCATATTTATATAGAAAAGATAACGCAGTAGGGACGCAGCAGTAACTTACCGTTACGTCCTTTTCTGTTACCGCATGTTAAAAACCAGTTTTAGCCGGGTTTTCCCTCCTACATTTTTAAAGATATGATTTTTAATTCAGATCAATTGTTTATATTTCAGAGTTTTGTATATAACATGGATTCGGATTTTTGATAATTTATGCAAAAAATATCAACTATTGAACTTGGTCATTGTTTGTAGATTTTGCCTATTGGGTACCCATATAATCGGATAACTCCTCCAACAGTTTTCAAGATAAAATCTATTTTATTTTGCAGATCAATTGTTTACATATCAGAGATGTGCACATTCCTTCGGTTTTAAATTTTGCGAAAAAGCTATTGAACTTCGTCATTTTTAACAAAATATAGTAAGTAGGGTACCCCTTTTGTTCGAATATCTTCTCCTACAGTTTTCAAGATATTTTTTTTTGTTTAGCAGTTCCATTGTACAAACATGCAAGATGTGTAGATTACTTGCATTTTGTTTTTGTGAATTTATTACAAAAATGCCAATTTTAATTGAACTTAGTACTGTTTTCCATGATAATGCACAGGTGGTGCATCATCTGTCCAGTTACTCCTCATTCAGTTAAGTTATTTGCAGTTGATAAACATCATACTTCGATTTTTTTTTATATTTATGAGAAAATACTGAAACAAACTTGTGACCGCAATTTTTTCGGGTCACGACCGGTCATACATAGCGTTTATCAATTCAGAGTCGACAAATGGACAACTGATACTGTTCAGACAAAAGAAAATCCGGTATGCTGTCACAATGACAGCTGTCTTCTTGTCTTTATTTCACATAACGAGTATCCATAATGATTATTATTTGTGGAGGATTTGTGAAAAAGCTTACACGAGGCAGGAAATTCAAAGGTTGGCTATTAGTGTATTAAGCTCATCACAGCGCAAGATATTGATGTGATGATTTGACAATGACCATAATCATGTATGACAATGTATCTACAATTGCATTTGCATTAAAAATGATTGTAGAATATCCCTCTTCATTGAAAGATTGACAAGTACATTTGATATATAGATCTAATCAAGACGATTGAATAAGTTCCGAAAAAACAAGACAACGCACTGATTTAAGGGAATCATGCTTTGAGTATTATAAGGTGATCAAATATGGTTGGTGGTGATCAAATCCAATAAAACTGAAAAGGCTTTATAATTGATTTGATCACGACCGACCCACAGGTGTTTGAGGATAGGACCCCCCCCCCCCCGATAAAGTCATGTACACAACATGTTACATATCAAATATCTGAAAATTAATGGAAAATAAACGATTTATTTAAAACTACCCCTGCCTGCATATAAAAAGAGGAAAGGTATGCCACTTCGCTAGGTAACTGTGACGGAAGTAAACAACTCTCAGTCACTTTGGTAGGATAACATCCGAGAAAATCGATTTAATTCTATTGGCACGCAAAAAGACTCGTCGGAGTTTATCCTTCACGAGTGTACATTACGTCACTGAAAGATGTTGACTTCCGTCACAGTTACCTAGCTTGTCTTCGAAAAACTCGTTTAACGTGATATAGTAGGTTTACAGAAAAACGTACATTCATTTTAAAAGAATAATGAGGAAGAGATATATTTACTGCGATAATATCACCCCGTGCTTGTTGGATATACAAAGCGGATACATGTTTTATAGTCCCAAAATGACGAAGGGGTAGTAATGTAAACAAACCGGAGTTGCATACCTTTCCTCTTTTTATATGCAAGAAGGGGGGGGGGGGGGGGGGGGTTACATTAATCGTTTATTTTCCGTTATTTTTTGAATATTTAAAATGGAACATATTGTGTGCGTGACTTTAAAGGAATTTCTTACAAAAAGTCAACTACCCCGGGGTTTAAATCGGGGGTGGGGGTGGAGGGCGTTCGATCCTGTCCTCAAGCACCTGTGGACCGACCGTATTTGATCACCTCATAATATTTAAAAAAATGTAATACTACAGGTCTAAACAAGTTCGGGTAAACGACCGTAAGGCGAAAGTTCCTTGCGTGTTATTGCAATTTCAGCGCAAAAAACTGCGATGGTTTTCGACTGATTAATCTTATTTTTTAACACATTCTGTGCAAATTTTCGATTCCAAAAAATCCTCGGACATTTTACTACAGATATCATCACACCATCACCAAATGAAAATAGTGTGGTTTGTTTACATGTAAAAATGCAGTGGTGTTATGGAAGCATATGGGCAATTAAGCATCTTATTACTTATATATTCAAAATCGTGAAACTGAATAACTGTTTTGAATCAGATTAAAACTTAGTATTATTCTTTAAAATAGATGTCAATACAATAAAATGGGGTAGTACATTACTGCCATATCGCTGCATTATCACGTGTCAACTATAAATAGCTTCGTATATTACTTAACATAAAATGAGATAGAACAACACTACCCTGCGGTTTCCAAAATACAATAAACAAACCAAGAGAAGGCAAAACATCTCAGTTTGATCAAAACCGCTGCGAGAATCCAATGTTCTTCTTAATTAAATATTTATTCATCCGGTTCTCGAAATACCTTCCCAATTTTTATACAGTTTGCACGGAAAACGGTATGTGGCATCAAAACAACACAAAACATAGGATTCTAGCAGCACTTTTCATCTTAAGCATTGATCAAACTATCGATACATGCAAAATTTGAGGTTCAATATATACGGGGTAGTGTTTTTCTAGACGGAATTTCATATCGTAAACAACGACAAAGGAAAGCCTGGCCGAGAAATAAAAACAAATTTACATACCTTTTAGCGAATGATTGATAAAACAACATCTCTCCCAGTATTCTTATGTTCAATTCTCAATAAACCACACCAAAATATTTTATTAGTATCCTTAGATTACTTATTACTTATATTTTAAATATGTTTACAATGCTCTCCGATCAAATTTACACGACATTCAACTATCAGTCATGACGTCATCAATGTGTAAATCTACGTAATACAATGTAATTTGTGAAAAAAAATTGTCTTCAGCATTTTTTTTTATTTGTAATTTGCCTACGTTTCGATGCTTGAATATTTGAATATGTAAATAATAAGTAAGATTTGTGATTTCACGGAATTACATGTAACTCAGATTCCATATGCTTCTTTAACACCCCCGCGACTCTCGATCAGCACGTGAATTTAACATCCTTTAGTTAATTTTCATAGGTTGGTTAGGCAAGTTAAACCTAGCTCATAGCTGGTCGTACGCGTTTGGTGATCGTACGTGTGCTACGGGTTTAAGCTGCAGGTCTGAAAAAAAATTCGGATGTTCGACCTAGGAGCTACAGTCCCACCCATTGAAAAAATTGTGTAATTATTGCGCACAAAAACGTACCCTAGTTTTGGACTGATTAAACTTATTTTAACAAGACTTTGAACTTTCGGTAGGACGAAACTATCTTTTTGCGTCAAAACAAGTTAAAAATGACGCTGGTTTCGAGTGAAATATACACAGATTGCGTAGTCTTAGCTCAAAAGCCAGACAAATCTTGTTGATTTCAAAGAGCAATGGCTGAGTGGCCAACAATGAAATAGACAGGCCTATGTCACAATGCAGTTTAACTCAACTACCCAAAGTCCAAGCTCCTGTTAAAATGGTTCTAGTACCATTATGTTCTTCATGCAATTTACTACATATATCGACTCTAAAATTTACCTCAGACTTTCTCCGGAACACGCTTACGACCTAGGAAAATCAAGTATGTTAAATTTAGATCGAGATCGAGATCGAGAGTCGCCATTTTACATGTAAACAAACTGCACCAATTCATTTTACGGGGCTGGTGATGGCGTTTAAAAGACCATCATAGACAAACAAATTTATTATCAAAAGATTGACATCACTTACACTTCATTTATTTGAAAAAATCAAAGTCTACAAATTCTATTTTGGTATTCTGATATCATTATGAAAACAATTTAAAAAAAGTTTTAATGGTCATAAGAAAAGAAAATCAATGCATTAAAAATGGAGAAAGTATCCTAGGCCTGTTTACAAACTAAAGTTATACTCAAGAAAATTACTAGTATCATGCTTATCTGATAATGTGTGCCCAGTTTTTGCGTCCTACAACAATTTCCTCTATACTCTGTCCCAAAATATCCTGGATTCACATTTTGCTTAATTACTCGATATTTATAAATGCCTCAGGGTTCAAACGATGTTCATTCAAAAGTATGAAAAATTTCCAAGATATTTCCTTTGAAACGCCCCCTCTAGCTAATTATGTTTCAATACAGGGCTAAAAAATGTAATGTCTACGGGGATTTTGTATTGAAGCAGACCCGGATGATAACGTTGAAAAATTGCGAGTGACTTCCGAATGGAGAAAAGATGTAAACATTTCCCATTATAAATCTCCGTAAGAAAACTGTTTTCGTTCCTGTGAACTTTTATGAGTGAAAAATGATAATGTGTCAATGAAGATATCTTGGAAATTTTCCCTTTCATCAATTTCAATTACACTTCTTTCACAGGTATGTATATTTTTATTAAAAATCGGCCAAATGTGCTGCATAAATATCTTGGGACAGACTATAGTAGGATGTGTTGGAGCTTTGTGTAGATGGTTTTAGGTGAAAATATCGTTCTGCATGTAAATAGTATTTGTCTTCTCCTATACGATTCTATCTAAGCACGCTTGCAAGTCGGAAGTGATTGGGACATCTTTTGCCTTTTCTCTACAATCTACTTCATTATTTAGACTAAGTTCCATCTAGTCCAGTAAGCTGTTTTTCTTCCTCGCATTGTTTTTTTTTTAAAGAACGTATTTGTTTGTTTGGTTTTTTGTTTTTAGAGGGGGATTATTATAAGCTTTGATTTGATTTTAGTGAATGGTAAATGTCGATTTTTTCTACCTTATATGGATTTTCTCATTATCATTTTTTAAAATTGGACTGTTTTTTGTTTATTTTGTTTATGGGCGAGTCGCACGCACCGCGAGCAATATTGGTGTACGCATGGCGTGTAAGTATGACGTACGTTTATAAAAATGCGTAAACTGTCCCGAACCATTTTATATCGTATAAAACTAATAAATATTGAATTCATTGCTTATAATTAATTTTTTTGCTATTAATTGTAGATAAAAACAGTCATTTGACCTTTGAAATGACATCAAACTGCACAAAATTAAAACATAACGTCCGGCGGATTGATACGTTTTAGACATTAGTCTTACTATGACGTAAGCAACATTCTATATACGATATAAAATATTTCTTTAGCCAATCAGAAAGCGCGTTACAACCAGATTTAAATTATTGTGCGTTCAATTTATATGTTATGATGAGTACAAGCAATTTGCAGTCAACGTACGTGTAACGAAAAGAACAAGTGAGATCTCCTTACGTCATTCGTGCAAATCAATTGCACGGTTATTTTATGGGTCCCTTAGGGAAGGCAATCGAGCGTACGTTTTCAGATATCCCAATGAAACCGTGGTGATTGTCAGCCACCGCGCGTGCTTACGAGAAGCGCAAGTCCTTCCAAAATCGTAAGATGCACTTACGTGTCTCGCAGGATTTTCATTAAAATCTGCCTGGAGACCAACCGTAGAAGCACATACAACCAGATGTGACTGAGCTTAAAGCAATGACATCAGTAGTAAATTGTCTGAAGAATTTAATGGTTCTAATTATTTTCACAGAATTTATATAGATATAAGTTTGATCAGTTTTTATGCGCATAAACTACAATTATTTAAAATGTAAAAATGTAGCTCCAAGTTTATCTATCCGATTTTTTTTAGACCGAGAGCTACAGAGCTACAGATACATGATGTCTTAAAGAGGTTCACTCCTTAGGTTTTGGGGTAGCCATTTTGGGCCACCTCTAGTCTGAGAATTCTGCATCACATATTTATTCTAGTAGTATATTTACATTTTATAATGCCAAATAAACTTTATTGAATAAAATTGTTTTTAAAAAATTACATTTTTACATAGTTTAGTTAGGGACTATATTTTGTGGCGGAAGGTTTTCAAGAAAGAAATGAACAATTTTCATAACTCAGTAGTTTTAGAGTACTGTTACTTTCGCTTTCTAATTTTCAGCGCAGACCAAACTTCTAGATAGTTTGTGTATTACGATATATTCATGATGTTCTAAAAACATATTTGAACAATATTTTCATATTTCTATTCATATATTTTGGCATATTTAGCTTATATTTCATGGAAGTTAAGAAAACATTAACTCCAATTTTGGCCTAAAATTAGCTTATTTCATGCTATATCTCAAATTTTTGAGATGTGACCTCTACTTTTCTTACTTTTAAATGAGACATTAAATGTATGTTTATTTGTATGCAAAGTTTTGGAAAGATAAAATTACTAATATTATTTTTTATTTGCGTTATAATTTGATAACTCCAAAATTTGTAACATCTGTTGTTGTGTTATGTACTGGCATTTGAAGCGACCAGTAAAGCAAGATTTTTTAAACTTTGACTTAGATATTACTTTTATAGTCACTACATGTGTTCAACTTCATACTGTAATAAAATCATAATTAAATAATAGCTCAAACTATAAATATTTGTTTGATTTCTTCAAATAATCAATTTCAATACCAACTTTTAGCAAAAAAGTCAGGAAAATTATCATTTCTGTTTGGGGCCCTATATTTCCAAAAAATGGCATGTGACATGGGTCACAAATAAAACAAATGAACATTTGAGGTCCTCATCTTTATATCCAAGTGGTTTTTGGATGATTGATATTACTAGTAATTCAGGTGCCAACCTCCTTAAATTCACCTTTTTCATACGATCATTTTTTATGTCCGCCGTAAGAGCGTCTGGTTTTATTATTAGGTTTACATATTTGATGATACAAACTGTACTGTGTCTTTAATGATGAACATCCTGCAAGTTTATTTCACTGGAAACCAGATAACAATACGTATTATCTTTTTTTCCATCAGGATTTAGTAATATTAGTCCAGACTTCAATAGTAAATCAGGCAAAAAAATTAGGCTAGGTCTTCAATGAAATCGGGTCGTAACTGCATTTGCTAGTATTTTGTTTCCAATGCAGTTAATAGCGGCTTTGAATTTACGTGCGTATTCAAATGCCCTGATTTCAATATTAGAACATTTATAGAACACAGATTGAAAGAAAAAAAATGTTTCAAAAACATACATTTGAAAAGAATTGCGTAAATTTGATACTTTTACGGAGCAAATTGTATCCATTAATGTTTAAATCTAAACATGCTAGTTGCCTTATTTTGTTTGTTTTTATCATGTGTCAACTGCGAATGAAGAAGCCTATAAAAAGATAAAAAAAAAAAGCTGTTAAGTGGAAAAGAAATCCTCTGAATACAAATCAATTAAATTACGTCCGCTATGGAAAATAGGGCCCATCAATTGGATTGTTTGTGCAGTTGTGAATGCTTTTTACGTGACGTAAGCGGCTGCAGCAACAGGCATATTGCCAAAATTTTCTAATAAGATTTTTGTGTTAACATATTAAAGAGAATGCAGATAAGACGTTATTCTTAACGAATTATACCCGTCAATGACGAAAGGGGAGAGGTTTCGGCATAAACCTTTTACCCTTTGAGATTTTATTGCAAATATTTGACAATGAAAATTTATATCATTTATACATAAAAAATAACTCTTCTTAAAATTTTATTGCAATTAAATATTTGACAATGAATATTCATATCGTTTACATAAAAAAGAACTTCAACTTCTTAAAAATTGATTATTTGTGCATTCTGTGTTTAAATCGTCAAAGAGAGATAGTAATGTACATTTGCGAAATAGCGTACAATGATTTTTCTTAAATATTAAAAGTCCAATAAACCACACTACGCTCTGGCAATAACTAAGCCCGGAAACTCTTACTGGCACATTTAACTTTCAGTGTTGATTCCAATGCAGGCACGTCACAGAGCTATGTTTTTTTTTTTAAATAAAAGGCTACAAAAGGCTAACTTATTAAATATATAGCTGAAATTTCTAGAGATACTTTATTTTGATTTTTTACCAAGTAAAGGAGGTTAATACCCAAAATTTAATTTTTATGTCATATGGACATATATGAATACCAAAAATGCCCTAATTCGCATTGGAACCCCGGGTCTGCATTCTAAGCTGAATTAAGCCCCGAGTTACAAAGCTATAGTAACAAGAAACATGTAAAACTTTGATGCATTACGACCAAACCTATAAATTGCCTTAATATGTTTATGTAACAGATGGGATGGATTTAGCTATAGTCATGATATTGAACGTAAGATATTTTTTTTTATTTAAGGGAAGGGTTTTTAAGGGAAGGCGTAGGTACACCTGGAATGTGTTTACAAACACATTACAAACACAAGAAACTGCGCATGACAATTGTGGGGAAAATCACATTTTAGTTTGAAAAATTGTGTTTAAAACTTATCAGCAGTTGACAAAGAAAAAAACACCCCATATATGCACAAAAACACAAATATCTACCATTTAAAAAGAATATCCGGGTGGGGGTGTAAGATGAGATCAACCAACCAAGGGGAGGGGACACTCTCTCATATATCCACCTATAAAGTCAAATGGAGCTCTTTTGGAGAGAAAGGGTGTTAGAAAGGGCATGGTTTCGATAATAATTTTGTTAACCAATTTTTTTTTTTTACAATTTTTGTTTAATTATTACTTAATCAAGCTGTAGTGTATAAAAGTATCATCAAAGTTTAAGGCTCAGAGTCAACATCTGTAAACACTAAATGCTGATAGTTTATCCCGCAAACAGTTTAACTTTTATGATGTGCGTGTGACAGCTTGCATAGCAGAAACACACTGTCATCCAATATCAATAGTATTTCACAATTTCACATGTTGATCTAATTAATGACGAAGATAATCGTTGATTCGGTCTCGGCATCAATTATAATTCAATGTAATTATCATCATGCCCTATCGCAAACAGAGCGCGTCGGTTTGTGATGAACGCATCGTAAAGTATACGAGAGTATCTGCAAGTACGCAAGCGTGATGTTCGGATCAGATCGAGATTCAATCGCAAATTCTATCTGTACAATCTTATCAGAACGTATGGTATCGTATATAAACGGCCAATGAGATCGTGACAGATTGCGTCACCCCGAAATACCGTATCAAAGCTCAACAAATTGCATAAGATCGTATTGACTCACATCACATTGTACCTATGCCTAAAATTCCAGAGAAATTCCACGATCACCTACGATTTATCAATCGTGGTGTTTGTGACAGATCCCAAGCCATTTGGAACCTAGCATTACAAAGAATAGGTGTTAGGATTAGTAACGAGTGAAGGAACATATACTGTATAATAGTAGTATATAAGAGCAGACACAATCTTTGTCTATAATAATTTATGTCAAAACACTGTAATGTGCCTCCTCCCCCAGCTGACATTGGGCAATCTTGATACAAATTACTATAGCCTGAGGGATTGTCTTCGGAACTCGGTGACTGGATTTTCCAATCTTCTCTTCAATTAGATCTACAAACATTGATTCTCTCCTTAAAATTTATATGGAGTGAATCAGTGTTTCTCTGTAATAGGTAATAACTTTTAAGTTATGAGACCTGGCACCTATTTATGAAAACAAAGTATTTAAACACTGGAATATCCAATGCTCTCATAATTTTGATCTTCAAACATTGATTCACTCTTTATAAGACCCAACACTAAAGTCTTATTTCTGAGAAAGTATTTAAACAGTCTAAATGAAATTTCGTATATTGTAGTAGTTCTCAGATTTTGGCCATTTAAAGGTTTTCCAATTTGTTACGGTTTCACTGTTTAAACCTTTCTAAGCTTCCAGAGAGTTGAAAATCCGTACCAATATACGTGTAGCATTTTTCAATCTATGTCATCTCCAATATACCCCTATGTTATGATAATTAAACATCCACGTCTCCAGTAACCCAAAACTTTACTTGGTAAAGTCAACCCGGGAGTTTTGCAAATTACTTCTGATTTCCATGAACTGACAACGTTAGAACTCTGTGTTGCAAACCAATTTATATATGAAGTATCCCCGTAACTAATGATAATCATAATTATTTCATGAATTTTACCAACACGTATACAAGCCTTCAAAACAGTAACATCCAAGTTTACAAATATTACTCCAAAAACCTTAAGTCGAGGGCAGAAGTTCGTGTATATATCTTGTTTATTTAAACTAGAAGTCTTCCTGATCAATATCAAAAAAATGTTCAACTTCTTAATTGAAATTCGAATGGATTTACATTGCCCCTGTAGAATATAAACGCAATAAGCAGACGAGATACTTCAAATTTACTTATGATAAATACACATATGGGATTATATATTTTCATAACATACAATGATACATGTTGCAGTTTACATTTAATAATGCTTCAATAAATGCAACATGCAACTTCTTTTTCAATTAAAGATTGATATAAAAATATGTAAGTTTAGTCAATGTTTTTTTAGATTCGATTTCTTGAATTGATAGCTTTAAGTTTAATGGTATTTATGTTCATATTCAACGCTTTAATAAAATCTAAAATATATACACAGTATTGCATTTATCTAGAACAAAAGCTTCATCAGTGTAGACAAAAAAGTTTAAACGTGGAAAATACTCATAACTGATTGGAAAGCTTTCCTTTTTCTAAATACCCACTTTATAAAAAACAATCATAATTATATATACTAAGATTTTGCGCACCAAAGTTCAACAAATTACGTTTTAATTATTAATACAATTTTGATGTCCGGGCGTTGAATATCTCCTTCTACCATTTTAACTCTCCCCGCATGGTTTTTGTCCCCTGTTTCACTGAAAGTTTGGGATAATTTTGGTCCCTATATCATTCCGTCTATATGTACACGCTTCCGTTTCTAAAGATATTTCAAAAAGCCTTGAGCTTATTCAATAAACTTTTAAGTCAAAACTCTCTATGGTCCCTATTAATTCTGAGGTCAAAGGTCAAGGTCATAAATTCATACAGTGTGTCTTTGTGGTTAACTTTTGTTTCCTAGCGAAATCTCAAATATCTTTCTGCTTTTCTTGTGATAATTGATATTACAGCTCCCAATTGCCTAAAAGACCGCTTTTAATTACGAGTTTGATTATAATCAAGTAGAATATAGGACTATAGCAGTAGTTTTTATAAAACTGATATGTTTTAAATAATATGAATGTGTTTTGGAGGACAATGGTGTTTTTTTTTTTAAATTTTGTTAAGAAATATACAGATTGACTGTAGTGTGCTATCCGATCGTTTTCATAAGTAGACTGTACACGATTAAACAGTGTTTCAACTTGCTTAAGGACAAGAAATCACAACTCGTCGATTTAACGGTTTATTCCCACTAAGCCAACATTCTGAAATTCTCTATGTATATGTTGGTAAACTTTTTCTGAGTACCATGAAATTAGGTGCCGAGCGAAGCGAGATACCAAATCGAATGGTGAGGAAAAGGTTTAACAACATACTTAGTACATGTTTTACACGAGAAATTATTTCTTTATATTTCAATCTATTTATTACTGTTCAATTGTGTTATATTTTATCAAATAAAGGTAAGTATGATGTGTTAAATGTAATTAGTTTATTCCACCCTGGCTTGGTGATAATTTGTGCCCTGGTGCAGGCTACCTGACAGGTGAGGTTTGAAAGTGAGTAGAATTCAAACTAAACAATAAATCACACATTTACCCTTCTATTCATGAAAGAAGCAAGCTACATGTAGTGCAACATATCTTTCTAATTGGATTCAAGCCAGGAACTAAGAAGCCTTTTTCATATTAGCGATGATTTATTTTCGGATGTGCCAGACACTAATTCCAAACGGTTTTCTGAAACTATATCGGAAGCTGACTTGGAAAAACAAAGAATCCAGAGAATTCTTAAAAAAAAAACAAGACAAAATAACCAATTTGCAGTAAATGTATGGCTGGCCTGGACACACAACAGAAATAGGAGTGCTGGTGGTCTTGAAAGATACAGAACTGTCCCCTTAAGATTTGTGGCATTAACCAAGGACGAACTGGACTTTTGGTGTGCAGATTTGTTAATGAAACAGGGAGGCAATATGGTAAGTATATTCCCCTTTTTCTTCAGCATTATTTGCCAATTTAGTAATGCAGCTGCAGCTACAGATAAAAGAGAGAGAGCATTTTTTTTTTAAGTTTAAAATTTATTTCAGGATCCAAATACCCCCAAAAATCATCTACAACATTATAGCAGGGATCCAGAAACATATCAGAGAGGATAGAAAAGACATAACCTTGTCCATCTAATTATTGAAAATGGTTGAAACTGACACTGTTCTCCAGAAAATTTAAATAAATATGTTTTTTTCAGCTGTTGTTTTATTCATATTCTTACAAATGTTCTGTAGTGGAAACTTGCTTTGCAGTTCTAACAGTGATTAAACCAATTATTGTCAATAATTGGTCTAATCATTATGAACACAATGGACGGTTACTGAACCATGAACCATTTGGTATCAAGAAAACTTTATTGTTCGAGGTGTGAAACATGTACCAGTACCACCTGGCCAAACATTTTGAATTTCACACCTGGGTGATCAGCAGGCTATAGTCTGTTTTCACATGTTAATGTTTTTGTAATCAAATACCTTAGAATTGCTTTAATTTAAAGATTAATTTAATGAAAACAAATAAACAAATTTAAGTAGTGTTAAAAGGGATAAAATATAATCATCGTGATGTAAAAAACTTATTCGAAACGAAAGCTACTTTTAATCCTAATTGAAACATAAATCTTCTTAACATTACGGTATCCAAATTGGTACATGTTACTCTGATTGATTTTTTAAAAATTCCTTAATTTTGCCAATTATCGGAATAAACAAATGGAAATGCTTTAGAGTATTTCAAAAAGAAACAGATCGGTAATTTCCTTCAAGGTAATTACATAAAACGTTTTATATCTATAAACCAATACCGTTGGAACACAAGTCAATTATTACATATTGTTTTAATCGGCTGTATAATTTCCCCATAATGTGTATATAGCTCAATAAAAGTCATAAGGGGATACTCTTAACAGTTAATTACTTTAAAATTAAACTTTATAAATTATATTTTCATCTGAATTACTTTTTTAAAAAACCCAAAACTTAATTTCTATCTATTCTTTTGTAACAAATATTTTATTCCCTACACCTTTATCTGAAATTAGACTTTACCTTATCTGTAATTAAATTCTATTGTTCTCCACCTGCACCCCATTTCCAAGTAGCCAACACATATCTACCTGTATTTAACAGCGACAAAACAGCAGAAAACACGTTCCACAAACACCCAAAAGTTTTAAAAAAAGCAACTACCATAAAAACAGCCGATAGCGAATGGTCATCAGTACATACCTAATTAGGTGAAATCAAACGAGAACTTTTTATTTAAACTATTTATTAATTAATTAAATATAATGTGACGGAATAATAAATAAAATAATTAAATGACTAATAAATTATTTTATAGTAGAATGACGTAAAATAAACAACGAAGAGTTGTTCCAGAAGCACCAAGAAAAGATAGAGAATGCAATGAAAAAAATTTCGATTCTTAAAAAGAAAATAGGGAACTTAAAAAGAATTACAAGATCATAGTGAGTGTTTGAACAGCATTCATATAAAATAGACGAAAACAAAACTAAAGGCCTTTTTAAAGGCAATTTATAAGGAACATTGCTTAAGGAAATGTATCATAAAACAAGGCATCGTTGAGATAGTGACCATCTCAAAGAGCGTCGCTTTAAAGATGGACATTAGGATGAAAGGCATTTCAGAGGATTTTGCTTTGACCTTATCTTATGACTTAGAAGTTTCCCAGCTCATTGCACGACCCTTTACTACCGCTAATCTTTTGGTCTCAGCAAGATTAAGCCAATGTGAGATATTCACGGTTTAAAACTGGTTTTTAATTAGATCTGCTATGACCTTCACATTTGATTTTGAAACTAGTTCAACACCCTTTACCCAATGGCTTTGTTTATGTGAAGAATGAACCAGATAGGGCTATGGGGAGAGTATGCATGCTCTGAACAAATATTTTTGCGTGGTCTGATATGATCTTGTCCTTGATTTAAAAACGTCATTCAAGGTCACAACATACTCTTTGACAAAAGGATTTCTGTGGGTTAAGTATGGGCCATATTTAACCAAGGAGAGAGAATACATGATTCGATCAAGGATTTTTTCACATTATTCTTCTATGACATTAGACCTTGAAAATTTGTTCAAGGTCACTGCACAACCATTTTCCCAAAGACACTCTGTGGGTGAAGTATAAACTAGATTGGGCCAAGGGAAGAGATAAATGATCTCGGACGGACAGATAGACAGACTGATTACAGTAACTACAGGTCGTCCAAAGAGCAAGCCCCTAACTAATTACACGGAATCGCAGTAAGCATAGAATAACCTTGTCTGGATTCCCTCAACGAAAGTTTTATAAAGACCGTGGGTATCACAAAAGATCCACATAATGTTATAGCTAATCATATAATTCCGGAAGGAAGGGATCCCAGCTAATTATATTTAAAATGCGGAGCATGGATTCTGAGGTCAGCAAAATACGGAAAAGTTCTGGGAATAACACAGCGATCATGGGATTCAAAAGCATGGATAAAGATAAAGCTTCTCTTATTTTCCGGCAACAACCGAATATCATTAACATGGTAAAAACCACGAGAGAGACAATTCTGAAAATAAACAACCCGTTGCTAAAGGGAATTTCTATCTGCAGATCCAATCTTTTTTACACGACAACAACATGGCAAACATCTACATGTAAATCAAAATGAAGAGAGGGTAAACATCTACATGTATATCTCAATAAAGTAAGTCCTGATATTTTTTTTTATCTGCATCTTGTTGTTGCTTATTTTCATGATTATTTTGTTTTCATTGCAGGTGATTTTAATATTGCCCAAGGCACAAACTAAATTTATCTTAATTATATAAATAACAACCAAATTACAAAAATGTAGTTAGGAATGTGAATAAGTACAGGGTCTGGTAAATCACTGGAGGATAAATACGAATACTATAAGATGCAACTCGGTTTAAGGCAAACCCAGTGTAAACAAACATCTTAAATGGACTTTATTAACATATAGCTAGTGAGCTTATTTGTCATACTACAGTAACTGCTTCGTTGAACTTGACATACATGTATCTTATATCAAAATTCGAAAAAAGAGATGGTAAGTTTGAAATGTAATAACTCACTACTATGATAAAACATTTCAAAACGTGTGTAAATTCTACAGTTTTATAATTTCAGTACCTATACAATGCAGACCAAAATCAAATTAAAGAGATTAAATTTTCTTTAAATGATCGTATTCATTGTGAAAGAAGTTAATGATAAACGTGATGATTTTAATTTTTCCATCGTCAACTTTCCATACTTATGTAGCAACAATAACATCATCACCTGCTTATGGGGTTTATGTCTCTCAGCTTATTCGTCATGCAAGAGCATGCTCTACGTAAGAAAAAATTCTTAAATGAGGCAAGCTACTAACATACAAGTTTTTGGAACAAGAATATCAAGAACCTCGAATAAAATCATCTTTACGCAAATTCTATGGTCGATACAATGACCTTATCAGCAAGTGCAATCTTTCATTAAGACTCATGCTGACTGACTTTTTTCATACTTGTTAGACCATTTTTTATACACTGGACTGACTACGGTTTCTCCGTTTTTCATGATCTTGACAATGAGCACATTGCGGGTGCGACCGGTCAGCAGGGGATGCTTACTCCTCCTAGGCACCTGATCCCACTTCTGTCTTTTTAGAGGTCCGTGTTGCTCTGCTTTAAATTTGTATTTCGCTTTATTGATTTTTGAGATGGTTGTCAGTTTGTTATTGTCATTTTTCATTAATGAAGCATATTTTTTATCTATTTGGTCGTTGCCTTCTTCAAATGAACATCTCTAGAAACACAAAGTCATAAATAGGTCACCTTCGTGACTCGGGTTACCTAAAATCTTTTAAATTATACTGGAAAGTTGAAAGGAGAATTTTGAGTTGATTTGATTTTTTTTAGATATTGCAACCTATCCTAACTGTAACACTACATTCCTTAGCAATACAAAAAAAACCCATGGTTATAAACAAGTTAAAAATTCGATATGGTATTCGATCTAATTAATGTTAACGTCAAAATAGGGTAATTTTATGTATTTATCATCTGTAATTACAGCAAAACCGTTCAAAATGTTTTTGATTAATATTTTAGGAAACTTAATCCTTATCCATAGTTATGTTAACGTTTTCCACATTTTCACAATAAATCAGTATATCATTTTTTTGGTCGCTGGGACATAACTGTATCAAACTGGTTCTGAATTGTACTCTTAAGATATGCTTGATGCTTTTTCTGAATTCTGTTGAAACATATTCGGAATGGTTTCATTTTATTGTGACCATGAACATTCCCAGAAATAACGCAAAATGAAGTTATTATTTTCTGCTTCTGAAGAATATTCGTTAAAACAATAAACCTTTACAAGTGATGCGTATTAGAGTTTTAGAATTGATTAAATACAAGTTTACATGTATGAAGAATATAAATTAGATAGTAATCAACACCCAGTGCCGTATTTCCAGAAATGTGCAAATTTTCTAGTTCCTATCAACCAATAATAAAACAAACATCAAATAGCCTAGCAAGACAAAATCGGTGAAGTAAGACCTAGATAATTGAAATATTATCGCTGTCAATTCCTGGTACCAACAGCAACGGAAATGGTCTCATTCAGGTTTATTGGGAGTTCAACTATGCAATTGATGGTCGCTAGTTATATACATTAACTGTCATTTCTTGCATTGTCAGCTAACATCCTACTTATCAAAGACATTGATCAGATATAGAGCAGTTAGGTTCATGTACACTAGATCTACATGTATCATTGACATTTTGTGTCTGTTGGTTGTTCATTAACCTAAGAACACGAGACGTTCTTCATTTTAAGATTATTTTCTTTGGTATATTATTTTTTCTTTATTTGCAATTAAACCTGTTCATGCCCAATATTTCAGGGTTCATTACCAGGCTATTTTTGGAGTTAGAGTATTTTGAATTTTTATTTTAATAACATGCAAAATGCAATTGAATGCCTTTTCATAAATTCATCGTATATATTTTCAATTGCAACTATATACATGTATCCATATAGAAAAAAATCATTTAAAATGAAAATATAGCTTTGGAATTATGTAGTGGAAATCTTCACAATGCGGAGATAGGAAAAAATAGAAAATAATGGAAGAAAGGTCGCATCAGACCTCAAAATGCCCATGATGGAGTGTTTAGATGTATATATGCATAATCTATATGATCTTACATTTTTAAAAGGAACAAACTTTTGGCTTTCCAAAATGTTCTTATTTTAATTTTATGTATGTCATGGAAATATGTAACATTATAATTCTTTCCTTGTAACAAGGGCAAAAGAAAACTTTTCGAACACTTTGGGCTCAATATATATTTTTGCAGACTTAAAGAATCCGCGTATGGATATATACTTCGGACCTTTGGCTAACAAAGATTAATTATCAAAGATTCTTTAATTTGCTAGCAAAGTTTGGTATTTAAAGAGACCAGAAAAAACAACCCCAAAGGTTCAAATCAACGAGAGCAACAAAAAGCGCTCGTCATGACGCCCTGTGTAAACTACTCTACTGTGTCCAAACAGTCAACCTGATTATTTCAATACCAATGTAACTATTAGACTAGCGTCTGATGAGGATAGGTGAGGTCCCCATTATTTTCCTTTAGTTGGCCATTAATGGGGTAAGGCAAAACAAACCCAGATGGTTAGAGAGAAGGGACGACTAATCACTACTAAAATAATGAAGTACAATATAAAGCCCCCCCCCCCAAAAAAAAAATCATGTTTTATTGTCTAGAATAATTAAGCTGGTCATTTCAAACCTTGGCTCGCCAATTACATCAAAATTTTGAAAAGAATAAAACATGCTCAAGTTAACAATTCTTGGCGTTAAAATGTAAAAATAAACCACAACGAATTAAATATAAAAAGTTTGGGCTTTAATCGTGTTAACGCCGTGTATTAAATTCGACTACGGACAATAAGGTCTAAGTTGGTCACGTGCTACCTTTTTAAACCGTTCTAAAGCGTCAGAGAAAGCAAGGTATGAAAACGACCTTTTTAAAATGTATTGAATAGTAGTACATTAAATGTTGTTTTCACTGTGTTCTTGATATGTGGTGTTTACATAGTACATTATGTATCCGTCACTATAAAAAAGCTACAAATTAGAGAATAAAACCGATACGTTTGTCATACTACAAGAATGATCTTCATACCATACATATATCACTATAAAATTATACATCGCAAGATGATAGGTTGATCTTAATATCTATTTGTGTTGTAAAAATGTTCGTTTGCATTGAATAATATTTACACCTGTATGTATTGAATAATCTTTATTTGAATTGTTCAAATATCTCAAGTTTCACTATTACCAAAATATCTATTTGTTTTGTAAAATGTTCATATTATTTGTAGTTAAGGAATTGTAACGAGTACGAATATCACTATGTATAACTTTCAAATTTGTTTACACGAAATCGTCGATAATAGCCATTTTCACACGTTAAAATGTGAATGGAACGTAATAGTTTGCATAACCAACATGGTTCATCTATGGGTAGTATGCTGTAACAAAAGACCGGTAACTCATAGATGTACTAGTGGCGTCATTTTTTATTAACATCGCCGTTTCAACCAACAATCAACAAGAATCCGAAAGCTTTGGGGAAAACTCAAACCGGAAGTGTTCCTGATATTCAGCAAAGGGAAAGGTCTCGGGTCGCAACCAGAGGTCAAGATCGCCACATCGTTCTTAGCCACATGAGAGTTAGATGGAAATCAGCCAACCCAACGGCAATACATTATATTGGGTGAACACTTAGAACTTTGGTTCGGAGTATACTTTGTTAAGGCCACCTCTAATGACAAAATTCACTTTAAAGTCCCCGAGTGGCAAAACTCGTTCCTATAGAAATTTTCTGATTATAGTTTGTGTGGGAAAATAAAATAAAATTTACCTTGATTTAAAAGCCGTTTCAGCCCATTTAAAATAAATGACCCATACAGGCCTTGACGGTCACCTGAGTACCATAACCCTTAGATTACATGTCAGAGAGTCTCATGTTTGCACTTTCAGCTTCATTTTGAAATTTAAACCCTAATCTGAGTCTCTTCTTACTGTTACCCCGCTTTTATTATTTGATGTTTTAAAAACATACATTTAGGAAATGGGGGAGGGGGTGCTGGAGTGGGGTTCAAGTCAGAGGAATCTCATAATATCTATACCTTAGCTCCAGGGGCCAAAAATTGTAAACTTTTGCAAATTAGAGACCTGCAGGCCTTTAATGGTCAATCTTTTAAAATATTCAGTTTCCTTTATAATGCACACAAAATGCATACAGCTAATTTCTACAAGTTATCAAAGCACAGGATAATAACGAATAATTCCTAAAAATAGAGCACATATTTAGTTCAAAATTGCCGAGTTACAGTTTACCATGTAGTTTTCAAAATAAAGTTAAAATTGCTAATGGATGACACACAGCAATTATCCTAAGTAAAAATACATGTGTTCAATATATGGCCATATTTATATTTATGGGAGTAGAGAAACATATTTTCTCAAATTTAATACATTTACATATATGGCCATATTGAACCCCTGACACAGGGGCCATGAATTTCATTAGGTAGAGGAGTTCGTGTACATCATAACCATGCATTTAGTTTTTCACAAATATGCAAGGAAGTAAAGAAGATTTTTTTTAAGATGTAAAACATTTTGACTATATGGCCACATTGGCCCCACCTTAGGGCCTGCAACCCTCTTATAGAGGTCATGAATTTCACTATTTCGGTAGAAGGCTTCATGGACATCATAACCATGCATTTAGTTTTCCTCAAATATATATATGTGAGTAGAGAAAATTTCCAGGCATCAGGCCAAAATTTAAAATATCTTTGTTTCCCCTAACGTGGCCGACCCAATTAAATCGTCGACTGAATTTTTTTTTCCACATTAAATAGAGATTTTTTTTTAAAGACTTTAACCAAATTCGTTTTTAGGAGACCCACATCTTTTTCGTTTTACAATCATTTTGTTAGCATTGATCTGACATCAACATAGGCGAAATACTGGCTTCATGATCGGTAACTTCGACGGAATTTCCTCCGAAAGAGAAGTTGAAGTCGCCCTGTATTATGAGTTCACGATTGTGTTAATTAACCCCAAATACATTAAAACGATAATCATTTAATTCAAAAGACGTTTCCAAAGCCTTAGTTAACCACTGTTGTGATTAATAAATCGCGATTATCTTATCTTTTATGGGTAATAAATACGTGTGATGCAACATATAGCCTACTGTACATTGAAAATTACAACCGATGTTTATTACTTTCAGTGTTGGTATTACAATTAGTTGGTAACTTGTAATTAGTTAATAACTCTGCCAAATTAATGCTAAAATAATCATAAAACCATCTGTCTACAGTTATCTTAAAAATTAAAATGATCCTCTACACAACAGAAGTACAGAGACTGATTTTATTTGTCATTTAGCTAACACAATTACAAAACTTTTCATCTGTAAAATGTATGAATACGTCAATAAATTAAATTTAATAGATTGGGTAAGTTTTTTTAAAACTTTTAGAATTTGTTTTATTTTATGTAAACTTGTTTAAATCGAATCCAATCTTAATTAAGGTTGGATCTGTGTATGTCATCATTCTTGTAGATTATGCTGTATCAAATAATGACAGTCTCCCTGATTTCTCAAACTTCTCCCTACTTTTCTGTTAGGGAGAAATGTCTTAAAAATTAGGTTGGTAACTGTGATATGAAAGACTCTTTATGTTGTGAAAAATTTAAACAGTTCTCTTAAATTTGTCAAATTTCAAATGGACCGAAACAAAAAAGTTGGCTTTGGTAATGACTAAAATTAAAGTGAAATTGGGTAAAGGACTTTAAATGGTTTGAGCCTAAAATGGCCCCCTTAAATGAACATCGTCATTTTACTGTTATTCTTTGTTTTCTTTGTACACTTATACATTTGTGAAGTTTATTCATTCAGGCCAAAAATATAATTTATGTCAACTCTTTCGAAAAATAATACAACCATTTAATGTACCTGAAACACTTTGAAAAATTATGGGGGCCAAATTTGACTTATATCATAATTATATAGTCCTTTACAAAAATCTTTATTATCTAAATATTTTTTTTCTTCCCTGGCATTATGTTTCATATTTGGGATAATATTTCTTTGTATAGACACACATTTCTTTGTCAAAGAAGGATATTCTCTGCAAATGTATTGATTTTGTGTAAACTTGATATTGTAGAATCATTGAACATAACTTCACATATAATGAATCTATTCATACACAGCTAGTCATTGAATCAAACATGTGTAAATTTAAAATAAACAATAACAAATTTTGAATTCGATATTTTTGTTTTACATTCCATTAGTACAAGTATAACAATATGTTTTACAACTGGTCATATTTTTTTTAGTTTTGTAATCAATTAAAGAATTGATTGATTTTTAATTTATAATGTATTTTCAGTATAAACAGAATAAACTTCGCAGTAAATCTCTTGTTCTCGTTAAAAAGTTACATAATTTGCAGTAAAATGGGGCCTCTGAAGGATGTAGGTGCTTCTTGTAGACATGTATCTCTTGGTATAGTTTTCCCCCTTTGCAACCTGTCCATCCACTCCAATGCCTCTATAGCACGTCCAGTGAAACAATGTTGGATGTTTGCATCATTAAAAAGAAACTGGATTGGTTGTTTTAAAAAAAAATCATTCCGAGGAAAATTACATGTGCATTTTAGTCATTGCGTCATACTCGAACAATGTCTTCTATTTCTGCATGCATTAAAATTAGGCTCGTAATGAAAATATAGATGTTTTTGAATGGTGTATATTTTAGGTCACCCGATTTGCTTAAGTGACCTATTGCATTTGGTCTTCGTCCGTCGCTGTGCGTTGCGCGTTGACAATTTTACGTTTTTTACGTTGTTCTTGAAAACTACAAGGCATATTGTTGCGATTTTTGATGTGAAGCATCACTATGGTAAGAAGATTCTAAATTGTTAATTTCATGGCTCTACCACCCCTAGGGCGCCACAGCCGGGGACAAATATGCCAAAAAGGACAAATTTTCAAAATCTTCCACTCTACTCCCAAACTGAATGCACGGTTATGATGTCCATGAAGCCCTCTGTCAAAATCGTGAAATTCTTGGCCCTGGGTCAGGGGTTCAGGCTCTGTGGTTGGGGCCAATATGACCATGAAGCAAAATTAAATTGTATTAAATGAAAAAATGACAATAACAAACCGTCAACCATCTCAAAAATCCATAAAACGAAATACAAATTCAAAGCAGAGCAACACAGACCTCCAAAAAGATAGAGGTAGGATCAGGTGCCTAGGAGGATTAAATCTTAGAAAATCTTCTTCTCCCAAATATATTTGTTAAAATCTAAATGCATGGTTATTATAATCCATGAAATCCTCTGCCTAAATTGTGAAATTCATCGCCCCTGGGACAGGGGTTATGGCCCTAGGGCGGGGCCAATAAAGCCAGTGAAAATGTATTAAATCTAAGAAAATCCTCATTACTCCCACAAATAAGGGGAAAAATCTGAATGCATGGTTATGATGTCCACGAACCCCTCTACCTAAATTGTGAAAAATAATTGCCCCTAGAACAGGGGTTTAGGCCCTAGGGCGAACATAAGGGGGGGGGGGGGCATTATGGTCATATAGTGTTAATGCATATAATGTATAAAATTCTTCTTCTCTACTCTCGCACATCTGTAAGAAAAACTGACTCCATAATTATGTTATCTAGGAAGTCCTCTACTAAAATTATAAATTTCATGTCCCCTGGAATATGGGTTTTGACTCTAGAGCGGGGTAAAAATGGATGTATAGTGTTAATGCATATAATGTTTAAAATTATCTTTCTTTTCCCATACACCAATAAGGAAAATTGAATTCATACCTTTGTAGACAGGAAGCCCTCTACCAAAATTAATTTTATGTCATCCGAGGTAGGGGGTCTGACTCTAGGGCGGGGCCAAATAGTCTTATAGTGTTAATGCATTTAATGTTTTTAAAAAATCGTTTTCTTTACTGTTGGCGATATTGAATAAAAACTGACTGCATATAAAAAAAAAAGAGAAAATAAAGTCAACTATCTAAATTGTAAATTCCATTTCTCCCAATACAGGGATTTGAATCTATGGCGGGGCCAAAACACTCATATAATGTATAGGGTAGGGGTTCTTAATGCAAGATCTGGCCAGAATGGTTATTTAGAGTCAATGTATATAAAATATTTCAAAAACGTCAACTGACACGGAATAAAAACCGAATGCTTACCAGTATTTAGTAAAAAAGAATATTAAGCTGTCATTTTTAATAATATTTCATGTCACCTACATGTTCATGTACATTGTAAGGCAAGGATTATGGCTGAAAGGGGGGGGGGGGGTATGTATTTGTCTTATTATTTTATTCTGCTGATCTATTTAATGAAAGAAACGAGTTAATTCAAATATTTAGAAAAGAGAAAGAATGAAACTGTCTATCAAAGTTAAGATATTGTGAAAGCATTTTGAAAGAGTTCAGGGAGAGGGTTATAACAGTTGTAATAGTTAATAGAGTTATCTTCATTTGCTTGGTCATATTTAGTAATCATTGAATATAATGTGATGAAGTTGTATTATCAAAAGAGTTAAGCAAGATATGGGGGATGGGAGGTTGTTTTAAATAATAGGTCATGCACTCTAATATAATCTTTACGTTTTTCGCTAAAATTATAGGTGTTATAGTCCTTTTTAAAGATTTCAGGTAGGGAGGTGGTAAGCATTACAATATTGTAATTTTTCTGCTCCTTAAAACTTAATACATGTATAAAACATATATGATACTCTCGACAAGTTTGTTATCGGCTATGGTACTTAGGTGACCGTTAAGGCCTATTGGCCTCTTCTTATAGCTGAATGATTGGACCCCCCCCCCCTTATCTTTTATGCTTACCGACTTAAAGATAATTTGATTAATTTATAATGCAATCCTATACTCGATACTATGCGAGTTCAAACTTTCAGCACTGCTTTTTATTTTTGTAAAAAACGCGAAAAAGTATTAATAGCAGGAGGATTAGATCCCCCAATCTTTTTTCGTATCCGACATGAAAGGTGATTAACTTAAAATTAAGTCCTTTACTCGGCACAATTTGAGCTAAAACTTGAAACACCTGTTTTTCTAAATTATAAATGCTAATCCTGGCAGTCATTATTTAAAAAAATACGTTTTAAATTGTTATCTCAAATCATTTCAGATTTATCAAACACATATATATTCTAGTAAAAGAAAGATATTGGCTTGTCTTACTCTAAAGTACCCCGATGCAAATATTCCCAACAACTTGACAACAAGCTTGCTAGCTGCTTTCCAGAATTATCAGTGCTTTGATTAATTTTGATGCTGTTCTTGTGTAATCCTTCGCATCGCTTCAGTTGCATTTGTAATTTGTGTATGATCGACGTATCAAAGAAAAATTGACCAGAAAAAAACTTTCTAATCAAAGCTCTACTTTCTTAAGTCATCGGACTCCAAAAATTAAGATCCACAATGCGGAATCAGTGTTGTGTCTTGTGTTCATAGTGCTAGTTGTTATCGCTTTTGTTTTTAATTATCATATATATTACCGCTATTAGTAAGTTAGTGAAGCATTAGGTTTCGGATTCTTGGACTTTCAGAATTCATTCTCATCTGACCTAGTTTAAGGTCTAATTGGTGGTATTAACATTTAAACCATTTATTTTCATCGGATCCATATGAGCATTGAATTTTCCCAAATAATAAATGAATTTTCCAAAATAATAAAATTAATATATATGATATTCTCTTGATAACTCCTTATTTGAAACATATGTCAGCAGCCCTTTTTTCACGTTGAATAATTGAACATTCTACCATGATTTTGATATTTTTCAAACCAGAGTGAAAATGATACATCTGCATTGGAGTAAATATCTTTTATCCCTTTATTTTCTACTAGTATTTACTTGCTATAAGGAAGCCGAGACAACACTTTTCCCCAGGCGAAACCGAGGTAAATAGCTGTTGTCGAGGGGGACAATAAATGAAAAGTTTTGGTGACTATTCATCAAGGGGAGATAGCACGGAAACTATTTCACGGTTCGAGAAAATAGCACGTTTATTCGTTGTAATTTTACATAAAAAATATTAAAAGAGGTATAAAATAAAATTTAATTGGCAATTGATTATTTTGAAGACCCACTAACAGTGAATTTGGTTCTGGTTTGTGACATTGTCCCTATAATGAATATACATGTAGTAACATCGAGCACGCTTACCGATATAGATATCACGTCATACGCGCAGTGCAGACATGTAACATTATGAAAGGTTAATAGAGTTCACAAATACATAGATAGATAGATACACAAATAGATAGATAGATAGATAGATATTTCAACAAATACATTGACCAGATGAAGGAGAAAAATGTACCTAATTGCGCTTGGGTATTTAAAGATTTTTAAATTTAGGGCGGAGCTAAAACTCGACGGGCATTGAATGTAAACAGTGTACTTATATCATAGATTAAGTACATGAGAAATAAAACAAAAATTACAAAAACAATTTTTTTAGTCAATTTACCGACGACCATATTTCACTTCATCCTTTTGTTCTGTAAATTACTAAATTACAGAATATTATCATAAACGATCAAATATTTGTATTGAGAAAAGTTGTATAGCAACGATCATACCGGTATCTAGTTACCTTGTCATGCTTTGGAAGAATATGAAAAATTATTTCTTTCTGTATTAAAACAATTTCAATATCAGATTTTGCTGATCAATCAACAACCGGTCATAAAAGTTGATGACACGTTTGTATATAAGAAAGGATGCACACACAGTTGTCCACAGTGACAGGTATTTAACAAAATGAAGATCCATACATACGTATTTCAATTTAGTATCTTGGTGTTTGGGTTTGGAAGTGAACACATAACAAGATCTAATCCCATCTGTGATAGCCGTCATTATTGCACAATTACGTCTTGGCATCCATGGAGTAGCTGCGAGCAAAACTGTAGCAGAGCAGTATCACAGCTCAGGAAACGTTTTGTGTGTTTCGATGACAGTGCATTCTCTAACCCGACAAGAGAGAAGGTATTAAGATATTGCAATATATCGAATCAAATACCACTGGTGGAAAGGCGAACTTGTGAGCGAGTTAACTGCTTATTAGGGAAAGTGAATACATCAATCGCATGTGAAAACGGCAGTAAGTTTTTTTAGATTCTTTAAATATCGGTTTTAGATTATATTTTAAGATTATCTAGCCAAAGTGCTGAGTGCAAAATGGCGAATGATTATTCAATACATGAGAATATTATTTTTCTGCGAATACTGATCATCGATTGATAATATTTGCATACTATGATTTCTTTCCCAAATTATTTTTGACTTTTTGATACATCTCTTTAGTCTTATGAATTTGAATAGGACTTGTCACGTAGCAAAAGAATCGTTCAGTTAAACTTATACCGTCTCATGACATGTTAAAATCCGTATTACAATCAGGATCAAACAAACAATTCATTCACATCGAGGTTATTATCTATGTATTGACATATTATATTTTTATACCACTACTTAATTATTTACGGAACACATTGCTGCCGACTTGAATTTTTTGTCTAGAATATTCTAGGATATTCGCATCCCCCGGAGTTTGTGCCTATATTTGTTTCATATTGAAAAGTGTTTTAGGAAATTCTTAATAGAGCAATTCTAATAACAGTTTATTGACTTTATTCAAACCGTATTTGTAACATGGAGATTAGGTGTGGGGAATCGTTTTCAAATAAAAGTATAAAAATTCATCAAAAAGGACATACAATGAAAATACAATCTTTTAAATTATTTTATGTAGCTGATCTGACTTGATTAAGAAATTCTGTAAAATCAAGAAAATGCTTATATAATTTTATTCAAATGAATTTATTTTTAGCTTCACATTTACAGGTGGATTTAACCAATATAACAGCTCAATGATTGCCTGGATTTTTTAAAATGTGCGATATAATAAGCCTCATTATTTCATTGGTAAATTGAAATATTTACAATTTTAAAAGCAATTTAGAAAAGATTTAGTAAAGATCCTTGATTATCGATTAACAAAATTTTTAACAAATAAACAGTTGTTAACAAAATGGAAAAATGCCCATTCAGTTTTCAAAGATAAATGTGCAAAAGATATTTTAAGACATTTTTATTAAATTCAAATGTGTTATTTCACGTTTTTGGTACAAGCAGTGGTAGTCGTCTACTTTTATCTCATTTTCCGAACAGGTGCCCATAGAGTTGTCGATAAAAAAAATGTTCCTTTAAGTAAGATCAATAAAAAACCTTAAACCAGGGATCCTTGGAATTCAATGTATAAGGTACGCTCTGAAAATAATATAGAGATCTTCTTGTCACAGCTGCTTAAAAACGCTATAAACAGTTAAATTGAATAGTTTATGTCAATCAAATAATTGGCATTTGCGAGACTGAAAGAGTTCTTTAAAAAATAAATAATCCGCAATTTTAATTAAAATGTATATATTCTAATATGAACTGTAAAAATCCTTTGTTATCAGTTTGATTCAGCGTTGCGAAATAAATAATTTAATAAACAGTTGCAAGCGCTGTCACAATGATTTTTTTTCCAAAAGTCATTCAGAGATTTAAGAACAATTTATAGGCTTTTATTACAGTTTGTATTGCACTATGCAAGAACACGAAATCTAAACTCATTTAATTATATTAATAAAGGAAATAAATAAAAATGGTTTTCTGACTTTTGTGTTCGACCTGAAATAAGCTTAAAGCGGATATCAAGCTAGCGAAGTTTTAGCGATTTTCTAAACGTAAGTTTCGTACGGTGTCAAAGCCATTTTGACATTTTCGAAGCAGGTTGCAATAAAATATAGCCTTAATTATAAACGCTGTTTTTGGTTGAATTGTGAGTTAATTTAAGTTATCTCATTTGTCACGATTCCGGAACTTTCCTGATTACGAATTTTCGTTATTCTTCAGTAATTCTCAATAAACAATTCTTTTGTTATGGGTGTGAAAAGATATAAAAGTTTGTATAAAATAAAACTATTATTCGTAAATATCACAGTTTTTTTTTAAACTAGGACAGTGGCCATGAATAGTAACCATTTCAACAGAACATTATTTTCAAGGGGTATCAGATAATAAATAACTATTTTGTTGACCAGTGCTTTTTATTTGAAACAAGCCTCCAAAACTTTGTTGAAGATAATTTTTTTTTAAATTAATTGACATACTGGGGAATACAATTTAAATGACCTTTAACCTCATTTATTTCTCTTAGATGATCACTGACCTCTATAATTTTTGTTTGTTATAAGATATGTCAGGATATGTTCTAATTCTGTATTGCAGGCTATTAAAAATCTTGATATTCATTTTTTTTAATTTTCACTAGATATACACATGTTTTTAATGTATTTGCTATAAAAATTCTCAAAATTTAGATGGTGGCCATTATTTGTAACCATGGCAACATATCATTTAAAACATGGAATATTAGTGCAAATGTTCTGATTCTTTGTTTTTTTTTTTGGTAATGGGTTTCTTTTAAAAGTATTTTAAAAGAAAATTATATCGATTTCTTTAGAACTGTCTATTTCTCGTAAAATTAATTCTGTATTTTCAGATCTTTACCCTTCTGTGCGCCCCTGCTCTAAATTTAGGTCACTGACCTATAGATTATTTTTTATGAAAATTTATTTTAAAAAGTGCTCTTGGATAAATAAAAGAGCATTTCATGAAATTGGTGATATAATAAATTTGAGGAGTGAGAAACCTTAAGATGTGGAAGTCCCACTCATTTTACGAATAATTTTGGTACCGCGTTTCAGCCCCAAATTCAGGGATATGTATTTTTGAGATGGTTGACAGTTTGCTATTATCATTTTTCATGTGACTGTAAAACAAATTAAAACCAAGATGGCGACGCTAGCCTAGTGAATTATTAAGTAGGGGGTTCATAACATCAATTGTTTGTATTTGATGTGACTATATATACACCTTTCTGTTCTACAAATACAGGTTCCTTAAACGACCACCCGGAAGTGCCTGCTTGGATCCAGAGAATTGAATTCATCGTTTTGGCTCTGATATCGGTGATATTTCTGATGACAATAGGATGTGTTTGTCGACAGTGTTGTCTATTTTGGGGGTGTATCACTGATGATAAAGATGGCGGCAACAAGGGTTATAGAAAAAGAAAGAAGATAGCGAAGGTTAAAGTTTCGGCGATTTCCAAAAGGGAAAGCGTTATGGAAACGTCGCTTGTCAATGTTTAGAATATACATACGGCTTTGTTGTTATTCAAACAATACAATGTCGTTCTTGGTTGCTGCATGCGTCAGAAAACAAAATAAATTTGTTTGATGCTTTGTATTCAGTTTGGTTAATTTGGCTCAGTGGTTTTAGAGAAGTAAACAGATGGACGGATAATTGATGATCAGAAAACTCACTTGATTCTTCGGTCCAGGTAAGATGAAAAGGACTCGTTAAAAACTAATTACTTGTCACATGGTAATACATCGTAACAAAACTTGACCTTGATCCATAGTTTCTCAATTTGAAGCAACTTTTAAATTCGATTCTCAAAACCATAATGAAAACATGTAGAAAACTAAATTTTGAAAGAATGACTGACAGAGTTGAAGACAAATCGCAACTTCACGGGCCTTTTTGATACGAGGAGAAAACAACTTCAAATGTGTACTGAACTCCAAAATAAACGTCGCATCTATTTACGCATAAGCATAGCAATAGGCAATATTAAAAATGTAGAACCATTTCATGATCAGAAAAAACTGAAGCCATGTGCACAAAATTATTTATTTGTTTACTAACTTCAATTAAAAAATCAAGTGTAATCTGATATACGATTACGGTATAAGCGTCTTTGCATTCAGTAGAACGTATGATCGCATTTAGCGTTGATTACAGCAGATCTTCTGCTCATGGAATTAATCAGACGATTGATGAACGTTATTGGGATGTTGTCCCATACCCGGAGAAAGGATGCCGCAAATTCATCAGCATTTGTCGGCCTTGGTTGAAAATTAAAGAGGTGTCTTTGAACTTCATCCCATGATTGTTCATTTGGGTTTAAATCTAGACTCAAAGCAGGCCAAGGCTTGACTCGAACGTTATTTTGTTCCAAAACGTCCTTAGTTGCTCTAGCCGTGTGTGAACGGGCATTGTCATGCTGGAACACACAACATAATGCTGCACACTATGGGGTTGAAGAACTTGATCGATGCATCGGCAGCTGTCACCTCATTGCCTTTACCTGGACCAATATTTTGAAAAACAAATTGTCAAAGTCTTCTGAGCAATCCAATGCCACCCCATACCACGATGTTTGGTCCACCCCAAGAGTCCCTTTCTACCACACAATCGTCAGAATACCGTTCTCCTCATCTGCGCCATACTCTTTCTATCATCAGCGTTCGAAATGTAATAACAGCTTTCGTCAGAGAAATTGATCTTCCGCCACTGTTGATGACGCCAATTCCATCGATCTGTAGCCCACTAAAAGCGTTCTTGTCGGTGCCTAGGTGTGAGGAATGGACCTTTGGTTGGACGGCAAAATGCAAGGTTGTTAGCTGCTAACCTACGACGAACCGTATCGTTGCTTACTGGTCTCTAATGAATTCTTACATGTATCATAGTGTAAAATTTAAACGAGTTTTCTTGGTTTTTCAAAAAATATTCAATGGCCATTAACTTCAAAACACAGGTCATTGACCTACTTTTTTTGAAAGTGAAAAATAAGAATACATTCCAAGGTCTATAACATACAATAGATGGTTTTACATAATCATCAGTGGATTTTTTTTCATTTTGAGTAAACGTCTTCCTAAAATTCAAAAGTTCCACATGCCTTAACGATCAACTGAGTACCATAGCCCATAAAGGTCTATAATTTTGATGAAAACTTTAATAAGAGTGCATGACCGGATATTGAAAAGGTGCAAGACTCTAATGATAGAAAATAATTTCTCCATATATTGTTCACTATCAAGATTGTTTCTATACGTTTCCATTAATAAGCTAAAGATGGCTAGTATACGTATTTACCTTAACAACCACTTAATTTGCATTTATTCTTATGACGGCATATCTATAGAACAATTCAGCCCTTGTTGCTCAGCATTATTTTTATTTTATTTATATTTAAAGAACAACCCATCCACCCATCCCCCTTCCAAGGCTAAACTCTTGCCCGATTGGCAAAGGCTTTCATGATATACAAATTTGTTAGACAGTTTCATTCACTTTTCTAAATAAGTATTCATCGCTTTCATTAAAATTACATAGCAGAACAAAAGAATATAGTAAATAACACCCCCTTCCCGAAACAGAACCCTCACCTTAGATGTCAGGAAATTTAATTTAATAAAAAGAGAGCTTTACTGTCCTTCCGAATATGCAGTCAGTTTTTTTTCAGTGTCAGTAGAAATAAAGCAGTTTTATAAGCATTATATAACATAACACTATACATGTATGACCATTTTGGCCACACCCTGCAGTAAGAACCCCTACCCTGCGGGTCATGAAATTTGAAAACAATTTTGGTAGAGGGCTTTATAATCTTTCTAAATATGCAGTCAGTTTCAATTCAGTTAAAGTTGAAGTAAGGAAGTTTTTAAACATTATATAAACACTGCATGACCATTTCGGTCCCGCCCTTGAGTCAAATCTTGCAATTGAGTGACTCGGATGACCTAAAAATAAAATAAACCCAGAATACCAATAGGTTCACCATTTTTAAACAGAATAATATTAACATGTTTTTCCGCAAAAAAAAATATTCTCAAAAATACAACTCGCGTTCCTGTAACTGTCACAAAGCTCAAAGACTACTAACAATACCAGCAGCATCTTTATTATCTATATAATGCTTACCAGTGAATTAAAGGTCATAGGAGACGGATTTTAACAGTATTTTTTTCCTATTAAAAAATATTGGACAAAATTATTTTGAGCATGTAGTGTAAGAACTGAAAGACCAAATTTGTCAGCGAAAGAAAATCGCAACGTGATTATCGTTCTTGAATTTCCTAATTTGTGACGTCGCAAGAGACCACTTTCGATTTGTGAAACACAGAATCAAAACAAAAGGTAGATAAACGGCGAAAATAAATTGATGAAGGAAGCGTTTTTGGACGAAGGCGCAGACTTTGTTGTCCAGGGGTGTAAGTTTGAACCTGTTTTTAATGCAAATGCGATTCAGACGGGCGAATTTTCATTGGAAGAAGTGCATGATGACAAATAAAGTATGTACTACATGCGCCGATCTATAGTCTATAGACATATAGAAAAAGTGGGAGGGGGGCGGGGGGGGGGGGGGGGAGTCAGGGTCATTCTGGAAGTCCACAGAATAAAATTTGGCCTCGGACCTCCCCTGGGAGACAAAATTTTCGAAAATGAGTGTGCAGTAGTACTGTATTTCATAAAAATTATAAACATTCCTTTCTTTTCTGCCAAAACTCCAGTATAAATAAATTTATTTAAGAAAAAGATTTTACTTTTATAATCAACTATAATCTTATTTTAATGTGTGACTTGTTATCTTATTTAGGTGTAGCTATAGCTGTGACATTATGGAAATATCCAGAGTGCAAATGCTGCCTTGGAATACCCAATGTTGCTAGGAAAGTACATCAAGAGAAATTACTGTGCATTACCCAGCATGAAAGTTTTATTGTTAGCTGCCTGAATCATCATGTCTTGGAATTGTCTTTTTATGAGTGCATTCAAGACAATGGACCCTTAGGGGATGATGAACCAGTTCATGAGTAAGTTCTTGTACAGCATGCACAAAGAAAGTAAATAAACACAAAATAATGAAACAAATTTCTTAAGGAAATAACCTCCCTCATCAATAATTTATTTTATCATTGGATTAAAGTTGTGTATTTTATTATCAGGCTGTATCGACACCTTGCGGTGTGTCAGGTTTATTTGGAGACGTCTTGGACCACAACAGGAGGATCTTGCCGGCAGGTGTTGTGACGGCCATCAGGAAACAGTTTCCCAGCCAACAGTATTGTGGGTTTCTCTACTCTGGGGAAAAACATTGATAAATAACACATTAAAACTATGTCTAGCTGAAATATGGCATCTTGTTATTATTCAATTTAATAAACCGAGTGATTATGACCCATAAAAAGAGTGTATTGCATAATATTCAAAATTTTTTGTTCAGATTACAATTAACACACCTTTCAATGTCAAATATCATTGAAATGGGTGATGTGCTTTTGGATGGTCACATGTTTAGGTAGCTTCGTTCCTTGACTTTCACGTAACTGTCATTGACAGAATGCAGAATGTCTGTATTGTAGAGAACTTAAATTTTACAATATATACTTTTACATGTATATATTAAAGAATTTTTCTTCAGATATTTATATACAAACATGAAACTCACTTAACTTAAAGTTCCTTTACGACTCCCTCTCCACGTCGACCTTTAGGATACAAGACACAATACTGCTTCTCTCCTTCCTTTGTTCTACTTTGTGGCCTGGTAACATTTTCATTAGAACCATTTTTACAAGACCTTGGACTTTCAGTAGGACGTAGCTACATTTCTTGCGTCAAAACAAGTTAAAAATGACGCAGTTTCAAGCGAAATATGCACCGATTGCGTAGTCTTAGCTCAAAAGCCAGACAAATCTTGTTAATTTCAAAGAGCCATGGCTGAATGGACAACAATGAAATAGACACGCATTCGTCACATTGCTGTTTGACACAACTAACCAAAGTCCAAGCTCTTGTTAAAATGGTTCTAAAATGGAGAGCTGCAAGGTATGTCCAATGAAGAAATAATTATTGGTAATCTCAATAAATTGGGTATTATAACCTAATGAAACATAATGCTAAATCTTTGTCAAATACAATTTCATGAATGCCGGTAAATAGACAAATGCAATTTGCTATGTACAATCTAGATTCTTACCTGGCTTGCATCTGATGTAGAACGGGTTGCGTTGCCATCTTGGTCATTCCTGTCATTAGACTCATCTCCTGTATCTGTTATATCGCCTAAGTTTAATAAATAGGGCATTAAAAAACTACAATTGAATTTTTCATTTCTTTTAAAATGGCTATATGTACAAGAGGGCTGGTGGATGAGGTGTAATTTGCTAACAACACTTTGTTTTTCTCTCGTTTTTTTTAATTGAATAGTTTCGTTTCGCATCTGTTTTGACAATTACATTTATACTAGTAGGCTAAAACATATACTCATTAGTACAATAAAATTAAGAAACATCGACAATAAAACATTTACCATTTAGTATTGTATACCTGAATATACGTCGAGTACATGTAAAATGTATGACAGCAGATCAATACTGACACGCACCTATATATAGTGAATGTTATTGGCCGTTGTTATGTGTACGTTGAATTTTCTTCGTTATACATCTCAAAATAAAAATTATTTTCAATGAATTCATATTTTAGGAATTAGATTAACGAATATTCGTCCTACAGCGCATATAATTAATATTTGCGAGATAGTCCGTGCTTTGATGTTTTATTGACAACGTACGTACCTCTATCGTCCTCCGCTTGAAGAAGGCTGTTGAGGTCCTCGGGTTTTTCTCGGACTTAACGGATACATATCAAACAGAGTTGGTATGGCATTTGGTCGAAGATCCAGCTTCTTATAACCACACTTTTTAGCTAAAGCGGATGTATCTTAAACTGATCAGGCGTGAAATGTTTGGTACACAGCTTCGAATAATCGGTAACTGCGAAGCCGTCTTTGTGTATATCTCGCACCCAAATCGTCCTGAATTTTGGATTCTTTTGGAATAAGTACATCGAAACACCCTCTGTCTTCTAACATTGCAGTTGTAAGCCACACACGGAACCATTTTGATGTATATTTCAAACAAACTAGATAGAGAACGCTACGGTCGTTTGGATATAAACAATCCACTATAGGCTATATCGCGTCAAAGTGGTCTCTTCTGACGTCATCATCAAAGGGAGATAAGTCATCATACTCTTATGGTTCTTTTGCACGAAGCCAACTTTCGATGGGATGTAGTGCCAGCTACCTTGCGAATATTATATAATATTTATATAATAGTTTTCAGTTATAGAAACAATTTTTTTCAGCCATAACAAAATTTATTCCAAATATTGTCTCTTATGACCTTTAAATAACTCTGTTAATGTATCCTGGTATATTTTTGCACGACCTGAAGATCTCAAGTTGTTCCAGTGGCATGTGTGATAAGGTAAATAAATGGCAAAACTTAAGCTCTTCATCGATAATCGTGATCACTTTTGATAAAAGAACATTAAATTACCTGGTCGTAGTTACCTTAGATTGTTTGTTTAATCAATGGAACGATAGTTTGTTGCCAAAATAACTGCTCAATGCAATTGTATGCAAATGATGCACTAATTCTGCCCACTGTAAAAGTGTTAAGTTGTTATCAAAATTCGGGTGTATAGTCAGGTGATGTACTTTGTTAGAATATATATGTGCACATTTCTTAGACCCAATATATAACTTGAAATACTTTTTTCGATAAAATGATTTGGGCGTTGAAACGTTCTTTTTCCGATTCAAATAAATGACTGTAATTCATCAAGGTACAATTCATCACTTTGTGTGATAAGGTCAAATTCTATCTGGTTATTTACAGATGCCATCAACAATGCAGATACGTTTACTGTGAGCGTTACGCTGTTAGCCTATATTCGTAAAATTGCTGCTGATTGTTGAAGCAAGAAATTAAATCAGATTGCAAATGAAATCAGTTGCAGAATAAACCATCTCAATGGAGCGAAGTAGTGCAGAGGCAGATTAGGTAATTTTCAAAATACAGCAATAAATGTCCAGTTAAGTCAAGAAGACGTTTTATTTTTGAAATCAAAAATTACTTGTGAAAATAAAAAAATACCTTTTGTTGATAATCTTCAAAATAATGGATTAAAGATAAAAAGATAAGTGCCTTATAGTGATAAAATGTTAGGCAATCATTTTTTCAAAAGAAATTGAAACAAAATGATGGAAGTTCAAGCGAGGTAGACAGACGTCGAGAAAATGCTATTATTACTTAATTCTCTAACCTTGATGTTTATTACGGATGTTTTTTTCTTTCCCCCCTAACGTTTGTATTTTAACGATTTTAAAAGGAAAACTGATGCTTTCTATTTATCTTGGCAAATAGTGTTTGGTTTAGAACAGTCTGTTACCTTGGAAACCAATACTCTCGGGTGAAAAGTTGACTCAGCAGCAACATCGGTCTTCTTGGTTGGACTAGACACGCTGATATCTATATATGTCCCATTTTCTGCCTCTTTATAAGTGGCTTGTTGAGCAGCTACATGTGCCAGAACATCTAACTCTTAATCATTTCTATCTCCTTTTAACTTTATATGATGGGTTAGCCAAACTGCAGCTTTTGATAACCGTCCTTCAACATACTATCCTTCGTGTATTCGATGCGATTTTCGAGTATTCAGACTGTTCCTTAATTCTTTAATGGCACCTGGACCATTCTTTTCTCCTCTGTACACTGTTTCTCATGAGGTTCATGAGGTTTTCTGTGTCCGTTTCACAATTTTTAGTATCATCAATGTGAGGCCCTTTTGGTTTCTCTGGTTACAACAGAACTGTCTACAGTATAGATGCCTTATAATTTAAATGCATTTATAACTGACAAGGGTTAATAATTTTGGTTCCCAATTTCGTTCGTCAGATGGTTTGTATATACATGTTTTTATTATCAAATGTTTTTTCATTGAGCAAAGATGGAAAATGCCCTATAAGTTTACGATCAGTGAATTTATCACGTTTTCCATGACTTAATTGAAATAGTGTGACATGTAACATTAATGGTGAGAGATAAACGATTTCTGATTAAAATGCTGATATGCAAATTTGATATTTTCAAGCAAGTGAACACAGAAATTATATAAAAAGATAAAAAGTACTTATAGGTTTACCCGGTTTCCAATTGCCGAGCACATCACACAGGTGCTTGAGGACAGGACCCCCCCGCGCGATTTAGACCCCCGGGGTAGTTGTCGCTTTTTTGATAGAAATTCTTTTAAAGTCATGTACACAACATGTTACATATCAAACATCTGAAAATTAATGGAAAATAAACGATTTATTTAAAACTACCCCTGCCTGCATATAAAAAGAGGAAAGGTATGCCACTCCGCTAGGTAACTGTGACGGAAGTAAACAACTCTCAGTCACTTTGGTACAATAACATCCGAGAACATCGATTTAATTCTATTGGCGCGCAAAAAGACTCCTCGGATTTTATCATTCAGGAGTGTACATTACGTCACTGAAAGATGTTGACTTCCGTCACAGTTACCTAGCTTGTCTTCGAAAAACTCGTTTAACGTGATATAGTAGGTTTACAGAAAAACGTACATTCATTTTAAAAGCATAACGAGGAAGAGATATATTTACTGCGATAATATAATCCCATGCTTATTGGATATATAAAGCGGATACATGTTTTATAGTCCCAAAATGACGAAGGGGTAGTAATGTAAACAAACTGGAGTGGCATACCTTTCCTCTTTTTATATGCAAGAAGGGGGGGGGGGTGGTTTTACATTAATCGTTTATTTTCCGTTATTTTTTGAATATTTAAAATGGAACATATTGTGTGCATGACTTTAAAGGAATTTCTTTCAAAAAGTCAACTACCCCGGGGTTTAAATCGGGGGTGGGGTGGGGGTCGGAGGGCGTTCGGTCCTGTCATCAAGCACCTGTGAGCACATCATAGATTTATATTTGACAGCTGAAGACGACAACAGTATGGGTGATTGATACAGTAGAATGTGTTGTAAAATACATTTACATAGCATACTTGATTGATACTATTTGCAAAGAGAGATAACCCCAAAAGAGTCCACTATCTAGATACAAAAGTAAAACATATTACCTAGATGACGAACAATCTAATACAGTAACTCTTAACTTTAATTAGGACTCGAGGGGACCCGGACAAATTTAAAACATCAAGCTTGATTGACAAAACGTGTATCAAATATTTTGCTCCAATTTTTTAGACTCAACCACACATAAAAAAAAATCATACTAGAATAAACAGTGTGTAGGTCCAGAAGCACAACGAAGAGTATAGTAAACTCTTACGTTACAAAAAATCTTTACTACTTATTATAATTACCCTATTAACAATATTTTCCTGTTTTATTATTTGACGTATTTATACTCTGTCCCGAGTTTTTGCTTCCACCACTTTTCGCTTGATATTTCGATAATCATAAATACCTTTGTGCTCAATAATACTAATATGAAAAATGTCCAGATTATCTGTTTTGAAAAGCCCCCTCTACCACTTCAGGTTTCAATACACATCTCAAAATAGAGAGTCTACGTGGAGTTTGCATTGCATCAGCCATTAAATAGCCCGGATGATTATGTTGAAAATTTGTATTCCGAGTAATTCCGAATGGAGAAAAGATGTAAATTTCCCATTATATTTACATTTGATCAAGTGATCAAATCCAATAAAGCCCTCGGTGATAATTTCGGTCGGGGCGAAATCAAATCTATCATAAAGCCCTTCGGGCTTTATTGGATTTGATCACGCCCCGACCGAAATTATCACCTCATAATACTCAAAGAATGATTCCTTATTTCTTAAGTAAATCTCCGTAAGAAATTTGTTTTCGTTCCTGTGAATTTTTATGAGTGAAAAATGAAAATGTGTCAATGAGGATATCTTGGATATTTTCCCTTTTATTGATTTCAACTGTATTTCTTTCACATGTATGTATATTTTTATTAAAAATCATCAGAAAGTGATGGAAGCAATAACTTGGAACAGACATTATTGAAGATATTATTGAAAAATGGAATAAAAATACAAAAAAATATAGGAATCTTTAAGGCAAACGCGATTCTTGCAGTTCTTATATATATATATATATATATATATATATATATATATATATATATATATATATATAAGGGAACAATTGTGTTACATGTTATCATCCACAAAATAGGCCTAATTTTTGTACCCTGTTTGACATGCTGTGTTTTGTTTAGTGTAAGCGAATAAATTTGACCTTTCTTATAAGTTTTTTTCAATAGGAAAGAGAACTAGTGCCAGGTTCTGAATTTTTTTCTTTGAAATTCCAACTTTAAAGTTGGATTTTCCAACTTAAATCTTGAAATTTCCAACTTAAAATTTGGATTTTCCAACAATACAGTTTCCAGCTTTAATCTTGGAAATCCCAACATTGATCTTGGAAATTCCACCATTAATCTTGGAATTTCAATCAGTTTATTTTTTATTGATTCTTGTAAATAAAACAGTATACATTATAACACCGGCAAACTGTGCTATTTACTTATAATTATATCAGGGACGTATATACTATCGGGATAGGCAACTTCTACATTCGCCATGTGTACTTCCCAAACTATCACGCGAGCATTGACAAGTTTTTAAAACTCTGTTCAATCCCAGTAAAATATGGCGGTTTTTATTAGATTATTTATTTCCTCTTGTTAAAAGGGATATTTTTTTTTTTATAATTTTTAATCATATGTTGTAAACTAATTTAGATATGAAGAAAATAAACATCGATTTTTACGTACTCTTGGAAATGGGGCAAAAACGGGTCGTGGGGTTTTAAGAACTCCGTTGTAATTATGATCAGATCTGCATTATAAAGTACAAATAACAATTCCAGAATAATTTTAAGATAGTTTTTTAAAGGTTTTATAACGATATATCTTGTAACATCATAGATATAAGAAGTTAAAAATGACCTACGAAATCACGTATCGCGTGATTTCGGCGAGAGTTGCCTATCCTGTCAGTATATACGTCCCTGATTATATCTGTCTGAACTAAAAGTTTTCATATAAAAAAGATTGAAATGTATACATGTATACAGTATCAAATATCAAAATTACTTTGAATCAAATCAACGTTTACTTATCTTAATAAGTAAATTGGAAGGTGTCGTTAATTGAATGTCAGAGAGAAGCACACGAAGAGGCAATTAAAATCAAAACAAATGCCATGCAATTTGTATATATGCACATGTGTATTTTGATGTGCTATTATCTACATGGCGTTTATAAAGATGATTTATTTAAAGATTGGGATGGATAAACTTATCGTAATACATGTTCTTGAATCATAAGGAGATTAAAGTTGGAAATTTCAAGATTAAAGTCGGAAATTTCAACTGTAAAGTTGAAATTTTAAAAGAAAAAAATTCACAGCGTGGCCCTTATACGCTTCCGTACTTCCACATTTAACATAAAAGGAAGAGGTAAAAAGAAATGGACATACACAAAATCAGAGAGCGTCTCAATCATTGTGACTGCGGATGCATTTTTCACGAGAAGACAGAGTTAACGCTCTTGCAAAGTAAAAATGTGCATCATGTTACGATGGTGTATTGATTGTTAAATACTTAGAAGTTTCTTGTTAAAAAATTGAAAAGATACTTCTGTTCTGTGGTGTGCATTCTGCATGATTTTTCTTCCTTATACTGCAGGTGATCTGGAAAAAAAAGGAAACATGAGATAGCACTCTTACGATTTCTGTTAAAACAAATAGAGAGGACTTCGAAATTTCCACAATTAAGACTCTTGTCGCAAGTGCTTTAGAGTCATGTTGTAAATTTTGTATTTACACCCACCCAATAACTTCAAAATTTACAACATGATAATCCGTTCGGGGTTTTTTTTATGATTAAAGAGTAGTATAGATAAGATGGCATTTTCTGTTTTTTTAATTTGCTTTGGGACGATCTTTTTTGTCGTTGATTTGTTCTGGATTTTTTGTGACGGGGATCCTTTTTTGTCCTCATAATGATAATTATAATTTTGCTAATCTTCCAAAGTCGATAATTCATAAATTATCATCACAATACTCCACTGTACAGTATAACAGCTATAAAACTACTTGATCAAAGACACGTAAGAAAGTCGTACATTGTCGCGATCGATGGATTTTATCTTGCAATAATATATTTTTCATTCCTTAACACCTGAAATCTACATGAGTAAGCAAAAGGATAAAAGGATAAAAGCATATGCCGTGCTTCAAGTGCTTGACCATCATCATTACATGAAAACAATTTGCTCGAGAGATTGCGTTTAGTGTCTAAGTTATATTGCTTTGACGCATGGTATCTACGTGTCTGATAAGGGCACGGGGCACTGAGGCCATAGATCTATATACAAAGTGTCTTGGTAAACTCGTCCGATTGTTTACGACCAAAATACCCTCAATACTTCAACCTGGACTAATAGAAACGTTCCTTGATATTGCTCTCATGTGATTTCTACAATGTTCGCCTTGCTTGAGTCTGGTATTAAGCTTGCAATACATACAAATTGGCATGATTCGTGGAAATAAACAGAGGCATAGAGAAAATGGGGGTTTCTAGCTAGGATTTCATAATGAAATAAAACATGTTCTATTATCCCCTTGGGTTGAGGCATTCTAAACAAGTATTTAAACGAGTTTTCATTGCGTGGACCCTGAGGTTCACGCAGAAAATATATAAGCTGGTCCTGTTCGGGATAATTGGTAAGCCAGGGAACCAGGCTAACACAGGTTTATCTGAATCGGGATCGGGATTTCATGCCATGAACACATGTTTAAGGTTGCATACCAGTATGAATTTAAATTTACTATATATTTTTACCAAAATTTCGCAAATTTAGATGTGGGAAGTTGATTTAAGGATTGCGTTTACTCAGGGGCGAAAAAAACTCCACTAATAGGAACGAAAAACTACTTATTGTACATTGTAGCCCTAATATTGTGGTGCTATTTTTCACTTTCAAATAACTAGGTCAATGACCTACTTTTTATGCTAGTGACCACTTTTTTTTTAAAAAATTGTCAGAATTGTTCACCATTACAAAAGTTTTCTTTATTTTGAAATTATTAGAAATAATAAAACAATTTGTTGATTGGAAGATGATAAAATACAAATAGCTACATACTAATTTGATATTTCAATGAATCGTTTTAAGCTCATATTTTGAATTTAATTTAGTCCGAATTTCCTCTATCAATTTTCAAAATTAAAATTTAAGAGAAAAAAAGAAAATGAAAAAATTAGTCCGAATTTCCTCTGTTTCAAAATAAATCTACCTTTGTCGTAGCATATCTTCCTCAAATGAACAAAACATGGATATTAATATCGATATTTGTTTATAACATTGTTATTTTGTGGGTTTTTTAAAACAACTTTTGACTTCAGGTATTGAACTTTGTAAAAATAGTTTTTGAAATCTCAAACCCTGAGTAAACATAATCCTTAAAACAAACTTCTGGTCAAATCCCTCTTTCCAACTTTTAAAACAGTAGTTCCTAAACAATTTAGATCCATCCACAAAGGCACGAGGTTTTTTTTTTCATTAAAGTTATACGTGCTTGAAAATCAAGTCCTAGCCTTTTCATCCCCTGCTGAAACAATTGGCATCAAAAATTCAAGTGACCTCGTATTTTTACAAAAGTGGGGAAAATCAGGCATTTTACACGTTGTTTTTAAGCTCATTAAAAAATGCAGCCCCTGTCACTGGCTGAAAACCCTTAAAAACAAAGGGGAATTCGGGAATTATTTTGCCTCATCCATGTTTTGTAAAGATACTGTTGTGAGACCTGCATAAAGTTCAAAGGCGCAGAGATTGTAAAGTTGTCAGAAAACAGTACATAAACAACGTATTCTTTTTAAAGAAATGAATGGCATGTGATATCAACATCACAAAATAAGTATATGAAATTCCGAAACTACAATATGTTTCAAATAGCATAAAGCGCGATGTTTTCCAAAATAGCTTAACTTTACTTTTAGAAGGCGATGCTACATATGTAGTGTATTTTCGTATTAATCTTTACGCATCTAAGGCAAAACATTTTTGAATAATTACGTGACTACACATGATTGAATAATTATGTGACTGTTTATAAGTTAAAATCTCAAGAAAAAGGCATCAAAACATGAAATTAAAAATTTACACAAAGCTGTCACTGCAAACTAGTAGTTAAGAAAGTAGTGCGAGGCGTAATGTTTGTACAAATAGTGAAATTTGCCGATTGCCTAATACTATGTAATCTTCACTAATATAATTCATAATCATGTGAGAAGTATGAATCCTTTAAATTCTGGGGATAAAAAGAGTCAGAGATATTCGTGATATAACATTCTTTAGATGTTAAATGCAATATTCAAGCTTGCTTCTGTAATTCATCATAACACGTTTGCAATTAGTGGTCTCGCCTGCACATGTCATACTGAAAAAGCTGGGTGTTAGAGTCGGTGGATTCTCGGATAACCTTATTAAGGCTTTCATATTTCCGTTAGAAACGCATGCATATTGTCAACGTATTGCAGTCCTTTTTTAAAGGACAACAACTTGTACAGTTTAAAAAAAAGACAGACAACGAGAAACGTATCCGAGATGATAATGCGTTATTTCAAACAAGTTTCGTGATTGATATTGATCTTTTTTGGTCATTTACGTCAACCACAGTCAATAACCATATTACCAAGATGGGTCAAAGAGGGTTATTTGTAGTTTGTAGCCAACTTGTATTCCAACAAAACTTTCCCTTGTTTTGAAATATTCCTTTCGTCACCACAAACCTTCAAAATGTATTTTGTCGCTATTATAATTTGTTTATTTCATCAATTAGCAAGAAAAAGTTGCTGGATCGGAATCATAATCAATATTAATTGAGATTTTGAAACTTAAATAATGGGACAATTTCCATTAAACTTCAGACTGTAACATCCGTAAAAGGACATTTGAAAACAAGTTAACTAGAAGAACCGTCACGAATCCACGATAAAATCATTTTCCTGCGTGTTCGTTTCTAACATTAACAAGACGTGATTTAATAGCACGTTAACCATTTTCATAGTCAAGTAAATTAATATAAAATATTACCCATGATCTGTCATCATCTGAAGCTTTTGAAGAGCATAAGAGAGGGAACTCGCACAATAATGATAAATTCTTTACATAAGAAAGGTAGAGAGAAATACATTATTATTTGAAATTAAATAAACTTTAAGATATGGTCGACCCTGACCTGTTTCTCATTCTACTTAATGGTCCATAGCAATGTTAATCTCGTGCATATCCACGTTGGTTTCCAAATAAATTTCAGTCATACATCCATATGTATATAGCTTATCGATGATGTTTTCCTTATTTTACAGGCGCAGAATTCTGTCATTGATTGTAAAGATAGAGGCTTTTATTGGTCCGACGTCGAACAAACGAGACAATTAGCTGCCTTACGTATGTTTCCGTCTGTGCTATCTATTTATTCTGCAATTCCCAGCACTCATTGAAGTGAGAATTATCAAAGATCTTTCATGTTTGCCAAATGTGACTATCGTTGTCATTGATGCGCATGACCTTATGAACAATGTCAAGGTCATTGATGTTTTTCATTGATATCACTCGATGTTGTGACTATTATCATTTGTTTAATTGCATTCGTGAATTAAGGTATTCCGTTTCCAACAGAAGACCTTATTGTTTTTGTAAGGTTTCTTTTTCTCTATTGTTACTTTTTTCCTACCGTTTTCCTCAAACACGCATCGATGGATTTTCTTGAAATTTTTAAAGATGATAGACAGTATATAAAACTATGTATACTGAACTTTGTTTTAATGAGGTCACTTCCGTCGTCAAAATCGTCCGATTTTCGATTTTTGAAACGTAATTTTGTCCGTTAAAAATCTCTAAAACGGTTTGAGATAGAAATTTGAAATTTTCAGAGATGGTAGTTATATCATTTGTCAAGTGCACAAGGAGTATGAGATTGTCGTCCGTAGTGACAGCTTCCTGTTAAATGTCGACTTTGCTTATTTGGCTTATTCACATCAGAGTGGGGATATTACTAGTGAGCATTGGCTCACAGATATCTTGTTTATTTTGTTTGCGCGAGATCTCAATAACGGTAAGTGATTGAGCAACCAATCTTTGCTATATGATAGACCTTAATATGTAAGTGTGTAGAATGGGTATCAATAATCTTTCTCTGTCACTTTTGGTCGTCACCGGAAACAGAAAAAAAAATGTTATGTTCTACTTTGTAATTTTCGATAGTATATTCCAGATTCTTTTAAAAATGTAACACAGCATTTCGAGTTGTACTCGACTATCGCTCGGTCACACCGATCATCGACTAAAATTTTCTTAGTCGATTACTCGCAATAATGTGAATAAAATTCCAAACATTTTATTTATTTAATCTTAACGCTGCAGTTTTTGGGCTACGAATGAAAATAACTGTTTTCTTTTCTCGGCATGTTTGATTCGTAAGTTACACTCTTTCCATCTTGAGATATCTGACATATCTAATTGAAATGTTTTTTTCTGATTATGTATGCGTAAGAAATCAAAAACGGTAAGTGATTGAGCAACCAAACATTGCTATATGATAGACCTTAACATGTAAATGTGCGGAATATATGTCAATAGTTTGTCTTTCACTTCTGATCGCAGTTAAAATGTTATGTTCTACTCTGTAATTTTCGATAGAATTTTCCAGATTGTTTAAAAATAATCAGCAATTAGATAGTTTATAAACAAATCTTTTTCAATTGAGATATATGAAATATCTCATTGAGATGGGGTTTTTTTTTATTTTTTCAGCGCAAGATCTCAATAATTGCCAGTGACTGAGCATAAAAATTTTACCATAAAATAGAACTGAAAATGTAGATGTGCAGAATATGAAACCCTGATGTCTCTTTTTTGTTTGTTACTGTCATGGTTGAATTGAGTTGTCAGAGAGGACGAGAAATTATATTTTTATATCAGTCTGAGAATCAAAGTTTCTTTTTCTTTTTTGTCATGGTCCTTGCAATTGCAATTTAGTGTCTAATGAGACTTTTGTAGTTTAGAGTTTTGGGATTTAAAACTCTTTAGAATTGTACATTATCATTTCAAAATCGACTGAAGACCTATTCGTTGCTCGCAACGAGATCGCGTCTAGTTATCTTTTATTTTGTATTGATCAAAAAGAAGTATAAATAATTTATTTATCTGAACTATTACAGATCAAAAGAAGAGCTTCCATTTCTTCTTCCCCTTCTTCTTTACAGATTTTGTATTTTTGTCTGAGAACAATTGAATTATTTTCAATTATTCTTTATTTTCATTATTATATATTATGCAAACTGTTCCGAAGATTTCCTTTATATGTAAATTAAAGCTTAAGGTTGTATTTGATTGGGTTTTTTTAGTTGATCACATAGATCTTTTTGGTTTCCTTTTCGGCGAATTATGCAGAATGATACCGGAAAAATATTTTTAACCGTAGTAGATTTGCCAAAAATAAATTTTAATGGTTCGTGGGGATGGAGTTTTGGATAGATTGGATTTACACTGTCTATGTATGTTGCAGAATGGAAAACTACGTGGAGAGGTTAAATAAATTCATGAATCAAAATTAAACCACTATACATTCTACTTTTTCTGCAATAGCTTAATACTTGTATAATATCTTACCTTCATTCATGTACTAAAATAATGTTTTACTTCCTTTTGTTGTCTGCGTTATTTCGATTATCTTTGAAAAATAGTAGGACAATAAATTTTTGTAAATATTGCAGGATAACCTTAAAAACCGAGAAATATAGAGGAAGCGAGAGACGCTGTTTGAAAAGCATTACCAATTTCGAAGGACCCGTCAAAATGTTAACAAGAGGCCCACAGGCTTTAACGGCTACCTCGTACTATAGTCCATAAACAGACATGTCAAGAAATCTTATATATGAATTTAATTAGGGTGGTATGTGACATCTGTCGATATTAATGTGGATTAAAGTACATTATAATTAAAATACTTTTACCGGTTTAGAATTTTCATATTTCACAATATTTAACCAAAAAAAATACGTTTAAAATATTTTGGAAATGTAAAAAATTTAAATTTCAAGCGGGTTTCGAACTCATGACTTACAGATCCGCAGTGAACCCTCTAACCCACTGAGCTACTATTTTATAAGACAATTTTGGGAAAGAAACTATTTATAAAATTATACTTGATTTTTTTGTTTATTTCGATAAATAATACGTCACTACATGGAGGTGTCCCATACCACCTGAATCTTCATTCTGGAGTAAAAAAAAAATATGGTAATGACCACCATCCCTCTCTCCTACCTGAAATCTTGTAAGAAGGATTCTGAAATCTATGATTTTGGTGGGAAAAAATAATAAGAGTGCATGACCGGATAATGCAAAGATGGATGCAACGATTGGGAAAAAATTAAAAGATATGTTTTACTTGTATATGTTCATTTTAATATACCTAAAGATGGCTAGTATACACGTTTTTACATAAATTACCCCCCCCCCCCTTCCCCGTGCATTTAAGCGAGAGAAAATTAATATAGACAGATGTCATCGTTCCTTGACATTAAGTCAAAGAACGCTGAATTCGTTAAAAGTGACCTGTTTACATGTAATGAAAAGGATTATCCTTAATCGACGTAAAGCAACCGATTTCCTATATTTACTTTTTAGATCTATCTTAAAGCAGTCAATATTGGCCGCAGGAGCGGTCAATCTATTTGTGGTTGTGTTAGAAAGTGCACATGGGGAAATGAAACGTTATTTTTCTTGTAATATTTTTCCTGCTTCTCTCAGACAACATAATACAAGGAGTGAGAATCCTCAGACGGCTCTGTAGTAAAAGACGGGCCATTAAGAGAGCTTTAACCCTAATTTCATAATAAAATCTCGAAAAACAAAAATTGTAAGGCTCATAAAACATGCTGCATTGACTGCACGCAAGAACACTATTATTCTCCTGACGAATGAAACTCTGATAAAGTAAACCATGCTGCTCAAGTCTCTAACCTAGTCATAATGCTTTTTATCATTAGGGCCCCGCTCTGCGGGCGCCCTATAGTGATCAGTCTGTCCGTCCGTCCGAGATCTCTTGTCGGGAGCATATCTTCTCTGCTTCTCTTGGGTAAAGGGTATGTAATGACCTTGAACCATGTTTCTTGGTCAAAGATGAAGGTCATTGCAGAATTTCATAAAAAAAAAAAACTTGTCCGGAGCATATCTTCTCTCCCTTTGGCCCAAACTGGTTCATACTTCACCTTTAGAGTGCCCTTGGGTAAAGAGTGTGCAGTGAATTTGAACCATGTATTAAGGTCAAATATGAAGGTCATAGCAGAATTTTATGCAAAATCCTTGTCCAGAGGATATGTACTCTCCCCTTAGCCCAATCTGGCTCATACTTCACCCCCGGAGTGCCTTTGGGTAATAGGTTTGCATTGACCTTGAACCATCCTTTAGGTCTAAGGTTAAGGTCATAGCAGAGTAATATGAAAAATCCTTTTCCGGAGTATATCTTCTCTCCCCTTGGTCCAATCTAGCTCATACTTCGCTCACAGATTGCTTATTTTCAAAGGGTGTGTAGTGATCTTGAATAAAGTTTGTAGGTCAAGGTAATTTCGGACCACGCAAAAACTCTTTTTTTTCAGAGCATTTATACTTTCCACTTGGCCCTATTTGCTTCTACTATACATAAACAGAGCTTTTGAGTAAAGGGTATACAGTTAAATGTGAAGGTTTTTATGGAAAATCTTTGTTCGGACCATATCTTCCCTACCTTTTGGTCCAATCTAGTTCATACTACACCCACAGGGTGCCTTTGATCAAAGGGTATGCAGTAACCTTGAATGATGTTTGAAGGTGAAGTGTCAAGGTCATATCGGATTACAAAAACCTTTATTTTAAAGAGCATATATACACTCCACTTAGCCATATTTGGATCATACCTCAAAAAAAAGCTTTTGGGTTAATGGTGTGCAGTAACTTTGAACCAAGTCAATGTAAAGGTCATACCATATCTTTTTTAAATCAATTTTAGATCGTAGATTATTTTTGATTTGATAAAACTTGCTCAAGTTGAATAAAAATGCCTGTATGTAAGGAGTAATGATATTGAATTAAGAGTTCTAAGGCAGCTGGGAAAGTTATGACATAATCAAAGCAAAATTTTCTGAAATGTTTTACACCTAATGTCCATTATTTAAGCGGGGTCCTTTGAAATGGTCACCATATCAATGTTTTCTAGTTCCATTTATTAATGATTTATTTCAATGTTCTCATGGTCAAGATACAACTTTCCCTTTTGAAAAAAAATTCACCAAATTAAACGCTGGGTTGCGGATATGTAATGATCCTGTTTTGTGGTTAGATATAGATCACGAGAGGATTAGATAACTGTCTGTAAATGTTCTCATTAGGGCTAACAAGAGAAGGAAAAACCTAGTATAAAATATAAATCTATATCGTGATAGGTTATTGTAGTATTAGAGACTATAAAAAAACCATAAAACTGCGTCCTCGAATTCAACCATTTATGACTTCCGGCATCCGTTGTACTCTCTCTCTCTCTCTCTCTCTCTCTCTCTCTCTCTCTCTCTCTCTCTCTCTCTCTCTCTCTCTCTCTCTCTCTCTCTCTTCTGTGTGTGTGTGTGTAATGTGTTTAAATCATGCATATCTATTTAACAGCGTTTTAAAATTGGCGATTGGTTGTATCTGCCAGATATCCTAAATAAATTAAGTTTATGTAATTTTTTTTCTGTACTTCGTGATTGGTAGGAAATTTTCAAGACTGAATTACAATTACATTTATACATTTTCTCATTAAATTCTATTTCATCTCAACAATTCATTCAAATTTTGAAATTTGGCATAGAATAAATAAATAAAACTATCAGATGCATGTATTTTTGATAAGAAGGTTTTATATTTTAGTACTGACTGAGGCGATTTACTTTTTAATGCCAGTGATGTAGAAATATTAACATATTGTAATGTATTTTCTCTTGCAATGAAGAATACCTTAATTCATTCATTATGTTGTCAAACACAGTGTTTGGGTTTTAAAAAAAAAGATTTTTTTTCTTTTTACTGAAACAATTTTTTTCTAACCATTGTGTCAGAAAACCCGAATAACATCACCGCAACATAACGTTTAACTTCTAATTGTATGGGAGAAAAATAATATTAGCCTTAAATTTTCCTTTGACAAGCTTCATTCTTAGAATGCTGTATAAATATCTTGGATATTATACAAACGCATACACGCATATTGTTTTTACCATTGATTTGCGTATGTACAACTGGCGAGAATTTTGTTAGTTATATATATCAACAATCACAATGTATTTTCAATCTATTTCTTAAGAAAATTGATTGTAATTCATACAGCTCTAAACTGATAAGACTGAAATCTATGCGATCCTGTGAAACGATTTCGGCGTATTATTTTACGCATGCTTTAAACGTGTTTTTCTAATTTAATGTCATTTTTATATCAAGTAGCTATAATGAATACTTTTTTTTAGTCATTCATTGATGTTTTCTTTGTATTATTGGTGTTGATTATTGGGTGGCTTATTTCTTGATTGATGAATACTAAAGCTACATTTAGAGCACGGACTTGCACGGACCTCTTGTGAAACGTTCTGATAGACAATAATAATTTACATACTTTACTCACTTACTTTTATGGATAATAAGTGATTCAAAGATAGATGTAAATGTAAACAAAATATGCTTTCTCTGGTTATAAACATGAACTATGAAGATAGCAAGCATTGCAGAAAAAATATACTTTTACTTAAATTTCTTCAAACATATATTTTACTACAATGATAGCTACCTTTTTACCCGCATAAATCACAAAAGGATGCATTTTATTTCGCTTAAATATGAACAAAAAAAATTTTTCTGATACTCCCAGTGTAACTGAGGCCTTTAAGTTTAGATTAATTGTCATTTTTTCGTAAACTTTTCCTTACGCTCCATTACAGTTTATCGATTGATTAATTGGATGTTGAATTTAAACATTGTACTTTAAGAAACGTTTTTGAATCAAAATTTGTGTTATTATTTAAGATACAAAAATTGCACATGATACCGGTTTATTGTATCGTTGGTTTGTTTTCTAATTTGATCGCATATTTTCGTTTTCATCAGAGAGAGAGAGAGAGAGAGAGAGAGAGATATGAAACTCGTGTTTTTCAGTTGCTATAATGCAAAAACATTTGAAATGGTTTTAAATAATTGATTTGTTTACCTCAAAATTATCTTTTACATGTATAGGCTTAATTCATACCATTATTATGCAAGCTTTTCTTACATATTTTACGATGGCGGTGTTGAGAATGCCGTGCTATCATACAATAGTTCCCATGCGATCTCTATAGTTCCGTATTAAAATTAGTTATGTTTGATGTCCGATCATTGGACAGAAGCATCATCCAGCTTATAATCTAGAAATAATCTATTAGGCTATATTAAACAAGAGTTGGGGCTTTGTTGTTTGTGATCTAATATGGCAGAGTATTTACCAGCTCTGCATTTTACTCACTTGAATTCAAAATACTGAATAAAAGTGATTTTATTTGTTAAAATTACATGGTTTTCGTAGAAAATCATGATTATGTACATTGTAATAACTAAAATATATACATTTAGCTCTATTTAAACAAGTTTCCTAATATTTCTACTCTTTTTCACTACTGGAGTACTACTTTGTACTTGTCACTAAATCTACCCTATCTACACTTAGTTGACATCAAGCGCATTTTGAGCATCGTGTATTTATTGACAAATAGTGTTTTATTTAGTGTTTTATTTCTTTTATAGCATACATATATTTGTAGTTGTTTAAATTAAATAATAACTATACTGGTATAAATATGAGCAAACATGTCCATGTGGTTACCGTTAATGGAAAGCGTATGTGATGTTCGTTCAAAAACTGAATATCTTAATTTGTCTTGAGCTTGATTGCGTTATATTTTCAGTTTAATGGCAAATGTTAAAGACAACAATATAAAAAGGATTTCAAGCATGCGATGAAACGATGTATGTAATAATCATTACATCATTAGTCATTTAACAAACATTTGAATAAATTTTTGAGACTCCATGTATGTGAAACCAAATGACTTATTTTAATGCACAGTACATGAATTCGCTAAAATATCGCCTTCTATGCCATTTTTAAGGTACGTGCTATTTTTGCTATAGGGGGTCTTTCAACGTGATCAATGTCACAGGAAATTCGTCACCAAGACCTTAAGGTCACTATTATTCAAACGTTTTCATGACAAGCATTCTTTACTTCTGATACCTTAGGTTCCTTAATTAAGACGTTCGCCTGTGACTTATTGACTCAACAGTGTACATGTATATGACATCTTTTCCATCATGCATTTCATAAACATGGATATTGCTTCTTTGTTCGACAGTTCCAGGAATAGTTGTCCTATCGTCACAGGGTTGATATGCAAAATTGCGTGAATCGGGAAGATTAAAACCTTGCTGTGACATCACTCCTTTGTTCTTGCATTCTATATATATAACCTTTTGCAGTCCGATAAGTGAGCTCAATATCAGTCTAATACTACATGTACACTTAACGTCAAACGGTTTCAGTACTAATCGGACATTCTCAACTAAACTAGCAAACCAACTAATGCTTTAAAACACAGCACAATAAGCAAATGAGTTAATTTTACTCGATGTTTTCATGTTGTCAAAGGAAATTCATCATTTTATAAATACACAAGTTATGGGTTTTTAAAATGCTTACTGTCTTTACAGCAACCTCTAAACAACATTTAATTTTAAGGAATTGGCAATTTTATTCTTTTTCTGTTTGGTCTCTTTTTAAGATTGGTAATTGGTACGTAAATTAGATCATCAGAAAATTATTTATTTTGTACCGAACAACATTTCAACCAATGAAATAAATATAAATATTCACATCCACAATATGTAACTCTGTCATTCTGTCAAGGGAGATTACTATAATGTGACTGAATGACATAGCTGTGCCATTCAGTCATCTTTCCAGACCTGTGATATCCTGTGATATCATGTATTTTCTAATAGTCATAAGGGAGAGGAAGTGCATATCCCGGAAACTATAAATTATTTGAACTCTGTATACCGTCTTCCTTGAAGCGGATTAAGGGAGGTTTCAATTATCCGCCAGACCGTTTCAAAAACTACCCTCTGCCACCTCAAATGAAGATTAACTATGTGCGTACATATTGCAAGACATTGGGAAAAAGTTTCAAGTGACTAGGGGATGATCCATATCGGGGATGCTCTAAACTCTTATTTCACATTGTACATAGATAATTGGATAGATTTATTTGATAAAATATATTAATCGACCGAAAGAATTCAAAAGTAAAGAAGGATTCACTTTTGGGATAAAACTTTAAAAGGTAAAAAAAAATGAAGATTTTCTAAAACAATTACGATATCGGAGCTCTAACTGGAATAAATGATATATGTGAAACCTTGATTTGAACACCAAGTCCTGTAGAATTTTCTTATTCTTCGAAAGGCAAGCTTGTTCTATGCCATGACAGGTTTTCTTTCAGATTTCGGTATTTTCTTCGTTCTGCGAGCATGGATTTTCCATCTAAAGACAACGACCTCATAAACTTCACTCGTGCTTAATTACATGCAGCTATCCGGTTTTTTATGTCAACATCCATCGAGATTCAGCTTATCAGGATTTTTTTTATCGGGTACAACACAGGTCTTATGAGAGACCATGAACAAAGAGTCTAGTCTATTTAAGGCTCAAATTGCTACAGTATATATTTTCTTTGGCATTTCTCAAGAAAGAAGTTTTTTCGATCAATGAGGACCAAAATGTATCGTGGGGTTATCGTATTCGATACTCATGTGTGTTTGTAAACGAAACCTTTTTATTGCAGGTAACAGAATGAAATATATTTTCGAAACAACCTAAACATATACTAGTGCATCAGTAGTTTTCGTTCTCCACTTTCAATAAAAACGATTCTCATTTGGGTTTAGAAGCTAAAACTAAGTCCGGCGACTATACTTTATATATTAAAATGTACCCGGTATAAGCCTGTCAAGCGATATACGATACAGTATTTTGAGGATAAACCAATATAAGTTTAGCTTTTTAAAAAAGCTTACCGTCTTTAGAGCAAACTCTTAACAGCAATAAGTTATCAAAGAAAATTTAAGTCTCTTTTTATATAAATGTTCCCTTTAAGCATGCTTGCCTAAAATTGAGAAATGTGTACAACGTGCATGTTAGTTGAAATCGACTATAGTAGGCAAAAAGAGATCTTGGGAAGAGTCGTATTATTTTAATGAAATCAACGTTAACGCAACTGCATTCAGCATCTGTTCTACTGATATTAGTTTTACCGTATATAATATGCAAACTGGTTTACAGATATTAGCCATACTGTATCTAATTTTCACATTTTTGTATTTCCATAAACAAAACAAAAAGAGAAGAGCAAATTAATTCAATATATATTATAGAATACTGCTCTCAACTAGTTGTACTGAAAAATTAAAGCCTGAATTTCATTCATAACAATACTTATTGTTTTTTCGTTTTCTCACTTTTTAAGATTTGAAATCTAAAATCTACGAAAATTGCTAAGTCGTACGTAAAAAAGATTATCAGAAAATTATCTCCCTTGCGCCGAACAAAATTTCAACCGATGAAAATTTCACATCATGTATTTTCTACTGATCACAAAGGAGAGGAAGTGCACAATCTGGAGACTGTGAATTATTTCAACTCTTTATACCGTCTTCGTTGGAAAACGGTAATAAAGTCGAGTTTGAAAATTTTACTTGTAATAGTTGGGATCGAAGTTCATAATTTTAACAAGTTGATGTCCTTTTAAAAAGGACTGCATCGTAATAGGTGAACCATATGCATGTGTTTCTAACGAAATGTGAAAGCCATAAGATTATCAGAGATTCCACCGACTCTTCCCCCCTTCCTTTATACTAAGACATCTACAGGGGATGCCTCTAATTTCAAAAGTGTTATAATATGTTTTACGGTGCTACCGTTGTGGCGAGCGCAGCAAGAATTACATATACCTTGCATCATTGTCAACTTGGTTATATTTTGAGAGTAATCAACTAACATCAAAGAAGTTGAGAGAGAGAGAGAGAGAGAGAGAGAGAGAGAGAGAGAGAGAGAGAGAGAGAGAGAGAGAATATTATATAATATTTCTAAGTTTAAAAAAATCTTACAAAATACATAGACTTGCTTCCCCTAAAACCGTTCTTTACTTTTGGAGAAAATTGATCAGAGTATGAAATGTAATTTGTGTTTAATTTAGTCAGAAGTGTAAAGTGTAAATACAGTATAATTTTTCTTTTGTACCTTGTTGTTATCTGACTTTTAATTTTTTTCCTGGTTCATAATTTTATTCTAAATTTGTTTATTTTTGCAGACGTTGTATCCGTGCCCCGGTCCCTGTTTTAGGTGTGTAATTTACCATTTTCCAATTTAATGGTTTGACAATATGCAATATCTGCATATATTTTTTAACTGTTTATTTTTTCTCTTTATTCTTTATTATTTAGTTCAAACTTACCTCTTTTATTTTATTTCCTCCCTACTTATACTTACTGTTCATGCACACAAAATTAGCTTAAAATTGGATCGATATGACAGTAAATTATGGCTCTTGAGAGAATTATATTCCATTAAGAAAGAAGAGGCGATGAGGGCAGAAAGACCAAGCCCCTTCATAGTCGATTAAAATTTTTACTGGAAAAGATCTAACTTACTTAGATTCATTTATTAGTCCAAATCTCTGCATTAATCATTTGTTGTCGGTTGAAAATTTGACGTCTCTGTAAACATCAATCAATTTTAGCGATTAAAAGCAACATTCAATAGAATATTTAGCTCTTGGTGATTACACAAAATCAACAATTCATACAAATTAGGTTCCATCTGGCCTTAAGGATCCGCCTGTACGAGGTACTTGCAATCTTAATAGGGCTTAAAAAATCGCAAGGGAAAGCAAAGACAAATGTCAATTAGGTCATAGAATATTAAACGAATTCCATTGGAAAACTTAGACTGTGACAATGTTGCAATAGAAATGATTCTAAACGGCTTTCTCTAAATTGTAACTTCTGATTTTTTCCACTGATAAATTTTGTATAATTGCTTTTGTTCAGGGAGACTAATATACTGTGCATAAAAACCATATCAAAGGAATAATTATTCATGGGAAAGAAAATAACTTCAGAAGTAGACAAGAAAACCAATATGTCGGTATAATCCAGTGATTTCATATACATGTCTGTGTCACTGGTAAAACAATGTACAAAGTTTTGCATATGTTAAGTTTTAGGACAGTTGACTCAGATACTATATTAAGTTAGAATATCGGTCTCAATTTTACAAAGGAATTTGACCGGGAGACAAAAATCAAAGTTGGGTTGGTCTTACTTTTATATCCACAGAGTAAGGCACACGCTTATAACAGTGACACAAATGTATAGACGCATGCACAATATCACGTTTATCTTGTGCATAAATAACATCTACCTGTTTGGAGACACTATACAGTTATTGCATGAAAGTGGGGGAGAAATAAAGATTTATTCGCCCATAAAATCATATTCAAAAGTCCGAGGGGAATAGGATTTTTCATGGGTGAATAAAATTTTTCATGGGTGAATAAATCTTTATTCTCCCGAAAATTGATGCTAAAAAGTTTATTATACCGAATAAAGCAAAATCAATGAATTTACAAATGAATCTTATTAAACTAAACATATTTACTCATTTCAGTGTATATTATTAATATACAAAACATGACAAAATATTGACAAATACTACATTCTAAATAACAGATTGTTTCACTACGGCGGTGTGCAAGGGCCAGATAAAAAATATAAATAAATCTTATTTGTTCGAGTATTGTCCGAAAAAATAACTTATTCGTTAGAACAAATCCTAATTCGTCCGAACAAATAACTAATTCGTCCGAACAAATAACTAATTCGTCCGAATAAATCAGATTTATTTATTTTTTCATCTGGCCCTTCCACGCCGCCGTATTTCACAGATCCAGATATAAAAAAATAAAAGTTTAAATTTAACAAAAATACAGATTAAATGAAAAAGTCCGAAAATGAACGTAGATTGTAGCAAACAAATGATTGAATCTAATTTTTTTACTAAATTATTTCATAATTCTTCATCCTTATATCAGAAACCTAAACCATATTTTATTCGAATGATTGAACAATGAGAAATAAGTGAACATAGAAAGAAGTTTGGTTTACATAAATTAAGAAACTACTATTAGACTTGATGTACTCTATATTATTACCTGATCAAAGGGATTTTGTTGTTTTATTACAGATTAAATATTTTCGTCTATTTTGTATGTGTATTCAGGTTTGAACGTGATCTTTTGAACTGCAAACTGCAATCTATTATACTATCGGTCAATAGACTGGGATCTATTAGACCGCTGGTCAATAGACTGCGATCTATTGGACCGGCAAGGTATTTTGGAAAAAAGTTTAATTGCTACAAGATTAAAAGATCACTTTATTATGTTTTTTTTACTATTGTTCTTAAAATTTATCATTTAGATCATCTTGATATAGATTAACAAAGACCTGAATGCATAATGGTATGAAAACCTTATGTAATTTAGAATTGTTAACACAAAATACTAAAAATGAAATTAGGTAATAAAACAATTATTTAATGCCTGAGAAGTCAATAGACCAGAATTTTTCCCCTTGGCACAGGAGCTCAGTGTGTTCTATTGCCCTCAGCCGTTGGCCTCGGGCAATAGAACACACTGAGCTGTTCCCTGCACCTCGGGAAAATATTCTGGTCTATTGCTCAAGCATTAAATAATTGTATATTATTGTATGTCGTTTGGTATTATAAATAATCTATTGCATGGTGCGAGGCGATGGAGATATGAAGTTTTATATTATGCCCCAAAGACAAATCATATTTCTTAAGGTGAAGGTCTTCAAAATATGTGGACAATTCACTGTACTCCACTAAATAATCGCGGGAACATTACACTTCACCCATTGCTTTTTTTGTGTTGATACGCCCTTTTCGTTCAACAATTACGCAAATTCTCACTCTCTGGCTGATAAAACCTCGCCATCTTCGCCTGTTGTCGTCGTCTATCGGATCATTTTGGCCTCTTCGTAATTTCCCACAAATCGAACCGAAAGTGAAACGAGACGTTCGTTCACTTATGATTATTTATATGCGGGATAAATAATAAAGGGCTTTATATCAGAGCTATATTTTGAGCAACTTTTATCGCGAATTGATCAGAAATCTAACCTGTTGCTACAGTTTGATTCGATTAGGAAACAGTTTCTTGTTTGCAAGTAAAAGTGGAGCGTTGTAAAGTTACTCACTACATGTGAAACCAAATTTGGAATTTGAGAAAAAAAATGGGAAATTAAATTGATCCAATGATATAGAGAAATAAGTAGAGAGAGAGGAAGAAAGATAGAAAAGACAGAAGCAGAAATGATAGTGGAAGGAAACAAAAGAGTGGTAAGGACCACATAGTACAAAAAATAACATGTACATAACAGAAAGATAAAGAAAGTAAGTCCATGTATAGTAGACGAATCTGGGTCTAAATGAGGAGATTCTGTAAACATTAAATGGCGTTAATGAAAAGGAACATAAAAGGTGAAATTTACCCTTGAAAACGTTGAAGTGCGGTGTAGCTGCGATATTTGCAGTTCGCTTTTATTTGCCATGGACGAGTGTACTATTCATGGCCACAAACGATGTTCCGTGTTGGAAATTAACGTCAATTTAAGGTTGAAATTAGAACGAAATTGCAAAGTACAAACGTATAGCCAATAAGGATTTTTTGCATGAAGAAGGCTTAACAATTTCCTTTTACAAATTTTATTATTGCAATGGGAAATTCACACGAGGCTTCGGTTTCCTTGTGTTTTCTTCCTATTTGCTGAAGATTTTATTCTGTCTTCTATACCAATCCGCAAAACTGCAGCTCTCCGCGAAAATACTGGTAAACAGATAAAATCCTTGAAGTTCTGCATTTACTATGCCATCTGCACGAAATACGTTAACATTTACTTGCTAGAATTAAAGACCGCGCACGCTTTGTGATATTGTCCTTTACAAACAAATTAGATTATTGGGAATCAAATTTTGAATCGTGATATTGTATATTTTATTTGTTAAAATAAATTATATCAGAAAGAACACAAATATTGTTTAATTTTTCATTGTTTAGTATTCATATTGGTGGTAGTTTACAAAAATAATTTTGTGGTTTTTTTCCTCAAAGATGTTGATATTCTCTATAAGGACAGTTTTTTATGAAATACTTTCTATTGCTGAAAATAAATCAGGCGTCTTGGATATTTGTACAAATAAATCAGTCTCATGGCTATTGTCGTCCACCTATTTTAAAGAGAGACCACGCGTATTTACCGAGAGCACAATGCTCATTAATGCTCCATATTTAGCTACTTTAACAACAACTAATAAACGCGCGAAGGCGAAAATAATCAAGCAGATTCAGGGGTTACTCAAAAATTCTAAATGCAGTAAAGTAATTAAGAGATCATTGAATGCTCTCTTTCCCAACAATTAAGCAACAGACACATCTCAATTTGCGATGATCAAATACATGATAAAAAGGAAAGAATGCATCGAAAGTCGGTTATTCTTATCACACTCATGAAAATGATTATAAGTTAAACTTAAGAATTTTAATCATCTTTATTTTAATTTACAAAGTTGAATGAGAAAAATATCATACTGGCGAATTTTGTTAATTGAAAGTTTCACTCCTTCTATTAACGACGTCAAAAGGTTTGGACATAATTCGGACCTTGGTCCAGGATTGGCAGATTTATTCTGGAAATATTTCAAATATTTGTATGTAATTTACTTGTCAAGGCACTCTTTCATTCGATCTCCCTGCAAGTCATTCTATATATTTAAAATACGAATTTAAACTGCCAAAAGCGTTTCAAAAAGTTAAAGTGATTTTTTATTGTTCAAAGATCTTTAAATAGATAGAAGTAGGGTTTTTTTTCAAAATAGATTATTTAAATAGATCAATATTTCTCTTTTTAAAACCTACAACTTTATTTTTTTAAAAGATTCTTTATCTTGGCGTTTACTGCAGTCACTTTTCTATTTAAAACACAAATGAAAATAAAACCACTGCCTTTACTAATATAGAAACGAGAATCTGCGGGTTTCTATTTTGAGCAATAATCGATTTAATTCATTTGGAATCGGCAGACGTCTGTTATTTTGTTATGTCGCTGCGAAATTTGAAAATAAGTGGGTTTTTGTAAATGTGAAAGAAAAATCATTTTTTATGGAGTTATCAGATCGTAAGCATTCTTAAAAAGGTAAAGGTAAATCTCTCTCTCCCTCTGTCTCTCTATCATACTCTCTCCCCCTCATTCTCATTCTCTCTCTCTCTCTCTCTCTCTCTCTCTCTCTCTCTCTCTCTCTGTGCTATTAATACGAAAGAATTAAATTTTCTTTAATCAAAAATAAGATAAAGTCAATTTTTTATTTGAAATAACTTACATTAGAAGGCCGCTAAAATGCTCATGCACAATTTATTCCGATATTAGTCGCATGTATTTAAATATATCTATGTTATAAGAAATTTTGATTTTATTTGGTAAGTAAACAGGAATCCATTACAACTGAAAAAAGAAGGTTTGGGATTGAGTTAACTGGGGAATGGAATACGTTTATGTTTAACTTTTTACACTGACGTAGTGTGGAAGGATTATTAGCAACCTGTATGTTGACTCAGTTATCAGGGGAAAATGGTCATTGGAAACATAAAATAATAAACCGCGTCCTTGCCTTCTTCCGGATTTTACTTGTCCTTGGGAAATATGAAACGATTGGAATCTACAGTTGCAATCGACTGTGGGTAACTTGTTTATTTGTTCGGCCTCAAACTTTTAGCTTACAAGCAGCAAAAATTTTAATTTTTTTTTATTTGATTGTATACAAAATTTGGTAACTATTACAAAGAACAGGAATATTCTAGTGTTCTGATTATTAATTGATCGATGCATTATACAATCATTACAGTAGTTAATGCGTGATTTGGTGGCATGCAAGACAGCTGTATACTTTGTACTCACGTAGGATTAATTAATAGAAAAAAGACTCGCTTTTAAGTGTTTACTGCTTGTCAGGGGACGACTCAGCCTTGACTCCGTGAGGAAAATGGGCATGGGGCAAGAGAGACTTACTGACCAGTGGCTGTCTATAAAACCAACATTATTGTTTTTCTTTTTTCGTTTTCATTTTTTTTAATTCTATTTTTATTTTATTTTTTTTTTTTTTTGGGGGGGGGGGTCTTTTTGATTGCGTGTGTTTGTGTTATTATTTCGTTTTGCGGCTATAGCATTCTAATCCTTTAATCCTTTTTTTTCAATACGGCAACCTTGATGAGTACGCGCATGGAATGAGAAAGCTGATGCGAATGTCTAGTATCTTGTAAACATTTCAAACGTATCATAATAAAGTTATATTTTAAAGACAAGTTTCGATTTTCCCGCAGTCTTAAGATCCTTGGTTCATATTTTTGACGAGCAAGATAGATTTAAAGGGACTTAGACACGACTTGAGATCAATTGTTTTAATGTATAAAATGGTTTACTTGTGCATTTTAAATGATTGACCAAAATTTGAATGTTAGATGTCAAGTGTCAAGCGAGATATGACTCGTGGAAAACAAGATAAACTGATTCAATGTGTTCATAAATAATATTATCAACAACAGAAAGCACCTTTTCATTGAAACTTATACCAATACAACACATATTTAAACAATAACAAGACTCGAGCTTTGTGTACAAAACAAAGAATTTCAAACTCTGTATCTTGCTTGTAACTCCATATTTGACTTTCAAATTTTAGGAAGCATTAACAATATCTATATTAACCATTCTAGACATTAAAAATGGAAAAATAAATTTTGAAAATTTTGAGCTCAAATCGTGTCCAAGTCCCTTTTTAACCACACATAATACAATTAAATTCCCCCTATGTTTATTTAAAATCGTAGTATCACTTACATTTGATTTTGTGTGTATTAAATCTTATTTTAAAGCTTTTTATTGATCTAAAATACATGCATGGTTCCTCTTCTATAATTATCACAGCGAATTGTCATCGTTAAAGTTGAACATGAACTTGGAGAGAAATCGATTGATTTTTAAAAGTTGAGCGGTACATATACCTCCATATCATATGCACAATTATGATAAAGTAATAATATTCATTCAGAAAATACAACTTTGGGCAATACAGCCCATCAGTTTACAATAATCCACACATTATAATATAATATTTAACATTAGACTCTTAGGAGTCTAAAATGGGGGGTGAAGCCCCTGATCAAGTGTTCCACAGTAAGGATGCCGTATCTCATTACACTGTTTCCCCCGGGGTGCTGTTAAAAAAAAAAGAAGGAAAGTATTGATTATGTCACTATATCAGTCGACCTACAAAGTCAAAAAATTGGTTTTAGGTCAGGTCGTAGAATTAATTAATTATGTATCAATCGGCGCGTTTAGCTTCTGGTACTAATTAGAACGTGTACACAGTTCAATATTTCCATACTCGATTTACCTTTTATTACAATGGAAATTAAGAAACCTTTACCACGCGTTCATTTGAATATATCAATAAACAGAATTAAATTCTTTTATTAAATCTATTTTTATTGTAATTCATTTTATGATTTTTATCACAAGACGACTTATCAATAAAAAAATACTCTCCATAGGCTTTCAGATTTTAGAGTAAAATGTTTTGATTTATGATTTTCAAAATTTATTCATACAAATATATAAAAGTGATAATTTTTAGTTGATGAGGTCAAATGATAAAGTGGTTTTTTTTTATTTAGGTATCATGTTGAGATTTTACATTATTTCTTTCGATAACACTACACACTTTTTAATCACGTCATTAATACGTTAGAAGAAAAGCCAATTTAATAAAATAAAAATATTGTCAAAAACGAAATGCCGAAGTTGTAAAATAATTATTTTATTTTGAAGCACACTAGCAACTACACGTAACACGAGAACGTAACATTTTCCCCACATATATAAGGGCATTAAACAACTCCTAGAAATGTTGGAACAATGTGTGTTAACTCAAACTTAGGACCATTGATTCGTATTATTTTTTTTTTATTTCCGAAATGCTAGTACATCCTTCAAAAACAGCACGTGACCGCCGTAATTGGTTTACGTAATCCCCAGTGCGGTTTATTTGATTTCTTTTTTTCTAAAATAATTGACACTGAGTATTGCTTTCACCTTCGGTTTTATTCAAAATTTGCTTTCCCTTGTTTCTTCTTTACAATAAACGTAATTCTTTTGTCGTTATCCGCCAGTTGTACAAGTGCGAAGGAAAATAGCATGGGAAAGTATTCCCCATTTTCAATTGTTATGGCGACATAATCAATTGCCTTCAAATCAGCGTGGGCATTTATTTTTCCTATCAAATTAAATCGAAGAGCAAAACTGGGAAAATTTTCTCGTACTCCCTTGGCTGTTTTCTTCATATTCATAGCACCGCAATCCTCTTTTCGATCGGAACTCTATAGACGGGTTTGTACTGACTCTGACTGATATTGATGACAATAGCTCCTCGCTAGAGGACCTAAAAGTGAAAAGGAAGGTTATTTTGTTAAATAGCAAACAACGTTAGAGCTACTCTTGTGATAGAACATGTTCTTTTGAAACTTATTCTTGAAGAGTGTCTGCCAATTGGTAGAAATTGTAAACATTTCTTTTGGAGATTACCACCAGAAAATATTAATGGTTTTGTGCGGGAAAGATTAGTCAAGTACATACGTTTAAGGTAAAATTATGCTGTTTTTATTACATTTCATTAATATATATTAGCTTCTTTCCATGATCTATTTCATTTTTTTAAACTTCAGATAGAATACTGAGCATTGATAAATCAATTATTCCTTTTCTATTTGAATTACTTTTCCTCGGGTCAGTCACCCTCTTTTGGAATATTAATTATGTACACGTGTTTTCTATTTAGTATAACGAAGGCCCTATACACCTTATTACTTATACATGTACATTGTATTGTTATATGACAGTGGGTCACCATTTTGAGATTTAAACGTCTTGTGAAATACGTTAACGTCTTTATATACATATGTGTTTGTCAAACTGGGTTAGTAGATAAAAAAAAATCACATTACATATACAGATATGTGAATTCCTAGTTCGTGGACGACAGGAACTTTATTTTACATATAGAAATTGTATTACATTCAGAACAATTATTTTTTAAATTCAACATTTTATTGTCTTGTTCAAATTCATACAATGCAATAACGTTGATTTTAGAAGAGTTAAGAGGGCTGGATGGTCGTGGCCATTTTAAAGCTATATGTATCTCCTTTAAATGAAGAGCTCTGTATGAAGATATAAAAAAAAATTTCAAATTTTAAAGTTTAAATATTTGGATTTTTCTTTACTAAATAATAGTTTATGGAGAAATATATCATATATAAAAGCTTAAGGCAGATGTGATGGTTAATGTGTTGACCATCCAGCCTCCTTAAATAGTAAACTGGTTCATATCAATTCTCAAGTTAATTAACTCAACCATTTCATTATTTTTGTCTGCCTGATGAACTTTAGTTCCGATCGAGAAATATTTTCTTTGTAAAACTAATTTTTACGAGTAATTCGTTACTTCTTATGAAAAGACAGTTAACGGATGGCGATGGAAAACAATGTTTAAACAAGGAAGGAATTCACAATATTCGGCTGCTGCTGCTAATTGGAAAAACAGTAACAACGTGTATACAATACAACACCAATCTCAAAAGGCATAAAACGCCAAATTACGAACCGACATTGACTAAATATTGCTTTATTCGTCAAGAGGGACCAATTATTGGGCAGTTTCGCAGAATTTTATGATAAAATGCATTCGTAAGATACTCGATATTTCAGGAATTTAATACTCATGCCAAGCACACGCTCTAAAAAATGAAATTTGGCTGCCGCCATGATTAATTAATGATTTTGTGCATGGCAAAATGAAGCTATTTCTTTGGATTGTCATCAGATAAGTCGCTTGATTACCTAATTAATGAGTGATTGGAAACATTGCGATCTTATCGATGTTTTAACGTGCCGCAAAGTCATCGAGGATTTGTCCCATTTCTCATCGAGGTTGTTTTTTTTTTATCCCAAATGTTTTGTAATTAGTTTTATGTAGAATTCGACATTTCTATCCTTTTTATTTAATCTGAAAGATGACTTAACATTTTTTTCCACATAGCTTTCATAACATCGTGTTTGAAAAACAAAATAGAATGTAGGTCATTAAAGAAAGACGAAATAAATCTCCCAAAAGCACAAAGTTTAGACACAGATGTTTATTTCCTTTTAGACAATATGTTTTTTCCAATCATTTCCATTCTATGACATTTGATAGTTTCAATGCACATTCACGTAGTATAATTTTGCATATTAAATCGCGTAGAACATGATGCGATGTATAATTATAGTGGAACGTATTATTTAAAATAATCTCGCGCAACTTAAAAATAAGCTGAAAACAACATATTCTGATCGAAATTCTTGTCGAAAATCCCTGCCAATAAAAATAAAACAGAAAACGATCATTTCCGCTTAGCTGGTAGCATGCTAATCAATTTTATTATACAGCTAATTGATTAAGTTTGGAAAATACAATGTATATATACATGACTATACATGGACATAATTGGGGATCTTCCTTGATAATGGTTTCGTTATTTTGTTATATTGGATAAGCTTCGTGTGAGGAACAATATGATCTTCTTTACGTTCACATATCAACGACATAGTAGAAAGGGTGATTCATTATCAGGTACACGTAGTCACGTGATTCTGGTTATATCCGCTCACTTTAAACTGTGTTGTAATGCTGAAATGCATGAGAGAGGTTTCAGGTGACAGAAGATTTCCAAGGATCTCCAGTTGCTCGCACGTGTAGCAAAGAGGTTCGCTCTCTTCTTTGCTGTATCAGAAGTGTCTGTTTTGTTTGAAATCCGTTGTTTCAAAGAATAGTTTAGAGTACATCGCTTCAGTTCTTTGGGTTATCTTTTTTCTTTATGTTCAAATTTTGAATATTTCAGTAGGATTGTGTAAATTGTACGGTGTTCCTGGCTAATGTTTCTTTGTTTTGGCTGTTTTGACTGAACTGGAGTTCGTTGAATGAGTTTTCTCATGTAATGACGTCGAAAACAAATTAATAAACATTTAAAAGCAATAATTGTTCACTCCTTAATGCTGGAATAACTGGAGATATCGACAACAGCAAAATTTGCCACGAGTAAACGAGTGTATAATGTGACATTTTTTATTACTTATGGCCATTATCCCCACATACATTTAATTGTTAAAAACCAATTATTTCAATTAAAAACAAACACACACAATACACGATACATTCTTTTAGCAGAGACGATGATGAAGCATCATTGTTGCATAGAAATGTATGACATACATGTCATTTATAAAAAAAAAATGCAAACCAAAATTACAACATTTTCAAGCATAAAACAAAAAGAATGATATTACGGCTATAGATCACCTGTTCACGCACAAAAGCACAGATGGTTACTTGTCTGGATAAGAATCGAATTTATGCCGAGATCGTTCCGTGGAGTGGAGGAGAAAACAAACAAATCAAAACAAAGAAACAATTCAAATGTCCACCGTTTAAGGGGCTTTTTTTTGGGGGGGGGGGGGGTACGGGTGGGGGCGGGGGACGGGGGACGGGGTAGTTGACCTTAGCCTCAGAGCCATTCTTAGTACATTAAAGAAATTTACTTCATACGATTAAATTGAAAATTCGTAAATCAATAAAGTGTAATGTTTCCTTTAATCTCGGGGGCAAATGAAATCAGGAATAGAAACTTAAATATCCTACTTCTAATCTCTCAAAGGACTGTTTTGAGCACTTATTTCTGAAGAAGATCTATGGTTACAATAGCTTTAATCTGTTGATTACGGAATTTGTCTGATTAATTAACTAATGGATTCGACTTCTGAAAAAAAAGGATAAAATTATATCATACATTACGTTTTCCTTGCTTGATTAATACGAATACTTGACTAAGTTCTCTTCAACAATATTTGAAAAAAAATCCTCAAGTTTTTAATTTTCCTTAGCATTATTAAATTTTTGAGTTACAGCGGGAAATGCTTTACAATACGCCCCTTGCATCCAAAGATTTACTAGAGGTCATAATTTCATGTTCACGGGGAAAATAAATCTCATAAAAGAATATTGCCGTTATCGATATTATGTCTCATTATTTTTGTTCCGAGATCAATGGCTTGTAATCTCTCCTCCTTAGATTTAAGTCATACATGCTGGCTTTCTTTACATATTGATTTTGTAATATGGCTCATGTTTTAAGAACTATCTGTACATAGCATTACACAGCTTGTTCATTCGATTATCTCAGACATACAGAGAGAGAGAGAGAGAGAGAGAGAGAGAGAGAGAGAGAGAGAGAGAGAGAGCATGTTATTTGAATAATTTGAATAAAATGATTTTGTACCGATGTAATGCTTTTTTATTCGAAGCAATTACATTTATTTGCTGTTGTAATCATATTTGCCGTTGCGTGGTTTCCGTATAGTCTTTTCAACGCTGCACTGCATTCTTGACAGGCTTTTTTATCATCCATTGTGCAGTTTCTAGATAGATAGAACAATTCTATTTGTGACGCAAAGTACCGACTTTTCATGCGGTAAATCCTCACTAATTCGAATGCAATGAAAACTAGACATCGTCCAGATCATAAACCAGATTACTTATTGCGATGACTTTGAAATCATGAAATAACGCTGTCATTTTTGCGTGTTATGGCTTCAATCTTTTTAGACAAATTGTTCTCCTCATTGTAACAGGTATGCCTTTGGAATAATTGAAGTACCTTGGTATCGTGTAGTTGAAAGGCGTTGTCGGCGTTTTATTCGGAATCGGATATGTCCGCACGTGATTATTCTTGTATTCTCACGAGATATTCAGTTCAGAAGAGTTCACTTTGTTTAGTTTTGATTTTATTAAACAATTGGATGAGAGAGAGAGAGAGAGAGAGAGAGAGAGAGAGAGAGAGAGAGAGAGAGAGAGACAGAGGGGAGAGAGAGAGAGAGAGAGTAAATTTTGTAAGTTTCCCGTCGATCCTTGAGTCACCAGTCGAGTTTATTTACGTTTTTGATACAATTGAGAGCAAAGAACTGGCATTAAAATATCCAAAATAAATAAAAATCAAACGAGGCGTTGCATTGCTGTATGAGTTTGTAAAGTTGGATTAAAGTGGTTTATCTTGTAATGGTCTGTACACGTTTAATCTTCCAATATACGGTCATGCAATGTCCACTTAGATTCACGTATTAGAAATGTTGTCCGAACTGAGTAAAAATGTGTGGAGAGACACGTTTTCTTAATTAAAAGTACTAGTAACTTTAAGAATTTTCAGTGATTTTTTGGGGTGTTTTTATGACACTTAATGTCATCTGCATGCGCGACCAATCAATGATGACGGTCACGTCAGAGCAATTCAATTTAAATGAAACTAACGGCTCTGCAAATCCGGAATACTCTACAAACCAATCCCAAATGCAGTTGATTAAAAATGCATCGAACATGTTGATGGTGTTTTTAATGAAACTGTTTCTTTTCGATCACTTCCCTTTATAACTGGTCGTATTATTGAACAAATTAATTATACATGCACATTTACATGGGTGTTATTGAAAATAAGGGTAACAGATGAATAACTAAAAGATCACAAGTGAGTTTGAATGATGCAATACGAACAACTTTATATTTAATGGTAAGCTAACTTGACAACCAATTTTGGCATTTTTTCATTATATATTTTTCGTCTTATGTTGAAGCAGTTTTTTGCAGTTTTCCACAATCGATATTTACTTCGTCTTGCTACACTACATTTTACAATATATCTTTTGTGTGTCTTGCAGATTAAAGGATGAACCAAACAGTGGGGGAATCTCCATCAGTAGTAGCGTGAGAGTTTCATGGAAAAGGTTGATTTTCCGTCTGGACACAAAACGAGGCCCTACATGCTTGTTAACGACTCACACGTCGTTCTGGAAAGTTCAACAACAAATTGGTCAGTTACAAACAGGGACGAAAACTCGGACAGTTTTCATCCAAATGCAGGAACAATCGTGTTGGGCCTATTCCTATTCCTCCTGATTTTCTTGACCATTCTTGGGAATGCGTTGGTACTGATTGCTATGCTTTTGAAAAAGAAACTGCGGACGGTGTCCAACATGTTTATTGTGTCCTTGAGTTTCACCGACTTCCTGTTAGGTTCCATCGTCATGATACCGGCGGCACTCCAAGAACTGTTTCATGAGTGGATTTTAATTTACGAGTTTTGTCCAGTGTGGGTATCGTTTGATGTCATGCTGAGCAGTGCTTCTGTTCTAAATGTCTGCCTCATTAGCATTGACCGATATATCTCCATTATTACCCCTCTACGATACAAAACAATGATGACCTTTAAAAAGGCCTCTTTAATGCTAGCAGGAGTTTGGAGTATAGCCGTTTTGTCGTCCTTTGTTCCCATAATGAACGGCTTTCACAATCCAACTGTTCCCTCGTTGAGGAATTTAACTTTATTTTCCAGCACGCCGCTTTGTTTGTTTATTATCAGTGGAACTTACGGTTTAATCGCTACTACTGTTACTATTTTATGTCCAATTATCATAGCTATTGTTCTCTATTATCGCGTTTCAAAGGAAGCCAAAAGACAAGCCTTTTTCGTCAGCACTCTTCTGACTCCAGGAAATGTTTTACTAAGACAGCACGTTCCAGCGAAACATTTGAGGGAGCCCTTAACCCGGAAGGCAACTGTGACGCTAGGGACAATTGTCGGTGCTTACGTCACAACATGGTCCCCGTTCTTGATTGCCAATATGATAGAAGGATTCTGTCAATGTATTCCGGGGAAAATATTTACGTCCTTCGTGTGGCTAGGTTATTGTAACAGTTTAATTAATCCCATTATTTATCCTTTATTCATGAGAGATTTCAGAAAAGTGTATGTCTTAGCTCTATCGAAATGCTGTCCATTTCTACACAAAATAGAGAACTTCCGAATTGAACAAACATTGTATAAAGGAATACGAACCCCAAGTCGCTAATCATTAAAACGTTATTGGGTTTTTTTTCAAACGAAGTGATATGTTGTTATAAGATATTTGTTTTTGATAATATGAATTGATATTAAAATAAATATTATTTGATGTTTTTCAAAGTAAAGTACGGAGTTTTCATTTAAATTTTTGGGTTATATATAATTATATATATTCATTTTTAATTATATTATATGTTCAGATGGATATTTTCCATGATCATAAGTCTATATCTGTGTCTTTAAAGGTGTCCAATTTGGTTTTTATACTACATGTATTATCTAATTAATTCAAAACTTATTTATAAACTTTGTCACATACAAATTTTGAGTAACAGGTTTAATAATAAAGTTAAATAAGGGAATTTTTCACGATGACTGCAGGTTTTCGTTGAAAGATGTCCATATATGTTGACAGATTTCTCTCGTTCTGTATAAATATCAATGAAGTTCTTTTAAAAAGACAACCTTGAACAGGCAATACCATTTCCGTGGAATAATAGACTATCAAATATACAAATATAGCAATTCGTAGTAATTCCTTTTTTATTTCCATTGGGAAACTTTAACACAGGGCAATTAAGATGGCTGCGACTTCTGTGGTGTGGTTTAAGGCAACGACCTGGGTGAATAGTTGTTTTTATTCGATCGAGCGATGATCAAAGATGTACATCTACGTGAAAAGTGGCTATTGGTAATTTTTTTCTCGAATATAATTGTGGAAATAAATAAAAAATAGTCAAATAGTTTGTGATTATTGATTGGGATAAAATTAATTGGATTTCACAAATGCTAAAGGAAGTGAGATTATTCATTAATATAAATGAAACTTAACCAGTTCCCTGAAACGTGATATTTTTTTTATTTGATCGCAGTTTATTTCTGGATGCAATGTTAATGACTACCAAAGAGCAATATTATCAACTAAATTTTAAGCATTCTGAACAAATAACGAAGTATGTATTAATTTAGTAAACGTGATTCATAAAACTAATCTGGTAAAGAAAAGATTCATTTTTCGTACATGTAGCGTTTAAATTATCTTTTACCGAATTTTGTGTAGAATGGTGTGTTGTTTTATGGGCATATATAGTTGTGTCAAAAAGACACTACTTACGAGTACCTCTTTTTCTTCGAGATACCAGCATGTTTGTTACATATGTGTGTGTGTGTGTGTGTGTGTGTGTGTGTGTGTGTGTATATATATATATATATATATATATATATATATATATATATATATATATATATATATATTGCTGTAAGATATTTGGGGCTAAACTCAACAAATCGACTTTTGTCGCAGTCAATGGTTGAAGCGAGAAACTCTCAAAAATATCTGTTCATACATTCCCAAAGGAATGTAAAAAAAAAAATAATATACGCGGTCTATATGGCACTGAAGCAAACAGTAGATCATTCAGTTCTGTTTTGTAAACCTGTCTAGAGAATGGTGTTTATCTTCGGTCATTCCACTTTTGGTATTCCACTCGTTATAACCTTAAGCCTAAGAGAGTTAGTTTAAAGCCGTAACGGAAAGAACTTAAGCTACGTTTCTATCTTGTTCACGTTTGATCGACTGCTTCAAAAGTTAATTTGATTAATTAGACAGTCCTCTTTTATGATCAGGCTCGAGATACCATAATACTCCGTACAATGTCGTGAGCAAATTTGGTTTGTAGGGCCTAACTGCCATTGATCGTAAATAATGAAGTGCTGGCGAAGACATTCAAATAATTGCCATGTTCTTGTATTTCAGAGGAATAGATTCTGAAATCAAAAGTCTTGGGTATTAATTTTTGTAAAGCGTCTATTTGATATTAAAAAAACAACAACAAGCATTGTAAGCATATTAGATTAAAATTTAAACCAAAAATTGCGAAGGGGGGGGGGGGGGGGGTCAGCATCTTTATGGGTCTTTAAGGTAACAGCTATAATTTCTTAGTGGGAGTATCGGGATGGGTCGTTTTACTTAATGTCTTATAGCAAAAACTTTTTTTAAGAAATGCGTATGATTGTATACATAATAGCTATCAAATTTTATAATTATTACAAAAACATTATTACAAAATACTTATTATAGCAGATTTATGGAAAGTACTTGGATATAAATTTTTTGCTCATTCTATGGAATTTGGGGACAATCTTCAATTATTCATTTATGAGGAAGTTAAATTGAAAACCATATTATTGGGATTCTATCCGTAGCCTGCTCAAAGTTTATTCTACGTTTAACGTCACAACAATATAGCAAATCTACAAGGGAGGACGATAGGATTAAAACAAACAATATTTTCAAACAAATGATTTTTATTCATTTACCTTAATGCAAATACAGTGAATATTCAAGCTACATGTAGGCTACCTCTTTAATAATGATCTTTCCTGACAATCCCATTGAGTATCTGATTTATAGTCAATAATGTACTCTAAAGATTTTGAATTTCTACAGATTGCAGTATTTAAGAAAACTCAAACTTGATAAGATCAAATTAAATAGGAGTTGTTTGTTTTATATTTTCTCCTAAACCTACGTGCGGGTTAGGTTAAACGTAGAATCAACTTTGGACAGCCTTTATTCTGTTATGGATAATTAAGCCAGTTCGAAGTTGGAAATTTTGTAACAACTAAAGGCCCAGTTTCCTAAAAATCCATAAATGTCTAATAATAACCCTAGAGAGTATATTTTAGTGTATCATAAGTGATAGGTGAAATATGTACCTTCAAAAATTTGAATCCCGTAAAACGCTAAACAACGAAAGTTATAATAAACTCTTTGAAAATTGTTTCATGCGACATTTGAAATAAAACTGCACCTAGACGGGTACAAAAAAATGGCACAAGCATAATTGTTGTTGTGATCCAGAGAGAACCATTGAGGAAACAGTACGCACACTCAAAATGAACATTTTCTATTCTTAATGATTGATTGAAAATTCCAAGCAATTTATGCATCCAGTATTCTCTTCAGTCGATTAACTCGCCTACATTTGGTAGCATCATTGAATTTTAAGCTACAATTTTGTCATCCCTAATGAATTTTATTTTCCCTTCAGACTCATGAAAAGTTATTCCCGGCTTCAACATATATCTTGATTTTATTGATTAATTTTTCTTTATGAAGAGACCTTACAAGGTGGTATTAGAACATTTCGTTTCTTTCTATCTCAGATAATAACATTTGCCAATCAAATACATGACAAGGTCCTCCAGCATTTAGCAGAAGCACAATGTATATCATGATTTCGTAATACTGTTATGTTTTCATATTGAAGTAAACCCCAATACATTTCCATATAGAGTGTCCTAGGCCTCTAGCTGATTTTTTTCTCAAGAATATTGTAATAAGGGCCTTTCTTTCTTTGCATTGCTGACATTGCTGTCTTGCACATTGATGGATTAGACAAAACCGACTGCAAACCCCAGTCCTTGCAACCAATTTGCACCAAGTCAGGTTTTATCAACAGCGACGGAAATTCTATATTACATTACGATTTGAACTGTTGACTTGAACTGAACCAACAATTACTGTAACCTTTCTGCACTGAATAAATGATTTATGAAAGCGACGAACATTACGAAATATTACATAACGACATTTTTGTCTGCTTAAAATGTCATTGAACTTATCGTCTGTACATGCTTGTATCTATATTTTTTTTAGCTAATTCTATGAAACGCAACCTAATTGGATGTACAATTTCCATGATTACCTGTCTATGAAACTAAACACAGGGCATGGTAAAAACCTTCCTAATTTTGGGTAGCAAACCACATTTTACATACGGTACTAAGTATGTAATATTTACCATGAGCTAAACATTTCAATGTCGTTGCTATTGCAATGGAAACTATAGCGTATGAAAATGTATCCACATAGAGACTTTATATAGAACACTTTTCAAATTCATAGGAATTAAATTTTATTCCGTAATAGTACATACATACAAAAGTGCAAACAAAAGTATAAATTCTGTGTGACATACAAATTCATTTTTGTCATTTAAAGATCAAGGAAAATCATACTAGTATTTCTGTAAAATTGAGTTAACCTGTAAGTAACACAGTTATCCATTGGGTCAAAGAAAAACCACAAGAAAGGGGGGGGGGGGGGGGTCAGGAACAAGGATACATGTATACTCATATAATACAATGACATACCAAACAACTTAGGTTAGCGAAGACGGAAATGAATGGTTGTGCGCAATTACCAATTATTGTCAAATTGATATGAAGCAAGCTAAAATGCAAATGTTAAAGTTAAATCCTTCTACACGCCATGAGCAGTATAGAGCCGGTGTTTATCCCCGATTTCCGTGTTGCTAAGCAATGAGAGTCATTGGCTCCCCCTTGGCATGGGTGGGACATCAGTCCATCGCATTTTAATTTATTTAGAACTTTCATTAGACGTATCGAAAACCGGGAGGCGGACGGAAGTTCTAATTTTTATTTGATTGTAGTCCATCGCAGGTTAACCCCCAGTTTATGACTGTGCCAATATAATTTCAGCGTTTCATGATAATTTTATGAGACAATGCAGATAAACTTAAGTGCCTTGTCTAAGGACACAACATCAAGTGACAACAGATGGGCTTGGACCAGCAACCATTAGGTTACTTTCCTAACACCCATGATCACTGAGCCATGTACTTTAAGTGCCAAGTTCTTTCAAACCATGATTATTCTAAAACATCTTTAAAAGATCTTAAAAAATCATTGAACAGTTTTTAAAAAATATGAAATCTTTATCAACAAAGTTTACAAAATACATGTAATACCATGTTTAGAAGGTACATGTATAAGGGTAATAAATAATGGACAGTTAACCCACGCAAAAGAAAAACCAAGCACAAACGCAAAACACCCATTAGCCGCTTTGCTCTCCGACTCTGTAGCACTCCACCTTGTGGAATCGGGCTAATACACAGGCCCAAGTTAATGAAGACTAAATAACCACGATGAAGATTAATTAGCTAAATTGCTCTTTTGACCGAATGTCGAGGTACCCGGATCTGAATGATAAAGTACACGCTAGTCAATAGGAAAAGGATGCTCAATTATGTCAATTATGTCAGATGACATTTATTCATTACTTATTTAAGCGTCGATTAATCGACCTTAAAAGTGTGGTGGCTAGATCCTAATTTAAATATATCCCTATCTGTATAACGGGTCTTGGGTGATGACTTCACTCAACAGAAAGTCAAACTATTCGACAACAAAGAAAATATGTTTTGGTTGTACACCATCCCTACAAAATGGAACGAGTTCAAACGTCTCAAATTTTCTTAAGGTCGATCTCAAAATTACAACTTTTTTGGGAAAATATCTCGGATTTAATTAAGGAATAAGGAATCATTCTTTGAGTATTATGAGGTGATAATTTTGGTCTTTATGATAGATTTGACCACACTCCGACCGAAATTATCACCTCATTATATTCAAAGAAAGATTCCTTGTTACTTATATTTATATTATTTCTAATTTCTACTCTTTAAAGCAACATTTTAAAACCACTATTTTTTCATGTAGCACACGTTATGTATTACTACGTGGCGCAGCCAATCACGTTGTTCAGTAATGCTATAAGACACGTCCATTTTTGTGTCGCTCATCTTTTATGAAATTATTGGGCTATAGGCTTCAAAATTGATTCGTAATGTTATCAAAGACAAAAACAGTTGAAAATGTAAACATTAGAAACTTCATCAGTAACTGATTGTAGTATCGCTCAGTTAATGCTGCTTTCGACCGGTTTTATATCAAATTTTACTTTGTTTGTACGCTTCAAAAACGATGGTTTTGTTTTAATGTGTATATTAATGGCATTGCAGTAGTTTTCACAGTCTGAAAAAATTGGATGGACGACATGTGTGCTCTCAGGTCGTCCATCCGAATTTTTCAGACCGGGGCTACAGACCTGCAGCGTACTTTACAAAAAGGGTGTCACGTTATTTCGCCCCTTAAAAAAGATTCGCTACGACGTCGAGGGCGTATGATTGTACATGTATTACGACTTTGACATTTATTTGCTATAAATATAGGAAATATGATCTCAAAAATGTTTTGGCAAATCAAGAATAAAGCTGTGTAAATTTTTTTACTTATTTTTCTGAAGTTTGTTTTGTTTACAATTGATGCATAATATGCGGGTTGAATAAATCCAAGAAAATGGCATGGATGGACGAAACGAAACGGTTCCCTTATCTCAACATGTCTATGATGCATTTGCTTTTTTTTTTGGGGGGGGGGGGGGGAGTTGTTGTTGTTGGGGTATGTTTTGTTTTGTATTTTTTTGTTGTTGTTGTTGTTTTTTTTGCTTTTGTTTTGTTTTGTTTTTTTTTTGTTCTCATACAGAAATTATTTTTTATTTGGTTGGAAAGGAAGTCGATTCTGCTGATGTAAATAGGTGAAAGTCTATAACTGCCTACGATAATTGGTTTGTATGGAAAATCATTTGATACTAAAATAGCCTAAACATCGCACCAAGCAGCTTTAAGAATTTTAAAAATCCATTCAAAAAAGAAGTTTAGAATACTGATGATGAGTTGCCATTGTGGAAGAGTAGTATCTACAAAAGGAACTGATTTTTTATTTCAACAAATTATTTAAAGATAATATCTTACAGTCTTTCAAATGTGAATAACAGTGCCATTATATAGGATTTATCTGTCTTGTATGAACGGTCTGAACAGGGTGAATAACTTTCTGTCCTTTTTATATTAGTTTAATTGTAATCAGTGTGTGACAACGGTGACAGCACAAAGACGACGTTTCCTCGTAGTCATCTTTATAATGCACTTGCCCCCAAAGGACACGCAATTCGAGAATCAAAAGAACAAATTAAAAATGAATAATTGCATCAAAACTTATTATGCCAGGCGTTAAGATTATGTATGTACCTTGAGCTAAGATACACGTCAAACTCACATTGTAATTTATGTACAAGACGTATGATAATGCGACTCAATTTTCAAAATCAGACATACACTGCAGACAAAAACAATTCGTGATCATGAGAGGTTATATAACTTTTAAATATACAATGTACCTTAAATAAGTATTTTTCCGTAACTTCAGTTCAAATAATATATTTGAAATACATATTGTAAATGTAACCTTAAACTCATTAGACTAAGTACTGTTATCAATTAATTTAATCGACATTCACTAGTTCTATTCTAAAAATAAACTCTAATTGTCATCAAGCTTGTGTCACGTGAACCGCAAGAAAACTTAAAATTCTGTTGCATAACATTCTGATTGTAATCGAAATGTGATCCATTTACGATTTTCAGGCGAATAATTCCAGGCAGGTTGATTTCAAAATGATTTCCTCCTTGCAAACTGGTTTTGACATTGAAAAATTGCATAATTACAAACAAAATAGATACGCACGGTGATTACGATACCAGAAAAGGTACTCGGCCTTGATGGTATCACGTTTGAGGACAGGCAAGCACTCGGCAATTTCTTTTTCCATGTACATGAGATCAAGTGTTTTCCGACGTTAGTCACCGGTTTGCATAATGATGGTATACCGAGAGACTCGTATACCCATTCTACGTATTAAGGTAGAACAAAACCCGTCATTTGTAGACGGCCTCGGCATTAATGATTTTTTTTTACATCTTTCTTTTAACAAATTGATGAAAAGTAAGTAAAAGTAACTAAATTATTTTGAAACTGTTTATGTACATTAGTACAGGTTATTTCCACTTGGCCAACATTCTAAAACATAATATTTTCTTGCTGAATAAACATCTTTCCGAATTGAAGATAGTACATTGCATTCTAACAAGTAGTGAAACCCGTTACTTATTGTTGTGTGGTTTGGTTGAGATGAAAAATGACATTAACAAACTGTCAACCATCTCAAATATCCATAAAGCGAAATACAAATTCAAAGCAGAGCAACACGGACCTCTACAAAGATAGAGGTTGGATCAGGTGCCTAGGAGGAATAAACATCCCCTGCCGACCGGTCGCACCCGCCATGTGCTCATTGTCAAGATCATGAAAAACAGAAGACACCGTAGTCAGTTCGGTGTATAAATATTGGTCTAACAAGTATGAAAACGTCAGTCAGCATGTGTCTTAATGAAACATTGTACTTGCTGACAACAATTAAAGCCCGATAACTCTACTTTTTGGTTCTTCATCATTGATTTTACGTTTTACACATAATATTTTATAAAGTATATTAAAAATACTTGATAATTATAGTGTCAGTCTATGCATATCTGTTTTTTTTAAATTAGAATTACTTTACATGTTTGGCGACTCTTGCAAGATATATTCATTTTATTATTATTCTTTTTTTATACAGAAATCCGTTCATCATGCAGAGTTCTTAAAAATATCGAGCTGAATACTTATCTAACAAGTAACAGACATATTGGCTCCATCACTATTGTTAAATCTGTAATAAAAATATATTTAAAAAATCCTTATTCATTTACAACGTACCATGCTTTTTTTTTAAAATTATTGATAAGCTGACATGAATTCATATACATGTATGTATACATATTATCTCATTTCATCTTTGGTTGGCTACAATCAAATAACTTCTGTTTTTATCGTTTCGCTTTTTGTTACATTATATATGTACGCAACGCTTTGTAGAAATTACGAATTTTGAAAAGAATTATTCAAGCAATACACGAAATACTTCAATGAATATTGAACTTTTCTTTTTGTTGTAAAATCGCAATTCCAACAGAGATCGGGAAAACACCTCGATTATATAACATTACTAACGGATGTTGAAATTTTGAACAAAATTTATACATCGAGTGGCTCCCGATCAATTTGCATTATTAAATTGACAACTTTAATAAAAGTCTCTTATGTGGTATAACAATGAATTAATTCGAAGTTTATCTCCGATCTCAACAGAAAATGAATTACTTTTTGTCAATTTCAATGATTATAAATGGAGGGGAGTGGTTGTCATGAACGCCTACATTACACATTGAAGATTGTTTTTTTTTTCGCTTGTCAGAAGTTGCGATTAGACAAAACAGATACCAGATCAGATAGTATTACTTTCTTGGTTTATCATCACCTATTTACCATGTTGGATATATAGGGTGTCAATCCTTATCCTTCTGTGCAGGAAGATTCCTTCTTCGTATTTCATGGCTTCTTTTGCAAAAAACTCTGAAAAATTCTTTACTTATTTAATGTAATTTTTAAATATATACATGTATTATTAAAATCAATACAATTCTAAAATTTAGTTTCATGAATGCTTCTCTATCTAACAGTGCGACAGTGTTTAGTCAAGTGTGTTTGCCGGTTGTGATCCGTAATTAAATTGTCACAAGTAACGTTTTACTCGCATTACATAGGTAGAATTTTAAAATGGATACAGTCCAATAATGTATTTTCCGAAGGCGGTAATGTTAACGTCGGGTTCATAGCTCCGGCACTAATTTTCGTTCAACAAAGAGTGACCTCTTGAATGAAAGCTCATCAAATTAGCGCATGCGTGGGATTGAAATGGACGTAAGAAAGATTTCAACTCTAAGTTATTTGAGTATTTAACGTGAATTTTGTATATGCAACCTCCATAGCAGATGGGAGTTACTTTTTTGAAGTTCCTGGATACCATTGATGTCAAAACCAGACAAAAACGACGGGAAACGGCGACGTTCCTCTGACGGAAAAACTCCAAGACCGTCAACAAAGACTGTAAAAATGGCGGACAATGAGACCGGTTCGAGTAGTGGTGCGGGTGCGGGTAGCGGTCTGGTGGACAAAATGACAGTGATCGCTGAAGCAGTTCAAGAATTACAGAAAGGCCAACAATCCTTGCAGTCAATGGTCGAAAGTAAGTTGGATAAGTTTAAGAATGAATTTCTTGCCAATATCGACAACAAATTCAAAGCTATGAAGTCAGATATAGACCTTGAACTTGGTATACATAAGAAAGAAATAGACTCTCTCTCAGAATCTATAAAGTCCATTCTCACACGCTTGGAAAGTTTAGAAAACAAAGAGAGGGTTCAACATATAGAACGAACTCGTACGACAGGTGTCAGTGATGAGGTATCGTCCCATATCAACAAACTGGAAGAGACACAAAAGGATTTTGAAAAAACAATGATTGATCTTCAGTGTCGCAGTATGCGTGATAACCTGTTGTTTTTTGGTTTAGCTGAACCTGATGGTAACAGAAAAGAAAACTGTGTAAGAATTGTGGATGAATTCTGTGAGGATTATCTCGGAATTAGGAACATCAGCCAGGATATCGAAAGAGCACATAGGATTGGAAGGAGGAGATCCGGTGAATTCAGACCAGTGGTTGTTAAATTTTCATCATTCAGGATCAGAGAGAAAGTCCGCTGGAACGCTTCCAGATTAGGAGGAACAAGATTCGGAATCCAAGAACAATTCCCTAGACAAATACAGGAACAGAGAAAGCAATTGTATCCTATATTAAAAGATGCCAGAAAACGGGGGAAAAGGGCTACACTTGTCGTAAATAAGCTCTACATTGATGGTGTTGAATATCGAGGACTGGAGACGCTAGATACTAGTATTCGGGCACAAAGGATGGAGACGAGGGCGCCACACATATGGAGGGATAGGATGACGTGGAGAATGTTAGAAACTCAACCCAACATCACTGTGAAAGACTGAAAATCATTTGTTGGAACATCAATGGTGGGTTCTCGACAAAAATTAATGACCAATGTTTTCAAAATTTCTTATTAACCTATGACATTGTTCTATTAACTGAATGTTGGGTGCAAAAGGACTTAGATGTCAATTTGGATAAGTTTGATACTTACATTTTCCCGAGACTTAAGAGCAGAAGCACGCAAGGGGGTGGAATTGTTGTTTTGATTCGTAAAAAATTTCATAATTTTATATCGGTTGTAAAAAATCAGCATGATACTGTTATCTGGCTAAAGATTCAGAATCTTCTTCAAAATATTGACAAAGACTTATACGTAGGTTGTGCTTATATCCCACCAAGCAATTCCACGTTTTACCGTCTGTATGATTGTGACTTGTTCAGTGATCTGGAAACCCAAATATCCACATTCCAAAACGAAGGAAAAGTTATGTTATTAGGTGATCTGAATGCACGGACTTCAAATAGAGAAGACTTTATAGTGAATGATGTGATGCATGAAAGCAACTTAAATTATATGGAAACCATTGGTTATGAAATGGACTCTGATTTACCGTCCCGGGTTAACCCAGACAATAATATAAACGATAATGGTACAAAATTATTAACAATGTGTAAATCATCGGGGATCAGGATACTGAATGGTCGGCATAAAGACAAAATGGACAGGGACTTTACATTTATGGGGTCCAGGGGACTTAGTGTAGTGGACTACTGTGTCTCAACGCCAGATATTTTCGGCTTGATTGAAAAATTTCAGGTTGCGAATTTTACAACGTATTCTGATCACGCTCCGCTACACTTACAGATCTTGACCTGTCCTGTTGTAAGTAGTATATTGAATTACGGATGTGAAGTCTGGGGAAACCACAGTGCGGGTGACATTGAGAAAATACATTTAGAATTCATAAAAAATGTTCTGTGTGTTAGAAAAAATACAAATACGTCTATGGTGTATTTTGAAACTGGCAGGTTGCCTTTGAAGATTGTACGCTATTTTCGGATTTTTAAGTTTTGGTTTAAATTATTACAAAGTAAAAATTGCATTTTGAGGTCATGTTATGATAAAATGTTAGAAGAGTGTGAACACAAATTGAAAAATGTATCAAACTGGGTGTCAAATATCAAAGACAAATTGTTTGAAATTGGTTTAGGCTACATCTGGGCTGACCAACACAAAATATGTTATAAAAGTCATTTTTTAATTATTAAGCAAAGAATAATTGATACTTTTGTACAAACTCTTTTTGCAGATATGAATAGTTCATCTAGATGTATGTTATATAAAAATATTATTGACCATTTTTCACTGCAATATTATTTGGTGAAACCCGTTCCTTGTATTTACAAAAAACAACTCAGTAAAATCAGAATGTCTTCACATAATTTATCCATAGAAAGTGGACGCCACAGAAATATTGTGCGAAATAACAGAATATGTGAATTTTGTAAATCCGACATTGAAGATGAATATCACTTTGTCTTAATATGTCCACGATACCAGCAATTAAGAGCCAAATATATAAAAAATTACTATTGGAAAAAACCATCAATGTATAAATTTATACAGCTATTATGTGTAAACAATGTTAGAGAACTCTGTAACTTAGGAAAACTCTTGCATCATGCCTTCAAACTACATGTTGACTAATATACTATTTTTAAAACAATTGTAATTAAATTGATGTGTTGAATTGACATTCTCCAATGTTATCATCACTGTATTACATATTCATTGCTATTACCATTTGTTAGAAAATCCATGCAATGTGCTGCACATATTATTTATAAAAATTTCATATGCAATAAGATGTATGTCTTACGCAATAAAGAAAGTTGAATTGCAATTGTCTCTCTGTTAAAATTTCATGGTGTCACTGGTGTGAAGTCAGATTCGTTTTCCGGCAAAATGCGTCTGTATTGAAAAACTCTGAAAATGAAAGTGAAGGTAGGGAATTTCACAGTTTTGGAAAGGGTGTACATCAAACAATTTCAATTCTTTCCTTCAAATGATAATTCAATTTTGACACTTGCTTTAAAATTGCAAATCCTCTTTTCTGACAGATGTCAAGCATTCTGATTTAAAATGTCCCAATACATGTATATCAACTCTGCAAGTATAGGAACTACATGTATTTCGCTTTAAGGCGTTTATTGTTTTGTTTTGTATTGGTTTGTTGCCCCACCGATTCCAAAAATAGTTAGAGGGATATACCCAAATGCAGTCCTCTCTACTAATAAGTTAGGAAAATAAGACGCATATTTAAAAAAAACCGATATACATGTATCTGTACAAATTTTATACGTAACGTGTAGTGATTTAGACAATTTGCACGCACGTCATATTGTAAAAGGCAAGTTATGGTACATTATGTGTTCCGTTGGGGCGAAGATGCGAGAGTGCGAAGGTGCGAAGGCGATAGTGTGAAGTTGCGAAGGTGAAGAAGTGAATTCGACAGTGCGAAGGGGCGATAGTAGTATCGCTCCTTCGCACTTGCATCTTCGTGCTTCGCCGTCGCGTCTTTGCAATTTCGCCTTCGCAACTTTGCACTTTCGCCTTCGCACGTTTGCACTCTCGCATCTTCGCCCTAAAGGCGAAAAAGCGAAGGCTCGAGTGGCCCCAACGGAACACAATACAAAGCTGTAGGTCAGTAGCTCCAAGTCTGAAAAAAATTCGGATGGACAACCTGAGGACTACAGTTCCTTACGTGTTGAAAAGTTGCAATATACAGCGCACAAGAACTTGCACTGGTTGTGGAGTGATTAATATAATTTGCACACAAATTCTGTGGAAATAATAAGTACCATTAAATGAAGAGGACATTTTACTACTGATTTTTTGCTTTACTTGCCTCAGACTTTCTCTAAAACACACTAACCGACCTCGGAAAATAAAGTATGATAAATTCACGTGTAGATTGAGAGTCGCCATTTTTACATGTAAACAAATTACACTACTTAATGGGGCTGGTGATGGTGTTTAAAAGAATATTACAGGCAAATAAAGTGACGATACATCTAATGTCCGAGAATTTTTTTTTGGAATCGAATATCTCTACAGAATATGTTCATAAATAGATATATTATATCAATCCAAAACTGGGGCACCTTTTTGTGCGACGTAAATTGCAACTTTTTGATATGCAAAGAACTGTATTACCCAGGTCGTCCATCCTAATTTTTATCAGACCGGGAGCTACAGACCTGCAGTAGAAGGTTTCAATGCTTTGATACGGAATTCTGTTTGCTACTAATGATAGATGTCGCTGTTGTCCTGCTTCAATTAATATAAAAAAACAAGTACATGTATATGGAGTAAGCTTAGATTGGCTTTTCATCATTAATTTACACAGATAAAATCCAACGTAGTCCTAGATTGATAAAGTGTATGTAATAGTAAGCCTACATAATAACCAAGAAACAATCACTTGTTTATGTATATTATGCTATGTAAATACATGTAATCATTTACAAACAACCAACACATATTTGAAATCTTCGAAAATACAATATAGGATTAATCATTGAAGTCATCATGGCAAATGCGCCTAGAGAAATTGTTATTTTTCTGTTGTGGAAGGCATCGAAACGAAACATCATATCTTTGAAAACCATACACATTATCGGCAAAGTACAAATCATATAAACAAAGAGATATATAAAGAGTGTTTTTGCGGACGTGACGTAACGATCACGTGCCCGTTTGCTGATATTGCTTTTATTGTTTTCCGTTCTAGCCGATCGTAAGTCAACATCTCCGTGATAAGAGCTGTCTTCGACACCTGATGATGTGTGGCCGACTTTACAATCGGTGCTGTACACGTCTCCTCTAGAGGAACAGGCAGCTTTGCAAAGAACTGCGCGAATTTTTAGCAGCAGAATTATGCTGAATAATGCTTGCAAAACAAGAAATACTGTGTAAATTATAAACGTTTTGAAATTCAGTAGTTTATGATAGTCACCAAATACACTAAGAATCGAACATTCAGAGATATTCCTTTCTTTTGCTAACAGTATGGCAGGTGTGATAAAAGCAAACGATATCAAAATCCACAATCCACAACATATTTTTACGTAGAATGACTTGGGACACATCCATTTTGCTCGGAATGGAAATTGGATTTCGATATATTGGAAAATTGTCACCGCTAAAATGTGGTATGGTGAAACATAGAATAGAATGATTCCAAAAGTGTGTAGAAACATACACATCCCAAAGGAAAAATGCATTGGTGTCCTGATATACCATAACGTATTGGTCAGAAGATAAACTCCCGCAAAAAAATCGGATATCGCAATGAAAACATAAAAGACTGTTTTATTGTCCATGTGATGATATTGTCGTGAAAACGTGAACAGGACGAGCATGTTGAAGATGATGATTAAAATGGCTGTCACCACAATGAGGCTGGATATCCAGACGACAAATGGACGGTCGTCATGGTGGCTTGTTCCATTCTTCATCAGTGTAGATAAATTCGGGCTCGAATACAAAGTTGAATTTACACCACTTTCTTCCATTGCACTAGCTGTTTCAACGATAAAGGACGAAACATACCTTTTTCATTTAAGCAAATCTTAGACCGAAACAATAAAATAAATCAGAGTTTGTGTTTTTGATTTTAAAAATATTTTAGAATTTAACATATCGTTTAATGATAAATATAACATACCTGCATCTAGTTCATTGCAATCAAGAATTGAATGTTCAATGATACCCCTTGCAGTCGCAATGAAATGCTCTCACTCCTTAGTGCAATATTATTGTAGCATCCTCATGGGAACAATACATATTGTATACATACATCACAAATCTACTTCTTACTAGGCGGTAGAAAAGTAGGCGGCCGGGGGCAGTATATATAATTGTTATTGATCTGTGAGATATTAGTTAATCAAGCAATGTACGGAACAACGCACGAGAAGTCCCTGCAGACAAATAAATACATTACTTCAGCGTCTACCTGATGAAGCTTTACCTATAATCTAGCACAGATTTTTCAATTAATTTAAAATGCGTATTAACTATTTATTCGGTGATAAGGGTCCGTGACTGTCACTAATTCATATGAAAGGGAAAGGAATAGATCAATCCGTTGAAAAACGCATGGTGATAGATAAAGAAATATCATGTTATCGATTATTAAAACGGGACTAAAGGGTTTTCTTTATCTCATCATTTTCCAAGAATATTTGATTTATCCAATTACATGCCATATACATATATAGATCAAAGGCAAAAATCATATTTGATTCCCGGAGGAGTTTGAAATTCATATTTCATTTCCTCATTATATTGTTTTCCAATTCAAGAAAAAAACCAGTCCTATGATTTCGTTGGTGTTTGATGCAGGTATGAAGGAAGCTAGTATTGCAGAAAAATGTATAACTCGCGTCAGTTACTAGTATTTGTTTGAACAAATAACTTTTTTTATTCGTGCAGATTAATTATTTGATCGGACGAGATAGGTATTTGTTTGGACAAATATTTTTTTTCCAATGTTGCTACATCCATAGCCCGTATGAAACATCAAAGAAAGCCTCAGAGCATAAATTATACTTCAACTATGTCATATAAACAATTATATGGCTGTCGGAATTTTAAAAAAAATGGCGGGGCACTCGGACATCTCTTTGTCTTAAGTCTCGGTGGAGACGCATGCCCAGTCACATCGAGATTAATTTATCATATAATCAGCTAAAAGAAGAAATGCTTTCTGAATTTTATTTCAAACTAAATACACATGTATTTTGGCACACCACAAGATGAATTATAAATATAAACATTTAATGTACTAGTACGCATGAACTTGTATTGACAAGCACCATCTGTAAACCCCACATAAATAAAAAAAAAAAAATGCCATTAATCAAATAACTTTAACCAAGATTTATGTTCTCCAAATAGCTGTATACTCGTGTGAGATTCAATTAATAATACGATTTTTTTTTTTTTTTTTAATCTAAAATGACTTTCTTTAATCAAATAAAATGAACATGTAATCTGCTGTACCGACAATGATCACTGGCCTAGTTGCATTGCATTTGCAATACTTAAGACTTTTCTACAATTGTTAAGCATTGATGTAGACAAATGGGCTAAACCAATCTGTATTCCTGTTGATAAGTGTATCCACAACAAAAGTATTCTTTTTCATGCCTAAAGATGATACAAATTGTTATTCTCAAACAGCATTTAATTAAACTTAAACCCCAAACCATAAAAAAAACCATGTTACTGTAAAACAAAATAAACAACTCCCATCCGTAGTTTCATTTACTGTTCATTGAACGAAGACAAGTCGCCCCTATATTAAACAATTTCTACCTCAGACTCAGTTGTTTTGAAACATGGAAGACGTCATGGCTTTGACTCGAGTGCATTGATAAGTTTGTTCCAATCACAATCATCTACCGCATCAAGGAATGTAATTGTTTTTAAGCTCTGGTGAAGTCCGTCCACATTACGAAGAATCGGAATCAGGACATTTTCCAAGTTTTCTTCATGCTTCCTTTTCAGGGCATGGGACAACTCGTAATCACACTCGGGATTTCCTTCAAATTTGTGACCGAGAATCACAAGTATTTTGGAACAATTCTGAATTAGATTTACACGTTGGTAAATATCAGTTGAGCCCGGTATTATATCCCTTTCTGCGATTGCTCCTTTGTAACCATATGACACTTCCAATGTTTCTAATAGAATATGACACACCCAATCTCTGTCCGTCGGAGAGAATATCACATAAAAGTCATATGGGTACTTCAGACTTCGGGGTTTCTCGAGAGGGTCAGGAAAAACCGAGAGTTGTCGCTCGATCACATGACCTCTACACCTCGAACACAGAATATCTTTCTTCTTTTTGGCAAGTTTCGTTTCTTCTTGATTTCTAAATAACGTTTCCTTTTCCTCGACCATCACACGCCATTTTTCAATTGCATCTTCTTTGACTACTGAAGTAATGATATCAGACATAGTTTTTCCATTGCTGTATAATGATGGTTGTTGTCTGTAATGTTGAAAGTACGCTGTTAGAGTCGCCATTTCTTCTTCATAGTCCGTCAGGAATTTTTCTGTTTCTTTTGTTAATTCTCCGTGTTTGCGCGAGGTCACGTCGTAAAAATATGCCATTTCATGCATTATTTTCCCCCTCTCAGTATCTATGCTTTTCTTATAATACAAAAGAAGAGTTTCAAACAGCTGAAGAAAGCTTATTCTTGACTTGGTAGCAGTATCAACTTCCACTGCCCTTTTAAAACATTCTATAGCCTCTTTGATTTCTCCTATTTCTCGTAAGAAAAGCCCCTGTGCGCGGTGAATTTCTGGTCTTTTTTCTTGTCTAAGTAATTGGACCGCCCTCGTAAAGCAATCGGATGCATTTAGAAGATACTCTTCTGCTACCTCACTGTTCTTGTCTTCACATGACATATATTTCTTTTGATATGCCTTAGCCAAATCACAAATATCTCTTGAAGTTGTATTCCAGGATATTGCTCGTTTACGATCTTCAATTGCTTCATCAACTCGCTCCAAATTGTCCAAAACATCAGCTTTCACGGTTAAAGCAAGCCAATTAGCTTGAGTGTTGTCTATCTTTAATGCTTGGTTTAGCTTTTCAAGAGCTTCTTCAAACATATTTTCTGTTTTCAAGAACATTGCATACCGAATTAATAATTCTGTTGATATGCGTGGTTCGCTGCAGTTCTCCGAGTCAGGAACATTGGCTTGCTCTAGTCCTATTTGAAAACATTTTTCGGGATTATCCAAGTATTGTAATAAATTCAAGTCTTGTAAGTGGGCTTTTAATTTTTCATCCATTTGATCAATTGTTTTTCTCTTATAATTCCCCGATTCGTCTAGTATTGATCCTCTTCGTATGAGAAACAAACCTAGAAAAGCCCATGATGTAGATATAATTTCCCGTCGTACGTACAGTTTTACATTATGATTTATTTTAGTAATTTCTACTAGCTCTTTAACGCCTTTCATGTAATATTCTCTTTCTATATCCTCCATATTTTTTCGTCTGTGACAACTTGAATAAAGACGTAAATATACTTGACCTAACCAATATTTTATTTCTGTGACTATATTCTCATGGTGTTCACAGTTTTCTAGCATTTTTAAACTTTGAACAAAAAGTTCTTTCGGCAATTTGTTTCTCTCTAATGCATCCTTTTCCATATAGCAATCAAACAGAAATGCAAATGCTTGTTCCGCTAAAGCTATTCCTTTTCTTTCTTGGTCATTTTCTTTCATCTCCGCAAGTCTAGCTAGATATTTGGTTACCTTTGAGTTTTGTTTCATTCGTTGATAGACAAATGCAATATTAGCCATGGCAGTTAAGGAATCGGGTTGAAGTTGCAGAACTTTTACAAACGTTTTGACAGCGTGGTAAAATTGTCCATTGTAGAAATTAAGGACTCCAAGAAGGTTTAGAGCAGCTCTATTTGTGAATCCTTCAGGAAAACCACGGATGAGTTTTTCTGACACTACAATTCTATGTTTGATTTGTTGAGCTGGTGGATTTTGTGATGCAGTTAAAGATATGTGGAAAAGACCCGGTCTCTCCCCGTATATTTTCCATATTTCTTTTCTATCGATGTCTGCCACTAAAAAATATTTCCATACGTTAAGGTAGGAAATGAAATATTTACGATTCGGAAAACTGATCATTATCTAGGTGATTGTATAATAAAATGACTACTGGCACTGGCTAAACTTTACGGTGTTTTCTTTGTATACTTTGATTTCACGTTGTATTTATATCAATTTTGACAGTTTAATTGGTTTCCTAATTTTCTCCTTTTCTGTCTTGTATCATAATATTTTAATCAAAGAATTACGTTTTCCAGTGTCTTTATAAACACCCCTAATTTGTAGTTTTGTACCGAATCGCTGGACCAAATATTCGATGTGCGTGATAATAATGTAAAATTAATTGAATATTTAATCATTAAATCATTTCTGTTTTTTTATTTGATAAATTTTGTAGAACAAAATGAACGTTATACAAAACCCTTTGAAACGACTGTTGTTATGTATTGATCATATTACTTGGGTACTGCACTGTTCATATTTTCAACACAAAATACCAAACTTAAGCCTAGGTCAATTGGTTATAAAGCTAAAAGTAAAAAATTATCTGTACCAGTTCTGACACGTTTGAATAAAGTGAAAATGGCGTAAAATTCCGTAATGGTAAACAATGCATTGTATTTCCTGTTGATAGCACGATTGATATTTGATTAAAAATCAGTTTATCATAAAGTTTTAATGATGTCTTTACATTAAAAATGGGTTTTTTCATATTTTTTTAATTGAGAAATTTGTCGGCAGTTGTTATCACAGTTTACAAAATGAAAAAAATCTAACAGCTCCGCTAGTGAAACATTCAACTTTCGTTTTCGAAAAATACAGTGATTTAATAACTTCCTGATCTTCTCACTTACTTTTAGTCTTTGTTTCTCTTCTGATACTCTCCAATCTTAGAGGCTATCCAATTTCATGCAGTAAGGCCAACTTCTCGTGTCACTATATAGAACAATATCTATAACAGTTGCTCAGAGCGACCGCATAGACCGTCATTCGTATTCAATGTACATGTGTATAGATCAGTAAGCCACGTTGCATGAAAGGTTATCCTTCTTGATACCTGAAAAATAACTCACCCACCCCATCTTTCCAAGTAAATAAAAAGTTAATTGCAAAGAGGGGACATATGTTTACTTTTTCCATGTACTGGTTGGTCTGTAAATCGACCGGAAGGCCGACAACTCTCCAACAATATGCCTTAATTATGTTGTACAGACTCCATACTTTACTTATACACTAATGCTTTATGAGGAAAAGATGAGCCCAATTGATTTTGAGATCACAAGGTCAAAGGTCAATGGCTACTCAAATTGATGTTAGACTTGCAAGACAGTTCCTCCACGATACGCTTTTAGTTAGATTAATCAATTGAGGATCAAACTACTCTGGTTGAATAAATAATTTTAGTACATTATACACTCGTCCAACAAAGATTTTTTGCTGATACCTTCTGACTCGGTCTCCAAGCTCCACGAATAAAGACAATATCCGTTATTCATTCACTCATTCATACTTTTTTCTCTCTAGAGAATCATGATATGACATATACGGAAAAATTTTCCCAAAAATGAAACAAGGAAGAGGACTAAGGAAGAAGTTGTCATATATTCATAAAGGAGAGTGTGTGTAAAGAACTTATAATAAAACAGTTACACCGCTTTTGTAATTTAGATGAGGGATATTGCTCCGTTGTACAGAGTTGCAATGTTATGCGCGTGTAATTAAGTATGTGAAAGAACAAATACATAGAGCTACCAAGTTGGAAAAAAAGTCGTGTTAATAGGGATTTTGATATTGGTGAATTTTGATTAATCGCGAAAATTGACCAGAATTATAGCCCATCAAAATACGGCTATACGTAGGTTAATCAGTCCAAAAGTAGCGCAAATTTTTGTGCACCGTAAATTGCAGATTTTTACTATGGAAGGCACTGTAGCTCCCAGGTCGTCCATCCGAATTTTTCAGACCGGTAGCTACGGACCTGCAGCTAGGCTATACGGCACTGATTACACAAGTGGTATCTTTAAGAGGCATGGTCTGACACGATTTTGGTCAAAAAAAAATTTTCCGATTTTAACTTTTACAATGCTTCCGTAATATTGTTGAAGTGAAAATTCCAGTTTTATACCTAAAATAAATGTGTTGAACGTTAGGAACTGTTTATTTATGCTTAAAATGAAGAAGATAGACAAATCAGCTAAAAAAGATGTTTTACAGGTATATTGAACCTTTGTAAACAAAAACAGGGCACAAAACTTGTTTACATGACACAAAATTGTGAGCCCTGTATCTTGCTTATAACTCTACGACTGACTCTCAAATTTCATTTGATCATTAGAAATGCATTCCTAAAGCATTGTAAATATTAAAAACAGAAAAATAGAATTTGACCAAATTCGTGACCATGCCTCTTTAAGAAATACCTATCTCAATTGATGCTCAAGGGCTAGGGTCAAAATATTGCAGATGAAGGATTCCTTGGATCAAACTTGATACACTTTGAAGAGTAAAAAAAACCCTTTTTAGAAGTTTAAACGCTCCATAATTGGTTTCCCGATTGTAGTACACCCATAGAGCCAGATGGAGCGTTTTAAAGACATTTAATTTCATCAAGGTATTTTTTTTTTCGGAAGATGATGTCCATTACAAAAGTTTTGATTCTTGATGATCAAAATTTATCCTTTACCATTTCAATTTGATGATGGCTTTCTTTGTAGGTTAACTCAGGGAAAAAATGCAGTCATCAAGTCAAAATATAGAAGGTTTGTGGGGCCTTCAGATATTTCGTCAATTCGTTTCGATGTATAAGCCGGTCATGCAATTGAATGTCATATGAAGAATCTTCTAAATAAATCAATCTAACAAAAATGAGAAAATTAATGCTTTTAAAATTTTTATTTCATATGAATATTTCGAAACAAAATATGGATAAAATGAAAAACATACATGTACCGGTTTTTTCACGACTGTCTAACACTTTTGAGCTGAAACAAATACATGTAAATAAAAAATAAAAACAATGCCATCAATGAAGTCACTCTTAGTAAGGTTGAGCAACAGAGACATTTAATCAAGTACTCAATGTAACTGTAAAATTCATTAGATTCAATATTTGAGACCATTTTTCGTATTTAATATGACAACTACTTTCATTTTTGATTTTCATCCACTAACCATTTCTTTATTATGATGAAAAAAATGACAATAACAAACCGTCAACCATCTCAAAAATTCATAAAACGAAATACAAATTCAAAGCAGAGCAACACGGACCTCCAAAAAGATAGAGGTAGGATCAGGTGCCTAGGAGGAGTGAGCATCCTCTGCTGACCGGTCGCACCCGCCGTGTGCTCTTTGTCGTAATCGGGAAAAAACGGAAAAGTCCGTAGACAATTAGGTGATAAGTTATGGTCTAACAATTAGTATTATTATCTCATACCTTGTTATCAAATGAGAATTAAATGTAGTCTGCTGTTCCGACAAATCTGTTTGGACAAATGCTGATATCAGAATCGTATCAATGCAGATAATGCATCGATAAAGATAATGCCTCTTGTTTTTCTCATATTTTAACCCAAATTGTATTTGCCTTTCGTAGTACATTTACAATACGCAGCCCATGGGCCACATCGCTCACATGAACAACAGTTCTTGTATCTCTTTCGAAATTCTTTTCATATGAAACTCTTCTAAAATTTTGTAAAACTCACAGAAATTCTCATATGTTTCAAGATTTGAGAATACTTAAAAACAATTTATAAAAAGAAACCTACTACTTTTCTGGATATCATTTTTCACATATCATCATCACTAGAACAAAGATGCATCAACTGACCAATCTTATTGCTTACATAATGATATCACTAAATGTAGCATCGTATATCTTCAGAAAAAAGATTTTAAAGCATTTTCCCCAATGTATTTATATGCTGAACTTTGAACCCCTCTTAGAGCCCAGGTATAAGTCCGGGGGTAACACTTTTAACAATTTAGAATCTACACTATCTGAGGATACTTAGGTACTAATCTCATAAATTATAGCATTGTTGTTTTTGAGAAGAAGAGTTTATAAAACTTTTCCCATATTGGTTATATGTTGATTTTTTAACCCCTTTTTGGGGAGAGGATTTTTTTAAGACACACAACCTATGTTCACAGTTTTGTCATTATCTCCCTTTTAAAAAAGGACTGAGCCCTTTATTTTTACAATTTAGAATCCCCTTTATATAAGGATGGATTGTACGAAATTTGGTTCTATAGAAGAAGTAAAATCAAAGCACTGATAGTACTGAAAAGCGCTAACCTAGCTTGTTTCTAAAGGAAATTTACTTTGTGCAAGCTTAGTTAGAATGGATTTGATTTTTCTACAATTCAGCTTCTGTATACGCACTATATTTCATCATCACTGCGTGGCATTCCCTGCAATGATGTACGTAAGTCCCGCACATTAGATTCACAGTAGTCCGTACATTAAATTCACAATAGCCCGTGCAATTATGTGCGTAAACCCCTGAAACTGGTTCTCTAACTTGTTTAAATGATGTATATTTCTGCTCATAGGGGGCGGTTATTCGATGTACCGGAAGTAGAAGTCTAACGACAATAAAGCGCTGAGCAATGCTTAGCGCTTTAAAAATGTGAAAGTTTACAAACAGACGGACGGACGATGGACAGCAGGTGATCAGAGAAGCTCACTTGAACCTTCGGTGCAGGTGAGCTAAAAATTAAAACTACTATATTGATTGTCGCGAATGACAAAAAAAAAATTACAGCAACAAACTAAATATAATAAAACCTATTAAAAGTTTCATTTTTCAGTTCATTTATCCAAGGCTATTCGTTAATATACTATAACAAACCCCTTCAACGTCGAAAATATCATGGTTTTGACTCCATAGCTTTGATAAGTTTGTTCCAATTACAATCATCCACTGCATCTAGGAAAGTTATAGTTTTTAAGCTCTGATGAAGTCCGTCCACATTACGAAGAATCGGAATCAGGACATTTTCCAAGTTTTCCTCATGCTTCCTATTTAGAGCAAGGGACAGCTCATATTCACACTCGGGATTTCCTTCAAATTTGTGGCCGAGAATCACAAGTATTTTGGAACAATTCCGAATAAGATTTACACGTTGGTAAAGATCAGTTGAGCCCGGCATTATGTCCCTTTCTGCGATTGCTCCTTTGTAACCATATGACACTTCTAACGTTTCTAACAGAATATGACACACCCAATCTCTGTCTGTCGGAGAGAATATCACATAAAAGTCATATGGGTATTTCATACTTCGGGGTTTCTCGAGAGGGTAAGGAAAAACCGAGAGTTGTCGCTTGATCACATGACCTCTACATCTCGAACACAGAATATCCTTCTTTTTGGCAAGTTTCGTCTCTTCTTGATTTTTAAAGTACGTTTCCTTTTTGTCAACCATAATATGCCACTTTTTAATATCATCTTCTTTTACCACTGAAGTAATGATATCAGGAACACTTTTTTCATTGATTAAAAAACACGGATCGGACCTACTATGTTTAAAGTACGCCGTTAGAGTCGCCATTTCTTCTTCATAGTCAGTCAGGAATTTTTCTGTTTCTTTTGTTAATTCCCCGTGTTTTCGCAACATCACGTCGTAAAAATATGCCATTTCATGCATTATTTTCCCCCTCTCACTATCTAGGGTTTTCTTGTAATACAAAAGAAGAGTTTCGAACAACTGACAAAAGCTTGTTTTTGCCTTGTTTGCAGTATCAACCTCCATTGCCCTTTTAAAACATTCTATAGCCTCTTTCATTTCTCCTATTTCACGTAGAAATCTACCGTGCGCGCGGTGAATTTCTGGTCTTCTTTCTTGTCCAAGGGATTGAACCGATCGGGTAAAACAGTCGGACGCGTTTAAAAGGTGCTCTTGTTTTATCTTACTGTTCTTGTCTTCGCATAAGATGTATTTAGCTTGATAGTCCTTAGCTAGTTCACAAAGATCCATTGGACTTGCATTCCAAGAACAGGCCAATTTGCGGTCTTCAATGGCCTCATCTATCCGTTCCAGTCGGCTCAATATTCCAGCTTTCACTGTTAAAGCGAACCAGTTTCCTTGTGAATTGTCAATCTCCAATGCTTCATTGAGCTTTCCAAGAGCGTCTTTAAACCGACCTTCGCTCTTTAGAAATAGTGCATATCGGATTAATAGTTCTGTAGGAGGGCTAGACACATTAGAACCCTCCGAGGTGGAGACTTTCGCTTGCTCTAATCCTTTTTCAAAACATGTTTCGGGGTTATCAAAGTATTGCAATAAATGTAGTTCTTCTATACGATTTTTTATTTTATCATCTATCTTCTCTTTTCGCGAGAATAACAAGCCAAGAAAACCCCACGTAGTGGAAACAATTGTATTACAAATGCACAACCCTGTCTTGTCAGTCATATTTGTAATTTCTACAAATTCATTCAAGCCTTTTAGAACATATTCTTTTTCCACTTCCTCCATACCCTTACGTCTGTAACATTGTGTAGAAAGACGGTGGTATGTCTGACCCAACCAAAACTTAATTTCCATGATAGTTTGCTGGTCGTGACATTTTTCTAGCATTGCCAGACTTTGGACTAAAAGTTCTTTTGGTAATTTGTTTCTCTCAATCACATCTTTTTCCATATAGCAGTCAAAGATGAATGCAAATGCCTGATCTGCCAAACTTATTCCTCTTTTCTCTTGGTCTTGTTCATCCGAAAGATCGCTTAGATATTTTGTTGCCTTCGAATTTTGCTTCAGACGTTGATAGACAAACGCTACATTAGCCAAGGCAGTTAGAGAATCAGGCTGAAGTTCCAAAATACTTTCAAAGGTTTCGACAGCCTGAAAATATTGTCCATCGTAAAAATACAGAACTCCGAGGAGGTTTCTTGCAGCTTTATTCGTGAATCCTTCAGGAAAATCCCGGATGAGTTTCTCGGTCACTTTAATTCTATGTTTGATTTGTTGAGCTGGTGGATTTTGTGATGCATTTAGAGATATATGGAAAAGACCCGGTCTTTCTTTGTATACTTTCCATCTTTCTTTTCCATTCATGACTGTCACTATAGAAAAAAATATTGATTTTTATTTTTTTTTTCATTTACCAGAAAAGGTCAAACAACCCGAAGGAACAAAACAAAAGAGTCACCAAATCAAATTTTTAAATTTACATTTATATTCATTCACTGACAGAGGTTCTGTTGTTTGCTTACCTTTTAATATGAGGGAGACAGAGTTGCTTTTGATGCATGTACATATACATGTATCTACAGTGTGTGCATTTTTTTCCCTAAAATACCAGTTTTAATTAACTCTGTAATATTTTCCTCTTTTCAAAACCTATGTTTTTAAATGTTTTGTTTAATATTATTTTAAAAGACATACATTTGATATCACACTCACTTCTCCACTTTATTTTTATTTAGCAAAAGTAACATTAGGATCAAAAGCTGGAAGCTATATAGAGAACAGTTTTTGTGTGTCTAAGGCCTGGAACTTTTTAGCTTACCTAAACTGAAAGCCCAAGTGGGCTTTCCTTACCCAAGTCTGTTGTCGGCGATAATTTTCACATTTTCGTCTCCATAATCACTGAGTCAACTAAAACAAAAACAAAAATTGAATGGTTCGTGTTTTCTTTATTGGAGTATATTTTTTAAAAAACATGAAGAAATAACTGCTTCTAAAGAAGCAGGTAGATTAAAGCAAATCATGGGAATGTTTTCTTTCATATGATAAATATTTAAGAATCTACTAGTAATTAAAATTAGACTTGTAAAACCGCGTCTCTACGATACACTATACGCTGTTTGAAAGGTCGCTCTGAGATGACCTCCTTTATGATGTATTGAATAGCGTATCGAACAGAAGCGGGTTTAATCAGATTGAATATTTCAGATTATGATACCCCCTAAGACTGAGCCGGAATTGTGTCTCATGCGTGCAGGTGGATTTATATCAGAAAATACGGCTAAGGATACAAAAATTAGCTTCGCAACTGATGCATTTAATTGTGATATAATTGTATTTTCAAAACCCTAAACCAAATATCAATAAATGAAGTTCGCCTAATAGTTGTAGCCACACTTTCCAACAGTCGTTTTCCTTGGTCACCTTTTCATTCGTAGTACTGTTGTGTAATTCTAATCATCTGAATTCGAATAACCTTTAATATAGGGTCAGTACTTTGTCATTTTAGATGTCCCCAGGAAGTGGCTTCTGAAAAAAAGAACACGTTACAAAACGTCCAAAAGGCGGATTAATTATTTTATCTTTTTTGACATTTAGTTGATTCCGCAATGGGATATAACGGGAAACGGATATCATATATACGAAATTTTAAAGTCTTTTGTTCGCCATACAGAATTTAAAAGAAACTACTTTCATTTTCGCCAACTCATGCATGCACGCATAACATGCACAAATAAACAGGGGGGTTAGGGGTCCCCCCTTCTAAAATTTAAATCATTTGAAGTTACATATAGTAAAAATACCGAAAATATGCCTCGGACTCCCTCCCTCCCCTGAAAAACTTAAATATTCCTTGGAACCCCCTACAAAATGTTCTGGATCCGCGCATGCATCAAACTTCCTCATCTACGAAGAGACCACTCGAGTTTGTGAGAAAGCGATCGAATTCTGGCGGAATTTTGAAACACGCATATCTTAAAAAATGTCAGGGTTTTATATCTAACGTAACAACATTCAGAAATAATAATTTAATAAGATTTTTACTGATAGGTCACGCACACTTACTTGCTTTGTTCCGGAAGAAAAAATACGATTATCACATTTTGAATAACACGTGTGTTCGGAAGAGAGACAACTCGGACCAGGACCGTGCAACCCCCCCCCCCCCTTTCGGCATTTTTCTTCATTTCATATACAGCAAACGATTATAAATAGAAATTGCCACTGAGTCGTGGAACTTCTGTGGTTTTCGATTTGAGATATGTATATGAGATATGTATATGAGGTATGTATATGAGATATGTATATGAGGTGGTCAATGAGATATGTATATGAGGTATGTATCGAAAAGGGGGGGGGGGGGGGTATTACACGGTCCTGTCAACAAGTACCTGTGAGACAAAGTAACATTGATGTTGATCTGAACACTGAAGAGCGACCTCATAAATAATCTCATAGAAAGCGAATTTAATGAACGCTTCATTTTTGGAGACATGCGATCAGAATCTGTTGTATGCACATACTCCATTTTATTTCATATATAATATACAATCGTTTTGCCAGTAAGGGTAATGTTTATATTGTATTATAATGTATGTGTACATAATTATTAGTATAGTACTATAAACATGTTAAATTATGCGCACTAAACCCTTTTCTTCTTTTAATATTATTTCAAGCTTACCGATCTTGATTTTGTGTCGCTCAAATCAATAATATGTTTACAAACGACTATGCCTGAAAAGTTCATTAGATAAATCAATGTGATTTTAATTAACAAAACTAAGAATTTTTTTTTTTTTTTTGGAAATTTAAATTGGCCAATATTCCATCCATGTATCCCAAACGAATCTCGCTTTTTTAATTTCTGTATACATACAATTAATACACGGAGAAAGTAAATCCTTTTATTGGACGTTTATACGTTATCAAAGAAATTGATTGTATGGAATTTTGTTTTACCCTGTTAGTGTTGTTCATGCCAATCGATAATGTAAATTTTTATATGTTTTGTTTTTCAATTTTAGGGGGGTGGGGTGGTAAATGGTTGCTGTAAACATGAAGAGAATGTTTTGAAGACAAGCTTTGAAGAAAAGCTCAGTTAATGCTGAAAGAATAAATGAGAGAAGGGGTTTGTATAGTTTTAAGCACCGGCTTGTCAAATAAACATGAAATGATAATATGTTTGAATTTTTTTTCTTCGATGCCAATCGATGGTTATGGAATAAAGAAAATACGTTATAAGGTTATCTCGCTTTGACTAAGATTCTCTCGTACATGTATAGACAGGAAAGGGGGGGGGGGGGGGGGTACCCTCCCCCGCCCCACCACATAAACACTTTTTATCGCAGCAAACATTTTTCTCAAATTTGCATATAAAAAAGTAAATTATCATGGAGTTGCCCCCCCCTCCCCCCAATTTTTTGGGACAATGTAAAAATATGAAGTAAAAATAAGAAAATATGAACAGTAAAATTGATTTTAGGTCTATTTCACCCCCCCCCCCCCCCCCCCGGATTAGGCTTTTTATTTCTAATTGTTCTAAAATATAAAGAATACCTCTGGAAATTTCGAGGGAGTGAGGTCCACACACTGACCCTTTAAATCCGCGTCTGCTCTACATATATTGTACATGTGTTTGAATGATCATTAGGAGACTGTATTAGAATTTTTTGGAGTAAACAATTTGAAAGGGGAAAGCTAGGATGAGGTAACAAAAAATAACTAATTCAGATTTAGAACGCTGCCCCCCCCCCCCCCCCCCCCATTTTTGCAGATTTTGACGGCTGCCTCTCTCTTACATATACCCCCCCCCCCCTTCCGCAAATAAAAATGGGATTGGCTAAAATTTATTTGGCAAATGTATTGTTATCTATTATTGTTATGTGTTATTTCAACTACTTAGCATCATATCATTGGAAGTCCATTTCGACATTTTCATTTTCATTAATCGTAACAACTCAAATATTACAAGCGACATTTAAAATTTTACTGAGGAAATTATTTTCATATCAATGCAGATATTATTTTGGTTTATATACTTTTTATTGAAATTAGAATTAAATTTTTGGACAACTGATCACCCAATAAATGATTTAAACACTCCAATGTACAATCGTTGTGACAAAGTCAAATTTGGAAATGTAATTTATATTTAAAATTTACAAGTTGAATAAGCCCAGTATTAAATGAAGCAGTGCATTCATTCAAGTTAAACTTCATTTCTGTTTTCTTAAATTTCCATTTATTCATTAATCCAAGCATCAAGCGATCAGTTAATTGCAGTTTTATTAAACAAAATATTACGTTCACGGTTGTTTTTTTTTTTTTTTTTTTTTTTGTAAAAAGTCTTATTTTAGAGTTAAAGTGAATTTTCCATCTTTGAAGTTCGTGCAAAGTATGATTAATATGAAGTAATGCCGTGAGAAAAAAATCTAAATGAGAGAGAGAGAGAGAGAGAGAGAGAGAGAGAGAGTTTTTTTCTGTGAACGTCGAGTTGTCGCCCGTGACAGTTTGCTACCTGTACAATACATAAACAAGGTGCGATAAAGCGTTGCGGTGTCACACTACATGTGTTACCTCGCCAAGTTGTGTATTGTTTTCGCTTTCCTTCTGCTTGATTCGTTTGGAAAACTTAATATCCTTCTGTTCTCTGTGTTCCTAGATCAATTTCTCTGGAAATACGTCTAAAAAGGCAGTGAATTGTGGAGTGTTTAAAAAATATAAGATGAGTTTTATTTGACAAAATGGCGGACAGGTATTTACCTGTGTAAAAGACATTTACACGATTGTATTGGTAATCGCCATGTAAAAAGGAGGAATTTTTATCTCGAATTGCTTCTATTTGTCATGTTTATGCCTTATTCCGAATGTCTTCAAATCAATGAAATCGGATTGAATGAAGCGAGCGGAGACCCGACCCCCGGGCCCCCCTCGTCAGGGAGGAGGCAAACGTCAGGTCAGTACAAAATATTAATTATTACAGGTGCAAAATAATATTCTTATTCAGGTGTATGAAGAGATCGGTCCAAAAAATGGTCCTATGTCTGTTTCTGTTTTTTTTTAATCAAACTTGATTATGATCTTTCATACCATTAATGATTTTTTTAAAGTTTGAACAATAATGTACACACAATTTGGTCGTAAATTAGTCACTGCATTCACAGGTAAGGCTATTAATAACTGTGTCAGTAGCACGTTAAATTGTCTCCAGTGGTCACAAATAAAAGAGTCCCATGGTTAGATGTAATATTGACACATACAGTGTATATGTACCTCAGTACTGCCTAGCTGGTAATATTTTATGCAATAGATACTTTTGATATTTTGTATGATTGTTTTCTTCAAAATTCCTATAGTTTTTAAAAATCACTATGTATCTTGTGTAGATGTGTAGAGAAATGAATAAGGAAAGTAACTGTTATAGTTACTAAAATCAATATCCTTTTGGTACATTATTTACTTAGAGCTTGCTTATTTTAATAGTGTGTATTGTTCATTTGATACATGCTTTAGGAGGAAAGCTTTTTTTCCTGTTATGGAATATATTACAAATATGAGAATATTAGGGCTATTTTCATTACAAATTAAAAACACACATGTAATATTTGTCATATTAAGAACATTAAAAAAAATTCTGACGAAAATCAAGTGGAGGAATTTATTAAGTAATAGGTGATAAGAAGGTATAAAGTGTAAAAATTAAAAGAAGGGCTTTCAAGGGATATTAAACATTACCATTACAATTCATACTGGTATGAAATGTATTTTAAAACACTTGTACTATTTTAAAAATTCTCATGAAAACTCACAGGGGGTCTCTATCTACTTAAATCCAAATCCCAACCCTCCTCTCCATGTATTCACCAACTCTTACGAAAATAAGTTGAAGAGATTTTTATTTTGCCCAAAAGTTTGTTAGAGACAAAGTTATTACACAGGTATGCACAAAAAGTTTTGAGTTGTTCTTTGCTAGCTGACTCAAAATATAGCTACTTGTTCTCCCATTCCCACCTTCTGATACCCTAGTAGTAGCCTATATCTGATAGCCACCCCCTTTTTTCAATCTATGGACAATATTTGGTTATTCAATTAATTAGAAAGTGGTCAGATGTTTCATTAGGGTAATATGCTGTCAAGGAAGAGAATGCTTTTCCTTTTCAAAACTAAATAGTTACTGAAATGTGACTTTTTTATTTTGCCTACATAAACTTGTATCTATGAGGCACGAACGAGCAAATTAATTAACATGTAAACTACAGTATTACGACCATCTAGAGGATCTAGCCCTCATGAATGAGGATGAACCGGGAATGTTTTGGAGGTATTTGGCACTTTTATCTAATGTATAAAACATACAACACCTTTCAATGGACGCTTTGGTCAGTCTATTTGAACTAGGTGGGATTCTCCAAGGTGTAAAGTATGGAGGAATTTCAGCAGAAATAGTCGAAGAATTCGTGGTGACTTATTTTGTTGACTTATTCCTCGTCAGTTGACTTTTAATTTATGATTGATCACCCAATGAATTAGTCACATTTTTAAAAAGCTAACAAAAATTTAATCTCAACAATATAACCAACATGATTATAAGCTACGAATGAATCGGAATACAATGTATATAGTCGTTTGACAGATTGCTGATGGCTGTTCATTTCCTTGGGAGCTAATCTCTGTGTGTTGATTAAGTTTATTCTTCGACGTAATCTTTGATTTTTGTTTAATCACATACAAGTTTGTTTATTTATTGTTCTCCTAATCTAGAAGATTAGAAAATGATGTTACAGATACCTATCTACCATGCACACTCACAGCGCAAGGTATCTGGGAGGAATTAGACCTATCGTGGAGGGGCACGTTTGCTTTGTGTACCCAGCAATCGGCACAAGAACTTTATCAGACAGGGTAAACAGAGCACGGAGATCTCCATAAATACGTGGAATGTCTTCCTCGACTCTATCAATCACTTATTGTTCTAGTGCAAAGCAATCTCTTGGTGAAAAAGGGCTTTTATTGATGTGTCCATAGATGATATTAAAATTTGTCAAATCTATAGGCTGTCCTTTTAACCCTTGAAATTTCATAAGTCCATAACAAGTACCATAGAAGGACATGAATGGAATATTTTGTATCATATAGCGGTACTCTTTTTTAAAATTGTTCGTAGAGTAGAAGGAAGATTTTTTTGGCAGATGTGCCAAGTTAAAGAATTTCTTTTTTTTTTATTTTGACAGTCTTTCTACTGTCACAGTACAAGATAGATAAGGCAAGGGAACAATGTCTATTCTGAATGTGTTCCATATTGACAACGAATTCAGATGGCTGTTATCTAAATTTCAAGGAAAAAATGTTATATATTTGGTGAATTTTGTCAAGATTATTGTAAGGTACTCAGATATCAATGCAAAGGTTTTGGGTATCAATCTGATAGGGCAAACATAATATGATTGTGATGATAGAAAAAAGAATTAATAATCAACTTCATTGTGTATTTAAAAAGTATAATATTGTATAAAAGGACACTAAATATAGTCACCTGTATAACATCTAAGGTTTCATTTGTCAAAATTTTAATACTTTGACCTATAAGAATAAACATTTTTGGTACAATTGTTCTTTACAGTATTGCACAATACAATGTATTAATTGGTCCTGTGGATTTTCATGCCTTAAAATGGGGCTTATTTCTGTCTCAGAGACTTAAATTGACAAAAAAGGATGTCTTAGTGGTTGACTTATGAACTTTTCTAAGTCAAGAATCTATATATTGAAAGACATGGATTCTTTAAAATTTTAGAACTATAAAGCAACACAGGTCTTTCAATTGGAGCTATTGGCTGTTGACGAAGCAAATTTTCAATTTCTTTCATTTAACAAAGTCATAAGAACACCTCTGATGATTATCATGACACGCTAATCCAATTATTAGTGTGCAGTTTAAAATTTTATACTTTTTATGGCCAGTTTCTAGAGAAGACCCAATTTGGGGAAGGTATTTTGGTCTCTGAATGAAATTTGCTTGATCATTCTCGGGTCTCCTCAGAAGACCATCAAAAGATTTAATTTGTGTAAAAATACTGTTAAGGAACTCAAGGCTTTCATTTACTTAGTATTTTATAATGTGTGTTTTATAGCACATTTGTTTAATATGATACATTTGGCTGAAACCAGAGGCAGAGAATACAGCAATTAAAGTTGGATGTGGACTGTGTCGAGGTGATTCTGTTGTCATTTTTTAATGTGATTTATGACCGAAGGAGCAGCAAAATTTCAGCATACATTAAATCTGTTTAAATGAATGCTTTTCAGAGTCATCAAATAACAGGCTTTCAAGAGATTTTGATCCCAATGCTTTGTATGAAAGCTGAAAATGACAATAAAAAACGGATTCACTCTGTCCTATGGAGAGTAGTTTTGATCAGTGGTATTAGGTGAAAACAGCATCTTTTTCTGAAATCGGAGCTAGTCACTAATCACGGTGTTTAATTGTGAAGGTGTCATCAATTTGTCCAAAAAGTCTGGTATTAACTCAGCAGTTTTCTTGTGTAGTTTCACATTGAATACAATGCAGGAAACATATCCAATGGCTTTTATATCTGTTAAATGTTCTGTACTTTCTTTCATAAACTATACACTGGGAAAATAAAAACGTTTGAATGATATTTGACAGTTGGTATGCATGTTGCTTGATTTCCGTAACTAGTTTCTATTGCATTATCTTTGCATGGGGTAAATTTCTGGTTAACACAGTGCCACTGTAAATTGCGGAAACTATACATAGTGAATTTATCTTCACTAGTACATGTACTGTAAAACTTTATGGAATTATTAATAAGTTTATGTATTGTCATGAGACTGCAAGATGTACTGAAGACATTGCAAACCAATTATATAACTTCTCTTAATTGAAATATTAAGTGACTTAATGAATTTTCCTAAATTGTACTGTATGAAACTATACAAATCATTCAGTAATCCCAGTAATCCCATATCCTCAGATTTACAATGTGGTGTCCTCATAATGAAGTCAACAACTCATCCAAACCCATTATGTCCAGCAATAGAAGAAGACTATGATGTGGGTCTTTTACCCGATTGACTGACATATCACTTATGATGGAGCCCGCCTCCCCTTTACAACCTTTGACAAATTCCCTTTCTCTGTTGTGAGTTTATGCTTGTACGGCTTCTGAAATCCCTCTTTTAAATTACCTGTCTCCTGGCCTATCAGTTCAGGCTTTTATTTGCTTTGCATGGCCTGATGCACATGAAAAACTCGCCTGAGCCATATCTGGCTGATACTTGCACTTCAAGATGTGAAGAGTTCTATACAATTCTATGCATGCTGTTGAGCGCCACTTGGACCATGCCTTTGATTTACAACCAGTGGTTGTCCACTCTTCGTGTGCTCCTTAGCACATTTGTACAACCCTTGAATGACACTTCCAACCTTACAACACCCTGGGTATGTCCACAGCATGAGAGAGCAATCATCTCAGACCCATAGATTACCAACAACTCTAGTGAGGACTCAAAAACACTTAAACTGTGTTATAACTTCACTGAAATGCTGGGAGAAAACATAAATCCAAAAATATGTCAAGGAACTTAAATTCTTAGTTTTGGTCACAACATATTACATGTACAATAAATGATAAGCATCTAGGAGACCAAAAAGGTTACCAGCAACTTGAATGAACACTTGTTATGGACTGAAAAACACTTTAAGCTTCACTTCAATGTTTTAGAATGATTAGATAAAAAAAAGTTCATTAATGTTTTTTATTGAATTTGATTGAAAGATCACATGAACAATGGTCATATACTATGACTATTTTTTAAGTAAAAGTTGCACTAGATGTTTTGTATAATGAAAGATGAGAAAACATATGCACTTGGATGTAATTAAAGTATTACATTTTATTTGAATGCCAATATATTTTTTCTCTTGACACTGAAAGATATAAAAAAAAACCACTCTGCCAAAAGAATTATTCTCTTTAACTAAACATTAAATTTTATGGGGATCATCTCTACAATAAAAAATATTCATGATTTTTTGACAACTGTGCAGATTGCAGTAAAAGAAACCTTTGGCACATTCAGAAAGTCAAAAGTTAAGAGTCATTTAGTTCTCTGTTTTTGAAAAAAAAAAGAAAAGAAGAAGAAAAACAGACAAATGCATCTACGGTAGTAAATGTTTTGTATATTTTTGATAATTTTGTTTTGAAGGTACGTCACTAGGAGTCAGTGTTGACTTTTATTGTATTTAATGTTCATCTTTATCATTAGATTCAAATAATGTAAAATCATTATTTTCTAAGTTGTTCATTGTTCTTACTGTAATGCTTGCAATTGTTATTTGCAACACTGAATTAAATTATGAATTACAATGACACCTCTCCTCCAAGACTCCGCCAGCTACCAGGTTATAAAAAATATTGGTACTGTTATAACTGTATGAAGAAGGTCAGGGTTGGGAGTGCTAATATTATATGTTCATGAATTTCTAACAATATAACATTCAATGATATAATCAGGCCACCAAGTATTAGGTGTTGTATGTTGGAAATATTGAAAAAATTAAGGCTTTGCTGTGAATTTGGTTTAAGTTTCTATAAAGGACAGGAAGCACTGGAATGAGTCACATAGAAGCATTAAGGGACGGTCAAAGAGTGTGAAGAAAGGGAGAGGAAATTTCACTGAATATCCGAAACATTTTTAAAGGTAATACCCCCCAGATCAATGCTGACTGAATGACGGACACCAGAAAGTTTTACACTCTGTGGATAAGAAGATAGAAAATTATGTCGATCCTGAGAAGATATGTCAACACAACTATAAAGAAGATGTTTAAACAGTATTTCTCTTTTGTACTTGGAATATCTCAAGGCCCAGAGGAAAAATACTTACTGGTACATTGTTTTCAAAACAGCATTTTGGGAATATATATACTAAAAGAGATTATGGACCAGATAATAGAATTCTTTTGGTTTTTTGGTATTGTCATCCCTAAATTTGGCAGCATGTACCTCAGCCACAAGGATTTGACTTAAGAAACATGGCAATCCCACACCAATAATTATGTACAAAAATGTTGACTTGGGTTGAACCATAACTGTAATTATCAAATGCTGGTTATTGACACACTGTCTTGTTGAACTGATCACAGGCCCTTCTAGTCAAACATTCCTGAGGATATCAACTCCCCAAAAAGTAACCCTTTTATTTAAAGAGCACTTTTAAAATATGAATTTTTTATCCATTTCATGTCTACACTTGCTTTAATTGTTTTCAGCAGAGCTGAGAGAGAACAATGAATGCTGAAAACTTTGTGATTTTCTGTTAAGATATATCAAGATAAAAGATACAGATGTGCAAATGGTTAGAGGGAACAAGCAATATTTTCATAATTGAAAACCAACATGTAGTTAGTTGTAATTTTATTTTTTGCTTTTTTTTTGGCAATTTGTTTGAATGAAAAGAACTACCGTTCATGACTGTTCTTTTAGCCATATGAGTGTTATTAAAATACAGTTTTGTTTGGGTGCAAGTATCGCGGTAATATAAGCCTTAATGGTGAGCATTTTAAGTTGATAATTGACTTAATGCTGGAGGTCTTTGAGCTTTCATAGAGTTTGTTAAGTAATTTTAGGGTGTATTTTAACAGATTTAGATGTAATTGTTGCCTTAAAAAAAGAACTGTGGAAGTTAATAACATTGATCATGAAAATTTATTCCATCTGATCGGATGGATGCACATTGCAAGTCAAACCTTCTATTGACGCAAATCTATATTGCGACAGTCTGCTTTGAGGTATAAACATTCACACAGGAACTTTTTTTTTAATGAAGAACACTTTGAACCTATGTTAACATATAAGAATCAATTGATTTTTTAGTACCTATAGATTTACTATAGATTTCTGACCATGTGACCTTATTCTATAGCTATTGCAATGTATGTTCCTTCGCTCTAAGTTCTTTAGGCTCCAAGGCAGACAAACTTCAGGCTAAACTTGCTAACAACTATGTTATTAACCATCAAAGGCTTACCAGTAAGAGGGAAAGATGGTAGTCTTTTGACATTTACAAACCTGAAACCAAAGAGACAATAAATGCCACAAGGCTTGGAATGTGTTGGAACATTTTCTATACTCCAATATAATATTATTTAATTGTTGACAGACCACCGTTTATTTATACCAGTCACCTGATGTTATATATGTTTTTCTTACAATTAAAAATTATACCCACTTCTCAGTGAATTTTTAGATTGGGGATATAAGAAAAATAAGCAAGGAAGAAGATGCAAACTGTTAAATTTTCGCAAAAGTTCTATGCCCAAGTAAAGTTAAGCTCTTGTTTAATTAAGCAAAGACTTAAGCTTGCATGGTTGTACTAAATGTTAGGAAAGACTAGACATAAACACTTTTTTCTAATTTGTTGATCAAATCCACACCCCGAAAAATTGTTGGTACTGGTTATTTACATGTAGAGGAAAGGATACATCAGTATTGAGATTGCAACTCATAAATATAACGAGAAATTTTATGAGTTTGTTTTTAAAAAAAAAACGTCTTAATCTACTCAGTGTTGCATAGTTGTTGAGAGCTGTTGAAATATATCAGTCATTTACAAGATTAACTATGCAAAATATGACAGAAAATTTTGATTTCAATGGATAAACGGCAGTGTTTTGCAAAACAACTTAAAATCAAATTTTAGAGATTAAGAAGGGATGAAGTGATATGAGGGACATTTATTGCCATAAAAGTGTTTACATTGTCAACCTCTTAAAAAAGGACCACAATAAATCCCCGTTTATGGTATTGTACTTTCGATTGTTTCAACAATGATGCATTTAGCAGGGCCTTTGTCCAAAAGAGCAACTTTTTGGCAATGTTTTGTGTATCTATCACAGGAATAGTGATTTGTTGCCCTCGGCAGACTTTCTGGAACCTACCTGTTTCATTTTATTTTTGTAGTGGCAAAACTCCTTTTCTTTGATTTCCCTCTCTTTGTAGCCATAACTGTCTTTTCATTTTACCTGAAAAATTGTTATAGATTAAATAAAACAGGTTTGTCCTAATAAACTTATTATTGGTCATAAAAATGCATGATGTGCAATACAAGAAATTTTTATGTTTCTACAAGGTTTTTTTTTATATCCAGGACATGTTTAATTTGGGATTTTGTGTGTCTGTGTATGGTTTGAATAATTGAACCTGTATTGATTGTAAAGGGTTTATTTGGGGGACACTATATTGATACCTGGACAGTTTATTTTTTCCCTTGGCATTGGAAACACTTATCAATTGCCCTGTTGAGGCCATTGATCGTACAGTTCTGTATTAAACAGGTCAGGAGCTCCTGTCATTGTTGTAGCATGAACAATACTATCAACAAATGGGGTCTCCATGCTATTTTCCCACAAAGTTTTTGGTTGCCTTGTCCCCCTTTTTTGTACACTGCATTGGTTGTATCCTTCTTTCTGAACTTGCTTGTTCTTCAGCCAGAAATTTAATATCCTCTTCTCCTGCAGTGCACTTTAATACTGCAAATAAATTTGTTCGAGTTTTATTTGAACAGGGATATTTTTATAAAGGGGGTTTTATTGCAAAATGGGGTGAAATTATCAAATGATGATATTATAATTGAAGTGCTTAGTTTCTTTGTCATGATGCCTAAGGATCTGGAAGGTGCCACATTGTTAAACCTTAGAGCATTCAGGACATCTTGAAAGGGAGGGAAAAGTTAACAGTTCTTGCATAAAAGATGGTGAACTCATTTATGGAGTTTGGTTAAATCCGAACAAAATGTATTAACAATAGTTATAATGTAAAATTAATAAAAAAAAAATATTTCAACCACCACCACCACCAGCTTTAGAACATAATCACAAACATGAGATTTTATTCTGTGTTAGTGGTACCATTAGTAAATCATCTTAAAGCATCATTGATGGAAAAGCTTTAATGCAACAACATGCAGTTAAACAATACCATCATCATTGCCAAAGCATTAGCAATTCTGGTCCAGCATTTATGGTATGGTCTCTTATGATTTCAGAAAAAGGGGAGACACATAATTGTGTTCCTTAAGCTGTAAGAATCTGTTGAGAAACACTGTTTTAAGGATATGTTGATAGATTAAAAGGTTAATTCATGGTAATTGTCCTTCAACATAATAAACTACTGATCACATAATTAGGATAACTACTGCCAGATATTGACACCATTAAGAATTAAGAGTAATATTAAAAGGGTACCTAATTTATTCAAAATGATGGCTGTCAAAGAACATTGTTATGGCATTATAGAAGGCAAAAGAAATTCTGAAGGAATATGGAGAGTAATATAAAATTGAGAGGCCATTAGGTCAGAATAAAGCAGTTAAAGGAGTGAGAATTAACCAATGTAAAAAGTCTCTCTTTTCTTTAATGCAGTCATCCTGGCTCCAGTGAATTTTGTGGGGAGGACTCAATTGTATATATCTCCATGTTGAGAGAATGTTCAGAGACCGGGGATAAAGCTTGAGTATATGAGAAAGGCAATTTTGTGCCTTGAGATTAAATGTTTGTTTGGAAGATGAGCATTAAAAAAAGGTTGATAAAACAGTTCAAAGTATTGAATAGCAAAGAACTTGAAGTTTTGGTAGACAAAAATTGTCATTTTGCCTGCCTAAAGCTTTTCTTTTTTCATCTTTCAATCTCTCTAAAACTGTGAACATTTTAATATAATGATGACAATGAAAAGAAAAAAATGTTGCTTTTTACTACCAGTCTTGAATGAACAAAGAAACCCTTTGAAGAATTTAATTTTTAATATTCAAGTCCCAAAAGAATGATGGATGATATAGTTTAATGGAGATATTGAATAATTTGAAAACTGTCGTACCAAACTATATCGGGTATCATCTCAGTTTGTCATGTAAAAGCCACTTGATACCTACAGGGAGTTTGTTGGAATTTGTAGTTTTGACTTGGAGGACAATCGAGTGGAATCAGATTGCTGGCTGTTGAGAGAGGGATTTGTATAGAAGAGGGTGTAATGTTGTTGGTGTGAGAGGGGGCTGATGCTGTGGTATAGGGTATAGGATATAAATATGGCTGACCGAGATCCAAATCTCTAATAACACTTGGTCTGACTTCAGACTAAAGAAGGTTGGAATAATGTTTGTCTGTATATGCAGTAGATATTGTTTCAGATTTTGTTATTGACATGGGCTTATAAACTAGACTGTCTAGAAATGGAGGGGGTATCATAGAAGATCTGACAACAGGTCCATGATAAAAAAAAAATAGAAGCAGCAGGGAGAAAATATTTCAGCTGCTGGCACTAAAAGTAAATCATCATATCCAATATCATTAAAAAAAACTTTGTTGTACAGCAAAACTTGTTTATAGTGAATTTCAAGGGACCACAGAAAAAACTTCGTAATTCGTTATACGATTATAGCGAATTCATTATAAAAAAAATTAGCTTCAAATCATCGTAAGTTATACAATCAATATTAATGTCATTTACAAAAATTTTTTTATAAAACCTCTTCTCTTCAATTAAAAAAATTATGTATAATATATGAATTTTAGTTCATTTTTAATGTGCATCTTCAAGTTTCATATGTCTTTAATGAAATTTGTAAAGGGAAATATTCGTTATATAAATGATAAAATACGTTAAACTTTTGCCAGCAGGGTCTGCAAATTACTTCGTTATAGTGGGAAATTTGCTATAACCGTTTTCGTTATATACTGCAATTTTCTCTAGGTTTCATATGAGAACTTTGCCGGGACATGCATAATAATTCGTTATAGCAGTAAATTTGTTATATCCGTGTTCGTTATATTTGAGTTTTGCTGTACATATTTTTATCTTCTTTACAAAACAGACAAGATCAAAGTCCACTGTTTCATTACTTATGGTATACATGTACTTTAGTCATTGAGTTGAAAAAGGTTTCATTGTTTTAATATAGATTGCATTACTAATTAATTAAATCAACTAAGGTTACCGACACTATAAAAGTAAGATACATTTGTATACATACAGAACATACAAAGAAAAATATATACATAACATAGCTGTTAAAACATTACATGTATTAGAAGTGTCACTATCATTTTTTCAGAAAAGATCTGTGAAAATGACAATTAGCAACGGTTCCTCACAGTGGGTCTAATTATTGGTTGTATGCAAAGTAATGTAAATGCAGGTCTTTTCCCTTCGCAGGGGAACCTACACTGGTGACCATCTAATGACACTTGAGGAATCTCTTTCTATATGAGTAGATTTACCGCTCTGAGAATCCATTTTCGTTTTCAAATGGCACAACAAGATTGACACTGCTTTTGAGAAGATATAAAGAGAGGTTCTGCATGTTTTCTGTGGATAATAGATTAGATGGGCAATTATCTCCCCTCGAAACAAGAAACATATTTCATTATCTCGCTAGGACTTGTTACATTATGTTACACAGCTTTTGTAAAAAAAAAAATTTCTTTCTTAAATGGCAAAACCTCTGAATGGGGGAGAAATTCCAATACATTCACCAAGATCAACCTTTGAGAATTCCTTGAACATGAATGTCGTGCTTTAATTATTTTGAACACAGAAAGGACCTTGCCATCTCTAGTAAAAAGGCAGCAAAAGGTTTTGTAAGAAAAGTTCATTAATTTCTTTTGCATATTTCAATCACTGCGTCTCAGACTGTTAATAACTTTGACATTGTCTACGACCTGTTACATATTCTTCATAGCTGTGGATGTTTGCCCTGTACTTTATTGCTTACAAAGATTAGCATGCAATTATAAGATCTGATATCCCTCCCATTCATATAGACATTTTATTATGAATCTATTGAACATGCAATCTCAAATATATAATTACTTATATCTTACAAAGAATGTAAATCCTGCCTTGTAAGATTTTCTGCAGCTAAATAAATATAAATTTTTCTTCTATAGTTATATTTTTATTTTCTTACAATTCACTTTGCAGATTCTGAAAATCTTTAAAATTTGATTTTGAGATTAATAAAATATAACTACTTGCATTATATCATCATCTTTACCAATTTTTATGGAAATCACACATCAATAATGTACATCACACAGTATTTGTTATCCCCTCACTCAATTGCAGCCTTTTGCAAAAAAGAATATAACATTGCATTCTGTGTATTGCATTTGATAAGTTAGTTTGCTAGTGTTCAATCTGGTATCCACAATGTTGGAAAACCTGTAAAACTTGATATACCAGTGTCATATAATATTTTAATCCCCACGAAATATTGAACCCAGGTTCAAAATATTGCTGTGAAATATTGACCCCCCCCCCCCCCCCACCCCCAATAAAATATTGAACCTTGGGGTCAATATATATTGGCCACAATGTATTGAACCCCCCTCTGATATTCATTTGTGATTGCAGAGTGTAGCTTCAAAATATTATGGCTGCGATATATTGACCTCCCTAATATTTCCAATTCCCATTTGGGAGGGGGTTCAAAATATTTCGCGGCCATACTATTTTGAACCCCCTTTCAAATGGGAATGGAAATTCAGTGGGAGTCAATATTTTGTGCCCATAATATTTTGAACTGCCTCTCCAATAGCAAAAGAAAATCACAGAGGGTTCAATATTTTGCAGGCGTAATATTTTGAACCACATGTTCAATATTTTAAAGAGGATTTAATATTTTGAGCAAAATATAGAACCCAGTTTAGAATTTCGCATAATATTTTGAACCCATGTTCAATATTTGGCAGTATCAAAATATTATATGACACCGGGTATGTAAAAAATGCATGAAAATTTGCATGTCATCATGCCAGTATTTATTGTTATGATGAAATTTATATAGCCTTTGTAAGACAGGGAAAATGCTCAGAAATTGTTGTGTCATATCTGCATCACTGCATGTAGACAAAAAGTCAATGCAAAACTTGAATCCCTTATTGTTATGTAAAATCTTAATGTTCCTTCTTTTGAATGTGCTTTCTAAATTATTTGATACCAAAACTGAATAGAAACTTCTATTTTGTTCATTACCATTTAGCTTCAGACCATTGTAAGTTTCATTGTCTTGCAGTGGTTACTGGTAGTACTTAAATCAAAGATGAAATGTATAAAAGTGTTAATTCATAAGGAAACGATTGACGGAGCCATGACTTGTAGGTGTGTGCAGCCATTAATTGTGTCCTCTTAAGCAGTGCAAGTACCTGGAAGCTCGTCACTCAATGCAAACAAAGATTTTCTTGTGTCGGAGGGTAGAAAAGTCTTCATGCTGTAAAATATTGATTAAACTGGTTCAGTCATTTCAAGTCATCTGGTGCGTAACATTCCTGGTATAATTGTCGTTTACTTAATGGTGGTATCGATGCATTACAATCTATGGCTTTTGAAGATGTTAAAAATTCACTTAAGTAACTGGCTATTAAATCATTTCAGATTAGATGTGGGACATGTTGCTCGATAAAACAGATAACTTGTAGATAACTGCTCATTGAATTTGTCTACCATCAGTAAATGAACTGAAAATTATAGCAATATAAGGATGACTGCATGGTGCAAGGATTTGGCTTTATGTGTAAATATTTCTTCTGAAAAGGAATTCTGGCCATCAACAGAAACAAGACACCTTTCCTGTCCCAAACTACAGCATTTTAAGACATGTGCTAGCTGCAAAGTTTTGGTTATAGTGCAAGGTTAGCAGACCTGACATCAAATCTTATAAGGAAAGGATTTGTTGCAGATAGCAATTAGTTATAAATACAAAGAGTTGATGGAGTTAACAATACACCCCAAGTAGTTAGGTTTTCCAAAGCTTAGGATATTCCTGACGTTAGGGATCCATACCCCATTCCATATAAAATCTTACTTTTAAATAGATGTACAATTTCTGAAGCCAGGCAAAAACAAGTAAGAAGTTGGATTGGTTTTTGTTGAATGTGAACCTCATGTGACCAAAGATGTGTTTGTGAGTGATTGACTGTATGTCCCATTAATGTCACATCAAATACAGGTCTGTCCCAATCTGACGATGGTCCAAACCTCCATATAAGTATTACCAAGCACTTTGTGCTTCTTTTATATCCAAAGCAAATGGTTTATACATATACATGTATATATAACCAAGTCCAGGTGTTTTTGGGCTTTCAAAGGACAAAATTATTACAGTAATCTAAAAATTTAATGCATTTATATTCAGATTTTTGGAAAGAATACCATATGTGGGTATTGACAATTAAGTAATGATCTTTTACATGCTGAATATTTTATCTTGCTCCTTCTTTGGCTTTTAATCACATGTATTTTTAATGAAAGGATTATCTGGCCTAACCCCTCTAGTATTATCTACATCAAAGAGTCTCTGAGTAGACACTCTTTTGACATTCACAACTGTTTGCCTTTACAAGGGACCTTAAACCTTTAGAATAAGAGGTTTGATATTGAGAGGTTGACTAACTCTGCTTCCTTGTTATTTTACAGTCTGGTGATGACACACAGGCTCAGGGCTCTTCAACACAACCTTTTCATCGCTCACATGCCATAAGGGGACCACCATCACCAAGGTCTAGAGAACCACCCTCCCCAAGAACACCACCATCTCCAATCTCTCACCAAGCTAATCGCCACCCTACAGATTACACCAATCATACCGCAGTAAGCACAAGACAACCCTCATCCTCTACCTCAGACAGCCAGTCCTCTTGTGGACCTCGTGGCGCCAACCAAACCTTATATCTGCAAAAGATCCGAGAAAGCTCTGAAGCTGTGAACGGTGGAGATTTCCGGAGAGCTGTCCAACTGTATACTGAAGCTATCCAACTTGATCCTTCCAACCATATTCTGTTTACAAACAGGTCAGCAGCATTCTGCAAACTGAGGCAGTTTCACAAGAGCCTAGAAGATGCCAAACAGGCCAAACAGCTCAACCCAAAGTGGGCAAAGGTAGGCATATGTTTGCAATAGCATTCTACAGAAAAAACGTACATTAATCAAAACTATTTTGTATGGCAAATGTAATTTTATTCCATGTTAAGTGTTTGAAATGAGCTGTTTTGACAAGAGAGAAGTCACCTTTTGCCATTAGTATTATCCAATGGGTGGCAAATGCTTGCAGGCTCCCATTGCAGACTGAAGTATAAAGTTTCATGAGGTGTAGGGGATTTAAGATGGAAAGAAAAAAGACCATAATTTACAGCATTTATTATCATATAAGCCGACTGCACCTTTGCCAATCATTTACATAATTATATCATTTTTCAACGGAGATGAAACCTTTATTCAAAATTTCCAAGGTGACTTTGAAAAATTAGCCTTTAAAAGAAGACAGGTGATTGTTTTCCGAAGTAAACAAAGCAGTGCAGCATGATATAATGTTGAAGATGATGCGTCAACTTGTGTTTAATTGAATATAGCGGTGTTACTTTATATGGTAGGATTACAGTTACATTTTGGGCATATTATTTTGATCTTGTAGTGGATAAGTTCAGTAGTTCCCTGTCACAGTCATTCAAAAAAGGTCTGCATGTCAATAGATCCAATTACTATTGTAAGGTTTTAACAGGAACAAAAGAGTGTCGGATCTAAAATTAATGCCCCATGCATAATGTTTGTTTTAGAATACCTTTGTTGGATGAGAATCTTTTCTCTGAGAGAATTATTTTTTCCATTCAGGTTCATTCAGTATTACCCACAATTCAGATGGTTATCTTTCTTCCCACAATTCCCTTTGATATGCATCAGGCTTAGTGATATGTAGATGGATAGACCGAGAGACTTGGAACTATTGGTGTCAGATTCCTACCTTTTTGTTCTGCGATCGATTAGACCTGATTTAAAAAGCCACATAAAACTTGATTCTTGACAAACTACCAACTACAAATGTCTTGTCGTTTCAATGGAGTTTTAACACAAAATGAACATTTAGGGTATGGATCTGCAAAGGTGCTAATCCTCCATCCACCCAGATATGAATTTTTTAATGAGAAAACTTCGTTTTTTTGGGGAAATACAGAGCTATAAGCATTAAATTAATGCTTATTGTCATGTTCTTGATAAGTTCTTACGGTAATAGACACTGGTAAAGTTGCACACAAAATACAAAATACGACACACGATACAGGAAGGGACCACTCTTATGACTGTAGAACAGTTCTACTGTTACAGCCAGATATTTTCAAGCTTTCCTGACAGATTAATGCTGAAGATCAGTAAAGTAAAGCTCAAATCCTTAGGTTTATCATCAAATCTTGGTTCACCGGGGTAATGTACATCATTAAAGTAACATCAAATTATAATAAAAAAAGTCATAAACAAAATGAGTGTATTGATGAAAAAAAATATTTGCTCATAGATGTTTTATGGATAGAAATTAGTTCACAGATGGGTTGGTGTTTGCGTGATGGTGAAGAATTAGATATAACAAAAGGTCACATATTGTAAGAGATTTTTCAATGTTTCTGAACTTTATGATGTGATATGATGTGACGTGAACCAAAGAAAAAAATTGTTAATTGGTGTACCTCGAGTTGTAAACTTTTCAATGAGTTTGTCAACATTCACTTGAGTCTGTTAACAGCCTAGATGGAAAATATTCTCCTTAAAGAGGCATGGCATTAGAAATTTTTTTGTGCATTATAATGCCTGGTGTAGGCTGTAAAAAGAGTATGTGTTGAGGACCTTAGGAGAAAGAATGAGGGGACCCGTTCCCTCTTCATACATAGAGTTATTTTAGAATTTGCATATCTTGTTTGATCTTGAATATAAATTATTTTTGTATTAAATATCTTATTGTGCTATAGCTTCCAGTCATTTCAGGGATAAGATATGGATATTAAAAGCAATTGGTATCCTGTTAATTGAGCACATACTTAATGCTCCGTTTTCAATAGAACGTGCAAGCGAGTTGTAAATGAATTTGGAGCCCATAGAGCCCCTGTTTATTTAAAAGAGGACTTTTTTTTCTCTCTACGCTCTGTTGATATTTTATAAGATACTGTTAACCTTGCACATGTGTCACTGCAAGAGTGCTACATAATGTGAAGTCTAGACCAAAACCCCTCCTCGTCAGACAAAGAAATGGATGGTGGGACTGATTCACTAATGGCGGACTTACTGTTTTAACTGAGACCTTATTGGTCTGAATGACTTTGTGGCCTTTGCAGGCTCATGCCAGGGGCATTCCAAGTAAGTCCTGAGAGAAACTGAAAGTAATGCCACTTTTAGGAACATTTTGATTGAGAATAGGGTTAAGTTACTTACTAGGCTTCTAACCATCTTGAACTTTTGGTGGTGTTTTTTGAAACTTAATATCATTCTTGGTATTATTTTGCATCAGTGTGTGGATCAGTAAATTATAATTTTATATGTTCAGTCCTTAACTGTTATTGATTAGTCAGATATTTTGATTATAGGTAATATTCTCTGATGATTCTGATATTTCTCAGTTAGATCACCCAGTTTTTCTGGTTTTATGTTGTTGTTTGTGAAGTGTAGATTTAGTTGGGGACAGACTACTCAAGCTTTAACTGCATGAGCCCATTTTTTCTCTGCTTCAAATGTTTATGCTCATCTCATTTTGAATGGCACTGAATGAGCAGAAGCTCTGGAAAGTTAATGAAGTAATAATATATCATATGACATTTATTTTTATCATCAAAAAAAAGTTGTGACCATTTGACCATGGAATCTTTGACATTTCAGTATGACAAATGTTGTCACATTATTAAAAAAAACATTGGCATTGACGTCATTCAACATGTCTCTTTTATCTATTCAAATATGCTAATTTGTTTCATCAAACTGTGTAAATAAACAATGTAAAAGGTAATAAATTTACAGTGTCCCACTGCAATCAGTCTTCTGTTACAAGTAACAGCTTTCACTTTGGTGTCCATTTAGTAGGAGAGCTCAGAGAGGATGGCTATTAACATTATATACCTTCTATACATGAATTCTGTCAGTTTTACTTAGAGATACATAAGGGTTTTTAGGGTTTCTATTCTATTTTGATGTCATATTGTTCTCATTATGGATAAAATCTTGTATAACATAGTATCCCTAATGCATTTAGACCCAGTTAGTCATTTATTTTTTAGGGGTTTGATTTTTGCCTTGGGACTGCTTGGTACTGGACTTGTGTTTGTTCTGTTTGGTACCAGTCACAAGGTCAAGGCTGTCAATTAATTAAAGGTGTATAAAGGTGAATCTTAAGGTCTAAGAGTGTAATGGCCGGTCCTTCCTGAGATGTTACCCATCCCATGTTATGAAAACTTGTATATAAGAACAAATATCTCCATGAAAGTGTTAGCTTCCTGTGGACTAATTAGGTCAGGCAAGTAGGTCTGTTTATTGGAGTATAGAGAGTTTGGTCGTCATGGCAAGGCCATACATCACTTTGGCTGTCATAATTCTGTCAGTTGATGATTTTTGGACCATTACAAGGAAAGTTCTTCATGTCTTTATCTAGGACCTTACGTCAGAAGCTTGTTCAACATGGCAAATTTTGTTTAAGAAAAATTTCTATTTAATAATGTCAAAATTGTCAGGATTATCAAAAAAGTAGGAAGTTTGGGCAACTTCCTTTTGTCTTTCTTTCTCTCTCTCTCTCTCTCTCTCTCTCTCTCTCTCTCTCTCTCTCTCTCTCTCTCTCTCTCTCTCTCTCTCTCTCTCTCTCTCTCTCTCTCTCTCTCTTGTTTAGGTGTATTTTATTGGCTATCTGTCATGAATATGTTTGTTTACTGCATTAACAAGCCACAGGTACATGTAAAAAGTCCCCAAGATCAACTCGGAAACAAGTGTTAAACAAGTGTTTAACCATTGTAGTTACACACACAATTTACAACAGCTCAACAAGTTCAAGGAAAGAAATATTAGCCATAAGAAAGAGACCTCTGCAGACCCTGTGCATTTTTATGGTTATTTACATGTTTTAGGAAAATTCATACAACACATTATCACACTCCTTACAAAAGATTTCTCCTACAATTGCAAGTTTGTGTGGTTTTTTTTTCTAATTTCTCCTTTCAAAGCACAGATTTATTCCAGCCATTCAGACAATCAATAAAGTTCTCGTTATCATGCAAGGCTACCTTGTATTTAATTCAGGGGTTATGTAATGCACAGGTGAATTGCAAGATCATCCTGCATTGTAAGAAGAATGTGACGCGGTGTGGAGCAAGGTGGCAGACATTTTCGTCTGCTTGGCCATCTTGCTTTGACAATTGATTGAAAAAGACGTGTCTCTATTGATCATTATAAGGACCTTTTTCGACAATATATCCTCCCTTATCAGCGCTCAAATTCCGTTCAATTTTTACATGAACAAAGAACGGAATTTTGAGCCATCGCTCTTAGATTGCTAGTTTTTACACCTGTGTTGGGGTGCAGTTGGTGTGTTTTAAAAATGCAATTTACCATGGCCCCTTAGAGGCTTTAAGTAATCAATCACTTTTTAGACAAAAGGGATCTATGCTCTATGGATGTGTGTTGAGCGTACCATTGCATGGTTTGTGAATAAGATCAGAAGATTTACTTCCCTTTTACACAAAATTTCTCTTAAATGAATTGTTGGATTTTGAAAGTTATTCACCTTTAAATGGGGGAAAATATTAGATTTGAGGGGTAGGGCTTCTGAATGTCCAAAATTTTATGCAGGAAGAATTTCAGTAATGGAATTAAAACACAATAAAATGAGATTTGTTTGTGAGCGGAAGTCGGAATTGAATGTGACAGTTTGTTGCTGTGTTTACTTAGCTCCCCGACCCATTATGTATGTAGACAGGGCTAATAAATACTGTAGGGGTGTCCACAACACAGAATTCTCTGTACAAATATGTACACTGGCCAGTTACATCAGTCTCTCAGTGGACTTTTAGAGAGAGAGTTTGGGGTTAGTCATTGGGTATGCAGACTTATATTAGGGACATTTATGTTAACAATGGGATGAGGGATAATAGTTAGCATGGTTGGAAGGAACTCTCTTTAAATGGCTGCTGGTGCATTTCATCCTGTCTGTGTACATGCAAAAAAACAACTGTCTTTGGTAGGTTGGTTAGTTTTCATTTAAAATTCGTTTGTTGTTGTTTTTTTTTTTTTAGTTTTAAAAGACAATTGTTAAGTCTCTCCATTCTTGTTCTCCAAAGTTTTTTATTTCTCCTTCTAAACTGGTTTTCTTTTTTATTCAGAATATTAAAATCAACTGAATTATTTTTTTTCATATTGAATTGCAATTTATTTTGATTATTATTTTTTTTTAATGCAAACATATTTATTCTTAAATACAGTCAAACTTCATTATCTCAAACTAGATGGGACTGTTTAAAAACTTTGAGATATCGGAATATTCGATATATCGAGGTTAAAATATGTACTTAAAAAATAAGTGATTGGGATGTACAAATCACTTCGACATATCCATTGTATTCGAGATATCAGTGTTCGAGATATCAAAGTTCAGCTGTACAATGCAAGCAACTTTCTTTCATGGCTCTAACAAACAATAAAATCTAGTATATTTTTTTCATTTTTTTCATTTTTAAATTGTTACCAAAAGCAAAGCACAATGGGTCAGAGTCTGGACTAGGAATCTGTAACTCATGAGTTTGAATCACGCTGAAGCTTTTATTTTTTTTTTACTTTTTCAAAAATTCTTAAAACCTATTTTTTGGTCAAATATTGTATGATTTGAAAATTCCAAACCAGTGAAATTAGTTTGATTATTACCGTATTTTTTGGAACGATAAGACAATATTTTTTTTCTCTGAAACAGAGCACCCAACTAATCGTCAAGATCAACTTTTCTATGGCTTAAAGTCAGAAAATTTTCGAAAAATAGCATTATAAATATTGGTTTTAATTATATAGAATTGGTTGTGTGATTGGAAATTACCTTGTTGAAATCCTTGTTCATTTTTACGGTATCTACTTTTATTCACATTAATATCGACAGGTGTCCCTTACCACCTTAATAAGTTTGCACGTAGCAATTTAGGAAGAGGTACTGGGAGGATTCTTTTTCCTGCCATCAATGAAAAAAATAAATGAAAAGGAAATATGATAAATAAAGATGCTTAATTCAGTGTGTTAGCATAGAATTACTTTTTTCCCTTGTATATCTTTGCTACACTGTCTTGACCTCTAGAGTTATCTTTCTTAGAATGCAGTGTGTTAGAGCTTTATCTGGGAGTGTGACTCTTCAAACTTTAATTTGGTTCACCTGGAATTTTTCTATTGTAGAAAAAAGTAATTTATTTGAAACTATCCAGATTGAAAAAAAATGTTAAATCAGCGTTAGGCTATCAAAATATGTCAGTTTGTTAAGAAAAAGGATATAACCTGGAAAATAGGCTCTGCCTATGCTTACTGTATATATTTCAGACATGTATTTTACATATCTCTTATTTACATAAGGTACATGAATACATTTTAAAAAATTATTTTTTTTATAAATAAAATGAGATTTAATAATGTTAAAGAGGTGAGATTATTATTAAAAATCAAACATCCTTTTCTATTGGGATTTAATGTTATATATCAGGATATTTTAGTATTGGTATATACATGTATGAATGTATACATTTTTTACATCAGTAGAAAAGAAGCTGACTTTCAGTTTATTCCAAGGTTATGAGAGAGAGAGAGAGAGAGAGAAAGAGAGAGAGAGAGAGAGAGAGATTAACCTGTCACTATCTCAATGTTTTTGATATGTAAATCATTTTCAAAGAAATCTGAAAATATTTCCTTTCTTGTGGAGGAGCAATTGTCCTCCTTCTACAATTAAATTAGTCTCCCATGTGTATGATCTAAGGGAAGTAATTATTTTTTAGGTGGTAAATGACAAAGATTTTATTGTGATAAAAATGTGCTTGTCATGTCTTCTTTCCGATGGGTAAAAATGTTTTTTTTGCAAAAATCTGTTGAAGAAACAATTAACATTGTTATGATTTTTGTATCTTTTGAAGTTTTAAAGCCATTGCATTCTTTTGGTTTTGTTATATTGGAAATGACTGACCATTAAAGTAGATTGTTGGCATGCAAGACGGTGTTTTGAACCATATCCTAATTACAAGCCTTTTGAAACCTGAGTTAAAAAAAAAAAAATTAAGAACTATTTAAATCTATTAGTATACATTTTAAATGCATGAATCATTTATTGGACAGGGTTTGAAAATATGGCTCAACTTCTGAGGAATGAAAAAAAATGTACAAGAAGTGCCAGAAAAGTAAAACATAAAGAACTTAACAAGTCAATGTTCCTGCATTATATACTGTAGATTCCTTATTAAACGCAAGGAATTAATATCCGCATATAACGGCAAGAAGCAAACCCCTCATATTTTAAAATCTCGGATTTATTTTTCTAACGGATGTAAACTTTATATGAAACTATGATCAAAATCTCACGTTTGTAATTTCATATCTTAGCAAATTCAGTAGCTAGAACAAGACTTGAAGACTGAAACATGATCAAGTTGGTTCAAAACAACTTCAGTTAAGATATCAGATGCTTACGATCCAGCTATTTGCCTGCATATATCGCTTGTTCTATTAGCACCCTTCAGTTTTATATGCCCTAGTAGCTAAGTATTCGTGCATTCTTGGTTTAGAAATCCACTTTTAAGTTTGGGTATATGCTTTGAAGTTTGACATGTGGCAACAAAATACTGTCTAGATTACCAAAAAAATTTGAATGAATTCTAGAAAACAAATTATTTGACCTGCCAAGTGGTGTCTGAACATTGTGATCCTATGAACGGTAATATGAACTGCAATACAGTGAGATACAGTGAGATACAGTGAGACTTTAGGTTAACTTGATGCTCCTCCTGTCCAATTTTTTGTGGCATATGAAAATTGTTTGCATGATTTTTAAATAATAAGCATAATCTCATTGTTGAGCTTTATATACTTCAGTGCCGTTTTGTCTCGTATTGCATTCTAGTATAAACACTTGCATGTAGGCACAGAGATACCAACTGTGTACATAAAACTATTATAATGATTCAATTCATTTCTTAGTTCTGTTAATTTAAGTTTTCACCTGTATCAGTATGATACTAACTCATTTTTAAGTAAATAATTAGTGTTTTATTTATTGGCATTTGGAAAATCTGCTTGCATCACATTAGTAAGCATATTACACATGAAAAATCTAATACCATAACAAAAATGGAATAAGACCAGATTCACAAAATGAAGCAGTGCCAATTTATTGATCAAATCTATGGCTTTGAATCCTGTCCCCTAGTAATGAAGGTACTTTCTAAATAATCAGAAATCTAGAGGATAGCAGTAAGAATTTGCCCTCAATTGTTGTAAATAGTTTTGAAAGCCTATTAAATCTGAGGCTTTTTTTTTTCTTTGGTGGAGCTACCATATACTTTGGTATGCTATCTTTGATAATGGTATCCTGAATAATTCCACAATGTATGTGGCCTACAATGTCTGCTATTGTACGCCACTGTCAACAAAAAAAGTTTTCATTTGATTTCAATCTCTTTCCAAATGATCATCTTTCAATTTTTGTCTTTAGTTTGGGAGAGGTCACTGTGTGCATTTTTTTTTTTATCTGACTTGGGTGAAAGGATTCACTAATAAACATAATGTACAACTTAGAATTAACTTTCACATTGATGTGCGAAAGCAAATTTTGAGAGTTGAATCACGCCCTTCATTAGTGGAAAGCAATTTCTCCGAGTCTTTGTTACCATGCACTGAAGTAGCTCCCCATCAAAACCAAGCTAGAAAAAATAATAACTTTTTAATGAATTAGAATTTGATTTAAGGAATTTTTCTTTGACTGAAAACCATAAGTTTTAAGGAATTTATTTGGTTTAGCAGAATCCTGAATTCAAAAACAACCAGCCCAACTCTCTTAACACTTTTGTGTAATAATTTGAATGCAAGTTTTTTAATAACACCTTTGATGAATGACTTATGCAATGACCTAATATTTACTCTGTAAGCTGGCTTGTGCAGGGCAATAGCACTCTTCCGCTTAATTGCAGTCAACTGTACCTTTGGTTGTCTCAATCTTTGCTGAGGTTAAGTTCATACACTGAATTATGAAATTTTCACAATTTTTTGGAATAACTGCAATAAAAATTGAGACTTTACTTTTTGTATAATAAGAGGTTATGCAATGATTAAATGATGGAACTTAAAATATATCAGAGAATGAATGGAAGGGGGTAATTTGGAACACAAGAAGTAATGTGTTAACTGTAGACCACAAAACATATCTCCAATATTGATCTCGACCACCAGTGTTTGTAGAATTTCACAACACTGTCAGGTATATCTCTACAGATAACCATGATGTGATGCCCCTGTAAGGTTAATGAAAACTGTATTAATATAAAAGCCATTAAAATTAGTGACCTAGGGAAGCCATCCAAGGGCACACCTTTGATCCATGCTATTTGGTGATTGTATCAGAAATCTGAGTTTGTCATTAATGTACTATTGGACAGTCCAACAATTTGCCCTGGGTATATAGCAGCAACTTTGTATTTTTCAGAGTCTACTTTGTAAGTTTTGATTGAATTTCCTGTCAGTAATGATTTATAGCTTTAGGAATCATTTTACAGAAAGAAATTGATAGGAATTGAAGATCACAAATAGTGATAGGTGGTAATTGGGTGTTAAAGTCTTCAAAGCATTTTGACGCTTCTCAGTGATATTCATAATTCTTCATAATCTTGCACCCAGGTAATTGGTCCATTGTACACTGTCCTTAGGGCCCCATTATGAATTTTGCAATGTTATAAAGTATTATTATAATGAAACACTAAAGATAACTGCTCCCGTCCTTGTAAGGCAATTTTTGTATTACAGTTGTGATCAGTGAGAAGATTATTCGACTGTGTTTGAAGTGCGGGGATCACAATTAGACATTTTTTATTAATATTATATGATATTTCTGGATGAAATTTTAGATCATAATATGAGAGAAACCCATTTGTGCATGCATTGCCTTATCAGGTCCCCAATGATAGTAAAATGAATGGAATATCTTATCAAATAATTGTGCAAGGAATTGTGTGTATGGACAGGAAAGAAGACTTCAGTTCTTGAAATAGAATGTGCCTTTTACCATAAATAATATTAATTAAAAGAACTGACAGGTCATTAATTGCAGTATCTTGATGTGTAGTGCAGAACTCGGGGTTCTTATTGATCCTATTCTTTAACTATGACTGCATTGCATGTGCCTCTATTCCTCAGGTATTTATAATTCATAAAACACAAACTTTCCCTACAGAGTAGCGGATACAAGAATAGTAGGTGTAGCGTGAGTCTATATCAGTTTGTTTGATCTGGCCATCGGACCCTATGTCTTAATATATTTACCTGGTCACGCTTGATCGATTAGAGGGTATTAGAGTCCGATCTGTCTTTACCTGTGCAGGTAAAATCAGTATTAACTGTACGGAGAGCAACACCGCAGGTGAGCGTAGGTATCGGAGGGACCAAACACCTGGTTACACCTTTCCTCTTGGACTTACAAGTTAAAAACATGTCATATTTCCTCGGCAGTAATCAATTTACACTTGGGAGAAAGCGGAATACAATGTTTGTCTACGAATTGGCACCTTGCACTATATAGAAGAACGTCCATCGGTGAATTGAATTACATACTGAATGGAAAGTTATTCCTGTTTCGTGCCAGTGTTTAACGAAATTATATACCATTGAAAGGGAGGCATACATACTTTAGTGAAAGTTTAGGATTAAAGGAAAAAGATATTGAAATTTGATGTGAAAAAAATGACTTTTAAAATATTTGTTTAAGGGGATGTGTTAAGAAATGTGTTTATTGGAGGAGAATTTAGTCATCAATGAGTAAATTTTCCATTTACAAGATGAGGGTTGGAAAGTGAAAAAATGTGAATGGGATATTGATAATAATTGTGGATAATACTTAATCCATGGAGAAGTGAGTTGCTTATTCATGGGAAATGATCATGAAATACTGGAGTCCGAAGAATTTTCACAAGCGTAAAAAGTTTGTAGCCCCATAATGATGAAATGGTCCTATCGATCATTCAAAGAGCTGAAGGACCTTAAAGGGCCCAAAGGAGGCCAGAAAAAGGTAAGGATACAGATCCTTGGAGTTTCTCTTGTTAGCTGCCTACAGGAGATCACTACAAATGACTGTTTCTTTGGTTGTAATTTGTAGAAGTTTCCAATCATTTTAAGACCTACAGATTTATTGTTATATTGACAAGATGAGTGCACTTTTTAATATTTTTATTATTATTTATTTTTTAATTATTTTAGTAAAATGATATTTAAACTAGTATATTTATTTTGATTTACCAGATCAAATTAATAAAAAGATACATGTATCTTCAAAAATCTTGGGTCCTAATTTGATACACTAGCATCTGTATTTGTTGGGGGTATTAACAGGTTGTGGCCTTACATACGTATAAAAAAAAAGTAGTATTCTAGGAAAGCATTATTAGTAACGAGACAAATTGTTATTATAGGCAATGGTAGAAGAATTGTAAATAAAAGTGGTAACCTTTCAGATGTCATAGGTCAGAGTTAGGGACTAATGGGAATGATGTAGGGATGTCCTGTCAATGACATGTGACGGAATTTATGTAATCTAGTCTGACCCTGTCTATGCATTGATAAGATGTTCTACGCATACGCTGGTACTAAATAAATTATCGTCATTTCATTTCATTGCCGCATAGCAAGTGAATTAATTTTTCTTTTAATAAGGTGCACTTAGTGTCTTTGGTTTAATTGAGCTAATGCATGCCAAAAAATAACCAAACTGAAATTGATATTTTTGAAGAGTATAAAGCTAGTTTCATTTTTTTAAGGTAATTTTCTGTCATTTGTTGGCTATTAGTCTGTTTAAGACTGAATTTACCTGAAGAAATCTGTAAATGAGCTTTTGCCATTAGAGTACCATCAGATTTACAAAGAACATTTCAAATATAATCTGGATCTTAGGGAAAACCTTTTGATCTGCTGTATTTAATAGGAAATGGACAGGATCCCTTCATATTTTTGTCAGCTTTGCAGGGATCAAGTGTTGATCAGGGTACTGGGTTATATCATCAGTGACAAACTTTAATAGAAAGGATTACGAAGGGTCCTCTTTTTAAGTGTACTCTGACAGCAATCCACAGAAGATTATCTTTTTGAAAGCCAATGTCATTTTTCTCCCCTAAAAATCTATATCTTTTAATGTTTGACATGCAGTTTGAATATATACAGTCTGATGTTTGGAAACGTCAACAGAACATAGATTTTTTGTCCACTGGAAAGATAAGGGCTGATTTGTTAAGATGACATGAGAGGGAACATTATGAAGATAAAGCAGGCTGATGTGTATATTTTTTATATATGTCAGGGAGAAAATCAAACAATGAATAAATTATTTGAATATATGGATTTTTTTATGGAACACAACTTAATGACGCAATTAACTTGCTAATAGAAACCATTTTCCTCTCATTTGGCTGCTCATATACTTTGATAAAATATTAAATATTACATGATGAACAGAAAGCATTTTATAAACTGTGTTACATTGAAAGACCGTTCCTCAATTTTTTTGGGATCTCAACATGTTTAGGGTCTATTGTGTGACATGTGCAAATTGCTTAAATGCTCTCTCCACTATCCATCAAAACTGAGCATGAGGGAGGGATGTCAAATTGAAAATCCCAAAGAAGCGGTGCATTCGAGGTCACTATTTCCTTTGTGATCTTTCTCCAGTGTCTTGTAGTCTGTGAAAATTTTAATCGAAGTGTCTGTGACCTACTTGTTGCATGACAGCTTTCCTATGTTTGGAACTTTGTTAGAAATAGCTTTCCTATGTTTTGAACTTTGTTAGAAATTGCATACAAGTTCATTAGGTTTAACACGGCGTGTTCTTTATGGCACCCTTGCTTAATGTTGCTGAAAGTCCCTTTTTTTTCTTATCATTTCCAAATAAGACTATGTTCAGCTTTGATCTTTTGATAATGATTCATACAGTAGACCTTTTTTCTATTTATTTGATAATGGTATGTCTGATATAGATGCAATTATTTCTTTTAAATGATTTCTTGTGTGTTCTATTTGCAATCGAATATAAAGAAAAGTCATGGGTGGCATATTCTTAAATCTTCCTACTGAAACTTGCACCATACACAAATAAAAGGTTGAGACTACTTGGAGAGCAAAGTGCTTTTCATCACCTTTTATACACCAATTTGGGGGAAAAAATACATAGGTAATGTAGGTATTGAATTCATATTGAAACCTACTCTCTGGTATTCTCTGCATAGTGCAACATATTGTACCTAATGTGAAACTTAAAACCAGTGAATGATCCTAATGAGAAAGGACCTTTTATGGCTTTAATGCATTTCAAACCCAGCTGTTTATCTTTTTTGACCTTCCTTTGTTTTATAAAGCTGCTGAGGTGGAAATAAATCTAAGGCAATATCTGCTTGATTGAAAATATTGAATGACTGACTCACGGCTGTCTCTACATAGTCTTAAAAGAATAAAATACACATATTGAACAGATTAATGGGCAATAGCAAGATGGATCTTGCCATTAATGGCATGTGCAATAATATTGTTATTTGCAGATCATTAAAATGTGTACACAATGCAGGGAATGTTTTTATGGGAGCAATTGTATCCTAGTAAAGCGGGACATATGGTTTTCTTGGTATAAAAACCGTCATCCAACTTTTGTTTGGAGAACACCTCTGCAGATAACACCCTTTCTTGATTGGTCAATAAAAACTGGTGTTGGTTTGGACTGGATGTTCTTGTATGAATGACACCACGAACAAGGGGTTGGCACAGTGAACTGATGGGAAAACGTGCATCAGGTCCCCCACTGCGGCCAGTTTCTGACAGGTTTATGATGAACATCGGTCATGACTGTCCGATTACAGGTGTCTGGTCACTGTTTCTTTGTTCCTGTTTGTTAATCATTGTCAGGAACAAGGGTATTCCCGCTGTAGAACAGCTAGCTAGCATGGTCAATGCAGCGTAGTGCAGTGGTGTATTAACTCTGTAATGTGTGACAGAAGGTGTCAGTAGATAAATATTTTATATACCAAGAGGCAAATAATTAATATATTGTCACAGGGGTTCATGAATTGTTGATGACACAATTAAGGTTTATTAATTACTCCCATGCCTATAGACTCTATATAAAGCTCTGATAAATAAAATCTCTCACAAGCTGTTTCGTTTTCTTTCTTTTTTTTTTCTTTCTTTCATTTTCAACATAGTCATCATCCAACACCAATAAAGGGCACAACAATACAAAAGATTGTGAACTTTTAATATAGCCAATTGGTCTGTGTACCTTTATTGATCTCTGTAGGATAAAAAGAAGTCAAACTGTTAAATAATGGATGAAATACATATTAAATTCAAGCCAAGAATATTTTCTGGAAGTGCACAATGTGTGGCCTGGTGATGGAACATTTCCATTCTAACCTCAGACAAAAGTTACAGCATTGATGGAATTCTTCAATCATGCTTCTGTTTAGAAACGGTCGCCTTCAATAGGGTATTAGGGCTTGTTTTTGCTTCAATATGACATCTGTCTTTATAGGAAGAGTGTGAAACACTTCCGTTCTTGCTCTAGGCCAAGTTGTATCTTATGAAGTAATGAAACTGGAGTGAAATTTTAGTTATGTTAAATGCAAAATAAAATCATTCCCACTGCCAGTAGCCAGCAATTATGAAAAAGACTGTCTGGTTGAAAATCTGACATTAAGGATTTTTGTGGAGATGTTTGACATAACTTGAAGTAATTATGGCAGGACCAAGACAGGTACTGGAGAAACACAGAGCCATAGAATTGAATGACAGTTGGTTAATGGAATTAATCTTGATTGCAGAGTTCAATTCATGTTAGATTACTTTATAAAACATCTAGATTAGCTGCGTAGAATAGGGAATGGGCAACAGAGCTCCACACAATAGAATCCAACAATGCATTAAATAGATGCAATTCATAGCGTCCATGCAAAATTTCTGGAGACAGTTAAATCAGATAGATTTAACAGGATTAATTATTGTAATGTGTCAATACTGGATTCATGGTAAAAACTTTTAATCCCCAGTAATGTTTTCTTTATTCCTTTTTCATACAGACTTTGTCAATACTCCTAATGAAAGGATTATAATATGATTATATTCTTGGGAACTTTGACAATTACCTGCATACAAAGATTTAGACAGAACCAAGCAAATGAAACAGTGTATAGAAGAAAGGTTCAGGGATCAATAACGACCGACTGGGCCTCTTCCCACTATTGATCCTAAAGGTACACTCCTCGAATAATCGTCCAGTATCAATCAACTTTGTCAACTTTCTCCACTTACAAGTTCAACACACTTTTCCTACCTCCCTGCAATGAAGAATGATTACAATTATACCCCCAAAACAGCTTCGACCAACTTGTTGTTTCGGTCTGAAGTGTTTGCTCAAACCATTCTTACACTGAGTAAAGTCAGCAAACCTTAGAGAGCCAGTGTTTAAGTTTGTTTATAAGCCACACTTCTGATAAAAGCAAGAAAAGGACCTGTGTGAAGACATTGTTTTGAGAAGGTTCACATTGTTCACAAAAAACAAACGAGTTATCATGTGTTTTCCTTCGCATGTTTCTGGACAGTTGAGTTCAGGCCTCTTTATGACAAAGGCATTACAACAAAAGGATTCATAAATCAGAGAGAATGCCAATAGTTAAATCTACCTGTTTTCATTTAAACAGACATTTATGGATTTTCAATGTCCTACATGGTATATATCATAACTGATGAAAGTTAATAACAACTGTAAATTAAAAAGTTTATGTAGAAATCCATTGACAGAGTGGCTATTTACCAGACCCCCACATGGACTTTTTCTAAGGGTCCCTTGAAAACTTCCATCTACTCCCCAAGATTTTTGATTCAGTGGTCTAGGTATATTAACTTCAAACAAACACAATATCTAAGATTTTATCTTATTTTGTAACATCTGCAGGTATTCATTTGAAAAGTTGTAAAAACAAATGTTTCAGGATGTAATTGATGCGATCCTGCATGTGTTACCAAATGAAACATATCTGTGCTCTTCACTCTCTTTTTGTGTTTTGCATCTCAAATCATATTTAGTTTGTAAAACTCTATATTTTATCAGGAAAGATGTTTTTCAATGGATTTATTTTTAATGTGTCAAAAACAATTTTCATATGTTTTATCATATAAATATCATGTATATAAAAATAAAAAGAATTAATTTATTTGGACCATTTTCAATTTTATCACATTGATCTGTAATATTCAAACCTGAAAATGACAGCTTAATTTATAACATTTTTACCCAATTTTTTCCAATGAACATCACTCTGGTAAACCTCAAATAGTAAATAACAATTATGGAGGTTTCATTATAAGCAAGTAAATGCATGATTATAACATACAACACCTGGTTGGTTTCAGACAGTAAATCTTTATTACATGGTACTTTTGCACTTTGATGTCAGCAATTCATAAAAGGAAGGGATAATTATCTTTTAAGGACACAGGTTATCCTATTTCTGTAAGTTGGAGTAAGGCATGCATATCTTACAAGCTGACTATATTGATCTCTAAGCAAACATCCCCAGTTTGCTAACAAGTTTATGTATGTAATGGAGGAATTTTTAGACTACTTGGAAAAAACAATAAATGTTAAGAATAGATCAAATGCAAGCTGTTTTACAACTTGTAAATATCAAGAGGCTCTACTAGAAATGTTTCATTCTTAAACTGCTCAAAATGGGGATTTGAAATCTTGTTTAATTGTATATTGGCTATGTTAACCCACAAAAACATGACAAAGTGATGAAGTTTCAAAGCAATCTTAATCCATCCCCAATTATTGGCTTTACCGATAAGGTTTATTATGTTCATGTGTATGTTATGGGGATAACTTATTCATTGAATGGTCAAGCATGTTTCCTCGTAGTCTTAAACATTAAATGTGGCAATTCACGATTTTGATATATATTTTTACTGGTGGACTGAATATCAATACAGGTACAATGGCTGATCCCCATTTCAATATTGACAGTAGGTCTTTTATCTTAGAAACTGGTCATTCTTAACTGTTAAATGGTCTCAGGATTTTAATTTGTAAATTGTTCTTTGTGATTGCAGAGGATTGGGAGCTATTGTGATCCCCTGTTTGTTCTGGCGGTCTTGTTTGGCAAAATGACCACCCAGTGCAAACTGAACCCACTCTAACCTTAATTTAATTTATACTTACAATTGAGCAGGGGAGATAAATCTATCAGATGTTGACTAATGTTTGCCCGCTTAATGATTGATTAGAACGATGTAAAGTAAGAAGTTGAAAAAAGGTGAAAATAATTTATCTAAGATGGGGATTCAATCAATTTCAATTTATCTACTTGTCTAATGGTTTTATACTTAAGAAGGAAATACTGTTCTCAGCCGTTATATGTTCCTCTGAAGAAGAGGAAATTCTCAGTTGATGTCCAATGAAAGGAGGTTCAAATAAACACAGGATTTTGTTTGTGCTAATGTCAACCTGTTCTTTGGGTATTATAGTTTATCAGAGCAATTCTTCCACTTGGTAAAAAATCACACCTTGAGGTTTAATTCCCCCCACAAATTCTTTGCTAGGATATTCCCAGTAGTATCGAAACACAGGAAAAAAATATGCTTCATTATTATTGTGCTGAATGATGTCATTGTTGGGTAGATCCAATTTATCGATAATCGTAAAGTAATATTGAAGTTAACGGAGGGCACCTCAGTGCAGGAAGCTTTCAGAAGTTTTCTACCTGAATACCGAATTAGCCAGGTCTCTAATGAACTGTGTTCTTTGTCCCTTTTAATTCGTGTCATACTCCATTGTTTTTTCAGTGTGCAGAGTTCTTTGCGGAGCTGCAATGCACTTGTTCTTTTATCAGAAATGTCACCCTCTCTTTGTCTTTTGTCTCTCGTTGGTTGTCGTGTGGCGACTTGATTGATAGAGATCTAGTGAAACTCAACAATCCAGTAACTGTCTTATCTGCAATCACTAAAACTTTCCCTTTTGTTGTTTTAAGGGTTGAACTTTATGGGTATAATGAACGAGTTTTGTTTGTTCAATTGACTATTACAAGCACATTTTCAAGGGCTCATCTTTTTTGGCAGAATTTTACAGCAACGTGTTGGAAACGTGATATACTAGAAGGCTGATAACTATCTTGTTCACTCGTTATAACCATTTACATTTACAACAGTTAGATTCCATCAATCTTACTAGCTAAACATCCTTAAAGACACGTACAACATTCCAATCACCTCTGTCATGTAGAAGTGTCTCGGTAAATATTTGACCATTTAAGAACAATAGAAAACATGACAATTCTTTGTAGTAAGTAACGACTTCTCTCAAAGGAAGTATGGTCAATTCGTCTCATTCTTAATCGAAGCGAATGTTGGCCGAGCACACGTACTAACGTAGTAATTACAAAGATAAAGATCAGATAATTGGAGTGAACAAGAGTATACTCTTAATGTGTTTAATTAACAATAAATTTTCCTATAGATTTATGATATTAATTTGCTTTTGATCAAGAAATTTAAGATCTTCTGGTGGAAGATCAAAGAGAGCCGGGCTCTGTCTGCACGTGTGTAATGATATACCGGTACCAGAGGGAACCAGGTCATTCTCCCGTCCATTGAAAATATGGACTCTTTCTACCGGTAGTCATAATAAATTACCGGTATACTTAATTGTTGATCATAATGTTACATGGGAATACCATTGGAACTATATTTGTGCTCAGAAAATAAAGAGAAAAAAAAGAAAAATAATTTGATATACAAATGTAAATGATTATGGAGTTACAGTATAAATTCTTATATAAATTGTAATATTTTTTATCTTGCTTTTGACATTAAATATTTTATACCTTACAATTGATGTATATAACGCATGTTTGGTCAGTGCTCAGAATACACCTGTCAGTTGGTGTGTTAGAATTATATTTTTATATGGAATTTTATAGTTGTAATATTTCTACCTGGTTTTTCATTATATTTTCCTGACTGGACATTGAAATCCTGATTCACAGTACAGCTAGAACATTTACATTAAGTTTAATTGAAAAAATATGTATTTGTTTTAATTGTAACTGGAAGTTTGTAAAAAAAAAAATAATATCATTGATGTCAGAAGAAATTGTTTTACTTTTATTTGAATTGCTGATTATTTTATTTGCAGGCCTACCTACGGGAGGGGGTAGCACTACAAAACTTAGGACAACATGGAGAAGCACTGGCTGCGTTTGGGGCGGGGCTGGCCCAGGACGCTAACAACACCAATCTTATAACGGGACTCATCGACGCTGCTCTGAAGTCCCCTCTCAAAGGTAGACATAACTTCTAAGCATAGTTTATCATGGTCTGTAAAAATGGTTTGCAGTTCTCCAACCACTGAAGATTTTCTTTGATTAAAAGAACCTCATATAAATTCTACTGTATACAGGGAAATATTCACCCCCGTTTTATTTTCGCTCTCGTTGTCAGCAGGCGAATTTAAAACTGGGAAAATTCCAATGACTCATATTATCTCTCTTTAAACACAACTGTGTCTGGATGAATTCAAGAAGGGGCGAAACTGTAAGTGTAGAAGGGCGAAAATTACATGGGGCAAAAATAACCCTCTATACAGTATTTTATGAAAAATTTGTTGATTGCTTAATATATATGACTGTTTTGTTTTGGGAAACTTTCAGAAACATGAAATATATCTCCTCATTTTGAATGATTTGATCTATTCAAATTTCTGATCTTAATATATCTTTGAATTTCTTCTTTTATCTTTCCAGAAAAACTTGGACCAACATTTAACCAGTTGCAGAAGTTGAAGTTGAATCAGAGTGCTTTTGTTATTATCTCTGTGATTGGTCAGGAGCTTTTGGCAGCAGGCCACTACAGTGCTGCAGTGTCTATGCTAGAGGCTGCACTGCAGATAGGAACATGCAGCCTAAAGCTTCGAGGATCGGTCTTTTCTGCCCTCAGCAGTGCCTACTGGGGGCTAGGGAGCATAGACACTGCCATCTCCTACATGCAACATGATCTTTCTGTTGCTAAGTCTCTTGGTAGGTATAAAATGTGACACAACAGGAAGCTGTTTAAAATTAATGGTGATATGCCTTCGGTAGAAATATGAATGCTTTCATAATTAAGTTAGCCAAAATAATTTCTGCAATATTTTATACACAACTGTCATTGTCTGACATTTTGTGGTATACTAATGCAGCAAGTCTCGACAGATATTCACAATGACAATATGTGTTGGGGTTTTTACATTTTGAAATAAAACTCTTTGTATTTGCTTGCTGTCCTCAAATTATTTGATAGAAGTATTGTTTTAATAATTTTATTCATTTCATATGACCATTTCTAATATTGATTTCCATTATTTAAACAGTGACATAAAGTGTAAAAATATCCTGTTATAAGCCATCAATATTAAAACTGTTCGAAATTATTTTCTCAATGTACATGCTCCTCTCTTGAAACAGTGTAATACAATTATACAAATTTAATGAAAATTGGATCTTCAAATTAGGTGAGATAAAAATTTCTGCAATGGTCGTGATCAATAGAACATAACACAAATTAAATCAATTCGGGAAAAAATTACCTTAATTTGCCTTGTAGGTTCATGTACTTTGGTGAAATTGTATGCCACTTGAGTTGGGAACAATAGTTTAATTTTCATATTTTGCAACCAAAAAATGAGAATAGATTCAAAGCATTAACCTGATTAGCTGGCTTTGCTAATAGCAAGTCAATCTCTTTTTCAACACCTTGATTGGGCCCAGAGTAAATTATCATTGACTATTATTATACAGGGGGTAAATAAAATTTACTCTTTTTCCTCGTGTCAATCTTTTGCAGCCTTATGCTAATTGAATCGGGGCTCATGTTTTTTCTGGGTCCAAGTTTAATGTTTTGGCGTGCTTCCATTTTGTAAAGCGTATGTTTATTCAGTTGTATTTCGCCGACTTTCCAAAAGAAGTGTACACGTTAGTTGTGTTCCTTTTAAATCTACAATCAATTATTTGTCCCAGTTTGCTTAGTGTATTTATGATATTTTAATTCTTAAGACCATTGTGAGGGATGGTTTGAATTAAGTAGATAATTCACTGCTAAAATGATCTTGATAACCGCCGGGGGGCTTACTGGGGTACATTTTACTCAAGTATTAAGTCCCTGAAACATAATTGACCAATGTCGTTGAAGGGAGATTACTCAAGGCAAGTGCGGTCTTTGAAGTACATAAGAATAGGCTACTAGGAATACTGTTAATTGAATTGATAGTATGAAGGATTTCTCACTTTACAACAACATTTTGATAAGACCAGCAAAATATAAAAATTCCTTCAGGTGTTCCTGTAGTGTCAATGCAAAAACGACACAATTCCTTTTCTTCTTTGCAAATTGTGTTTAAACACTTGTGGACTTGCATGCATTCACCGAGTTCTCAAACCCTGATTGATTTTTCAGTGTTTGAAATTCCTGAGGAATTGATAGGTGTTGTCAGAATATCCATTAATATCTGATATAAAAATTCATTTACTGTTGTCAAGACTGTACATAGTCACCAGATTATCATTCCAAGACGATGATTTTGTGATCTAGGATATATTATCCCACAGTTTAAGAAGGGTTACAAGGTTGTTTTTAACACTTGAGGTTTAGAGCTGAATGATCTGATAATATTGCTTGATTTTAACCCACAAGTATCCTATCAATGTTCTCTTTTATCTTGAGCATATCAGTACAAAGGTTTGTTAGATATTCTGAATTTTAAACCTTGTCATTGAAAAATATGAAGATGACATTCTTCAGATAAGATTAATCAAGTGCTAGTATAGTAGTTACTTAAATAGATAACTTATTTTTGGCCACATATTTTATTTTTCCCCAACTTATTAATTTTCACCCTCATTCCCCCCTTCCCTCAACTCCAACCCCCATGTAAAAATCTTTAAAGAAAATTATAACAGGCTTTTTATCATACTTGCAATGATTACTGCATTCTTCATACGCAAAATGATGAGGTAAAATTAATTTTTGATATGATATAAAAGGAACTGATTTCAACAAAAGTAACAAAAGTAAAACCGTAATGATCTTATGATTTTTGCAGGTGACCATGATGGGGAGTGTCGAGCCTATGGTAACCTGGGGTCAGCTTACTTCTCCAAAGGTCACTACAAGGAGGCGTTGTCCAATCACAGATACCAGTTGGCCCTAGCGATGAAGCTCAAGCAGCGTCAGGCAGCAGCGTCAGCTCTGGGAAGTTTGGGACACGTTTACACTGCCATCGGAGACTATCCCAATGCTCTACAGAGCCACAAACAGTGCCTATTCCTGATGAAACAGAGCGGTGACAAACTCCAAGAGGCCAGAGAAATCGGCAATGCTGGAGCAGTGTACCTTGCAATGGGAGAATTCAGTAGTGCAGTGGAATGTCATAATAAACATTTACAAATCGCCAAAAATTTGAAGAATAGTGTGGAGGAAGCAAGAGCATATAGTAATTTAGGAAGTGCATTCCATTACAAAAGGGATTATCAGAAAGCAATATCGTATCATAGACAGGTTCTGCAGATAGCAGAAGACAGGCAGGATAAGACCCTGGAAGCCAGGGCTTATGCTGGTCTTGGTCATGCCGCTCGGTGCATGATGGACTACAAAAACGCAAGGAAGTATCATGAGAAACAGCTGGACAATGCTTTACAGACAAAGGATAAAGTGGCAGAAGGACGCGCTTGTTCTAATTTGGGAATTATCTTTCATCAGCTTGGCGAGTTTAACTCAGCTTTAAAACTTCATCAAGTGCATCTTCGCATTGCAAAGGAGCTCGGTGATAATGCTAGTCAAGGACGCGCATATGGAAACTTGGGAAATGCATACTGTGCTTTGAAAAAATACGAGGAGGCTGTGAAATATCATAAACAGGAATTACAAATTTCTTCCCAAGTGAACGATCGTCATTCAGAAGGAGCAACTCATGGGAACCTTGCGGTGGCTTATCAGGCCCTGGGCATGGTGGATAAAGCCCAGTTCCATTATTCCACTCATCTCAATATTTCCAAGGAACTCAAGGATACTCCCAGTGAAGCCAGGGCTTTGTGTAACTTAGGCAATTTCCACAGTTCAAGGGGAGATTACTCTAGTGCTGTGAGATTCTATGAGCAGTACTTAATGTTATCACAGGAGCTACATGATTCTGAAGGTGAAGCAAAGGCTTGCTTTAATCTTGGATATGCTCACTTTGCTCTGGGAAATCACCTAGAGGCAGTGAGATACTATGAACAGGATATGTCTATAGCTAGGGAATTAAAAGACCAACTGGGCATGGCCCGGGCTTATTGTAACTTGGGCCTTGCCCACAAAGCTTTACATGACTATCAGGAATCTTTAGAGTGTCAAAAAAATAGTTTAACTATCATGAAAGAAATCAAAAACACTAAAGGAATTTTCAGAGCTTTGGGAAATATCGGTGATGTGTTGTTGAAAATCGGTGATGTGACTGAAGCCATTGCTATATACAAGGAGCAGCTACAAATGGCCAAAAAATCAAGCAGCAAAGATCTTATAGCAACAGCATTTGGTGCATTGGGTGCAGCCCATAGGAATCTTGGACAGTATGACAAAGCTCTTGGTTACCATACCCAGGAGCTTAGCATACGACAGGACATGGACGATCGCCGTGGTGAGTGTAGAGCTCATGGGAACCTTGGAAACGTTCACATGTCTCTGGGACATTACATGGATGCTCTGAAGTGTTACGAGGAACAGTTAGAGAAAGCTAGGGAGCTACAGAATAGCTCTCTAGAAGCACAGGCCTCTGGCAATCTTGCAATAACCAAAATGAACATGAACTGCTTTGAGGATGCAATAGGACTATTCGAGCAGCAGTTAGCCATGTTAGAACAAGTGAGCTGTGCAGCTTCAATATTTGACAAAGGACGAGCCCTTGGCAATCTCGGTGACTGCTATGAGGCTCTGGGAGACTTTGATGAATCTGTGAAATGTCATGAACAGTACCTTGCAATTTCTCAGCAAGCCAACAGTTTGTCAGATCAAGACAAAGCATACAGGGGGCTTGGCAATGCTCACAGAAATGTGGGTAACCTTCAACAGGCCTTGGTGTGCTTTGAAAAGAGGCTTGTGGTAGCTCATGAACTCAACAATAGCTCAGCAAAAGCATCAGCCTATGGTGAGCTAGGCTGCTTGCATAGCCTTCTTGGTAATTTTGAGCAGGCTATTTCCTGTCTGCAGCACCAACTGACCATTGCCCAGGAGATGGGAGACAGGAGATGTGAGAGTGAGGCAGCCTGTGGTTTGGGTGGAGTTTATCAGAATATGGGAGATTACGACAAAGCTCTAGAGTACCATCAGATGGACCTACAAATAGCTGAACAGACACATAATTCCACTTGTCAATGTAAGTATTCTTATTAATATGTTGATTTCCTAAGAAACAATCTGATATCAATAACCAAGAAATTGTTATATTTATGAAATAAAAAGAATTTGGTTGTGCATTTAGTATCAACAAACATAATAAGTAAGACCTTTTTATTTTTTTCTTCCTGTGATGTAAATTGGAAAATTGAATGAATAGAATAAATTCATTCTCATTTAATTAGATGTCATAAATACATACCTGTACCTTTGTCTATAAATTATGCAACTTCTTTATTGACAAAATTTTTTTAATGCTTTGTTAAAGATATAAAAAATCATTATGAGAAACCAATTAATGTCTTAATGGCAAAACTATGAGAATAGCAATTGGAAGATTTGAGCAAAGTTTGAAATTATTAGAAACCAATATATGTCTTCATGGCAGAACTATGAATAAAAATAGTAATTGGATGATTTAAACAAAGTTATTATAAATTTCAAAAGTTCTTTTCCTGCCTATATGATATTTTCCAAATAATTACCAGAAAAGATATGCAGTTTAAGCTGACATTACAACTAAAAATCTTTGTTGAGATTTATATTTGATTTGATTTTTAGGTCGAGCCTATGGAAATCTGGGTCTGACACATGAATCACTAGGAAACTTCGAGGATGCAATACAGTACCAAGAGCAACACTTGAGTATTGCCGCTCAGCTAAATGACAGGGTGGCTAAAACACTGGCTTACAGCAGTCTGGGTAAGCATGGAGATTTTATTGTTTTAACCTTCATTTATCGGTAGCTTCTTCCTTATCTTTATTTCTTGCAGCCATGGTCTAAGTGCTTTTTGCCATTAAAGCCTACACCATTTATAAATAGACAGGATTTCGTGTTATTTTTTTGTCACCATTATGTAGTATTTAATGGTGGTTGTATGTATTGTCTAGGTCGTGTTCACCATGCACTCAATAACCACTCCCAAGCCGTCGAGTACTTGCGACAAGGTCTCACCATCGCTGAGCAGCTGGGAAGAAGGGAGGATGAGGCGAAGATCCGCCACCGCCTTGGTCTGTCCCTGTGGGGTAAGGGAGATCTGGACGAGTGTCAACAACAGCTGTACAGGGCCACTGACCTGTTTGAGAGTATTCGGAGAGATGGGCAGCTGAACAGCGAGTACAAGATGTCCCTGTTTGACCTGCAGACTGCCTGTTATCAGGCTCTACAGGTAAAAGAAATGGATAAACCAGACTAGTTATGAACCATATTTGTTGACACAATCAGATATGTCAAGGATTTTGCCAACAATATCATGTCTTTCTCAGAGGGAAATGTTGTTATAGTGTTAATTCATACATGATAGTGGCATGTTGTCTTATCAGAAAAATAAATTGGCTCTTAGTATGAAGTTTCTCCAGAAACATGACAGCTTTTTTTTCTGTTCTCTACAGCGAGTTCTTGTTTCCTTGAATCGACATGAGGAGGCGCTTGTAATGGCTGAGCGAGCATGCACTCGAGCTTTCATTGACTACCTGCTGGAGAGGCAGGCAGGAAGTGAGGGGATGTTCCGGAATGATATAGACCCCGCCCCCATCACATGTGACCAGATCGTCAACACTGTCTCCAAGCAAAAATCCCTGGTCCTCTACTTCTCCATTGCAGCTGGTTATCTGTATAGCTGGCTCCTAACCCCTGACAATGGTAGGCATAATAAAAACCAAGTACAAAGTGAATAAAATCAAAGTGTATAAACCATATCAGAAAATGTATTCAGCTGTGGTCCCATTTAGAATATTACATTTTGCCCCTTGCAGCAGATTTTACTTTTTCCATTTAGCTGAGTTTACATGCTTGAATAAAAGATGACTGTATCCACAAGCAAAATTCTAAAATAAAAGTGATGAGTTGATTATAGATGATTCACAGGAAGTTAAAAGTATCAATACCAAGGTTTCTTGTGTTTAGAAATAAAATCAAGATGCATTTTTACCTGGTATTAATAAATAAGGTTTTACATCTAAGTTTTTTTATTGCATATTTTCTTATATATATCCAATTATCATTTTGAATGTTAATTTGATAAAAGAATAATTCATATTATAACCTTTCCCCAGGCATTGTTAAGTTCCACGAGACGAATATGTCAGAGCTAGAGACTGACTATGGAGAGCACAGTGACACTCTGAGTATGAGGAGTGTTAATTTTGGCTCGTGTTCTGTGCTGGACCAATATGTTGGCCATGTCCGAGAGTCCATGGGGATAGAGAGCCACACCCAGAAGTAAGACTCTAACAGAAAAAATGAAGTTGAATAAATTCTTTAAAAATTTCAAAAGTATCTTATTACAAAGAACATTTATGGGTTCGTATGGTTTGAAAGTATGTGCATAAGGATATATGATTTTATTTAAAGGAACAACAGCAGCCGTGAGAGTGAGACGGACAGTGAGTCAGACGATGTCTGGCAGCAGCATCTGGAGGAGCTGGGTGATAAACTCAACGCCGAGAATGACAGAACCGGATTCCTCCGGATGGTCAACCGGAATCACAAGCTGAACAGCAGTAACTACAGCTTGAGCAGTATGTTCAGTCTGTCCACCAGCTTCACCACCAACAGCTTCAACATGCACAGAAAGTCCAGTCTACGCATGAAGTCCCAAGCCTCAACCAGGGCTCCTCTCTCTGTGTTGTATCAAGTGTTGATTGCTCCAATGGAGGAAGCCATTGCCACTGTGTCTGCGGAGTGGGGAAGTGGGCCCATTGATCTAGTCCTGGTTTTACAGGGAGAACTGTATCTCATTCCTTTCCCAGTGCTACGGAAGGAACAGAATCAGGAGTACATGTTCGAACGTTTTAATTTGAGCATCATGCCGTCCGTAACTGCTCTTGCAAATGGCCAAAAGCGTGACCGTCATGGCCGACCTGTGATTGATTCTTCTGGAGCTGTGATTGTTGGAAGTCCAAAAATGCCCATGTCTGTTAGTCAAGGGTGGTGTTTCAAGGATATTCCTGGTTCCGAATATGAAGCTAGAATTGTGGGAGAACTTCTGACCAGCCGTCCACTAATTGGAGCAGAAGCCACAAAAGCTGCTGTCTTGAACCAAATAGAACAAGTGGAAGTCATCCACTTTGCCACTCACTTATCATGGAAACTTTCCTCTATTGTTCTATCCCCTGGTGATAATTTGACCACCCAGCACTCTTTCCCTACCATTGATTCTGATGATAGCTCTAGTGATATGGGAGGCTTTGATGGACCTTCATTGTCAGAATATCTCCTTACAGCGGCAGATATTCTTAACCTGAAACTTCATGCGAAATTGGTTGTGTTGTCTTCAGGTTATACCGATGACCGTGCAGGTCGTATCAATTCAGACGGTGTAGTTGGACTCACAAGAGCCCTTCTTAGTGCTGGTGCCAAGTGTGTTCTCTATTCTCTCTGGCCAGTTCCTGATGCTGCAGCCAAGCTTCTGATGAGGAACTTTTATACTGCCCTCCAGGAGGGTCGTAAAGTGACACAAGCCCTGTCTCATGGAATCAAGTCTGTGCAGTCTACCAAGCAGTTCTCACACCCGGCAAACTGGGGAGGCTGGATACTGGTGGGACATGACCTTAAGCTCAGTAGCAAGATTGCTCTGATGGGACACGCCATCTGTGAGTTGTTGCAGTCCCAGAACCAGTGTAGAGAGGCCATGAGAGTTCTACTCCATTTGGTAAGATATAGAGAGTTTCATTTTGTATCAAATTATTGTTCAAACAGATATTTTTTCACAGTAATCATTATCTTCTTGAAACTGAGAGATTATGTGGAACTCACTGTAATTTCAGATTGAGAAGTCTCTTCAGAGAATCCACCAGGGTATAAAGAATTCCATGTACACCACTTGCCAGTCCATTGAGAACAAGGTAGGAGGGATTCCAGGCTGGAAGGATCTACTTCAGGCTGTAGGATTCAGGTTCGAGGCAGCAAGGAATGGGTTGCCACCAGCAGTGTTCTTCCCTCAGACTGACCCTGGGGACCGCCTCACCCAGGCCAGTGCCAGCCTTCAGGCTCTGCTAGGTGGGTACATGGTGCAGGTCAAAAAAAGAAAGATAACTCAATTTTAGTTACATTAATATTTTCAAAAGAGCTTTGTTATCATTTCACTGAGATTTATTTTCTCTTATTTTTCCAGGTCTACCTCCAAGTTGTTTGACTGCTCTGTCCAAATTTCTTCCAAATTACGAAGCAGGAGAGGCTTATATTCTTGTGGTAAGTAATTCAATTAAAAAAAAAAAAAATAACCCGATTAGATTTTAAAATATAAAAAGTTTTCTTTTTTTTAGACAAAAAAATTCCTGATTATTTTATGTTTTAATCGTTTCAAATATTAGAATTTTTTGCTGTATATTTGTAGATTAGAGATATTCTGAGCAAGATGGCAGCTAAAGAATCCAACATTGATGCACTAATTTGTGTCAAAATATGGCGCATGACTGGATGTCACGAATTTCTGGCATCTTTAGGTAAGAATTTTGTCTTTTGATACATAAGTTACCGTACATGTATCTAGATCCAGAAAACATACCTGTATATAAACAGTATATTTTTATTACTACAGTTTAACCTAATAAGTTGACAAAGTAACGGTTTCTAAATTTCTAAATCTCTAGTGTAATTTTGTTTTATTCTTTTGCAGGTTTGGACTTGGTAGAAGTTGGAAAAGATGAAGTCACTCTGAGATTGGGAAAACAAGCCAACCGTCGCCAGCTGCAGTTTGCCTTACAGTCATTAGTGGCTGTTTTCGGTAAGTTTCAGATCAAGTACAAGCTTACAGGTTTTTGATAGGTATAGCTTATTAGATAAAGTGATAGTGATTGATAAAAGTTTTTAAAAAAACCATGTGAGAATCCCGATTGATTTTGTTGTTTTTACAGGTTTTTATTATGTATAGGTTATATAAAATGAAATGTAATGATTGATATTACATGTAATAATAATGCTCTCTATGAGAATCACTGTTGATTTTTGTGTTTTTCTAGACACCCAAGAGGCTCCAAAATCCCTGTCTGTGGACAGCTCCAGCAGTCTGGAGAGTCTGTCATCCTCCCACAGTGGTTCTACCTCTACCTCCAACTTCTCCAAGGGAAGCACCCCTCCTCTCTCACCCAGGGGCAGCAGGAAGAAGTCCCTCTTCAATCCGGCAGAAATGGAGAAGATGAGGATGAACAAAATGCAATTGATGTATCAGGTTAGTAAAATAGGTTAAACAGTTTTTTGTAGATAATCACAGTATTTGACATGTTGATTTATCTTTTGGACAAATAGATTTACTGTATATAAATATTTTTTTGTTATGATTTTTTTCTAGGGAGGGCTTTCGGGAAGAAAGGTCAGCTCCAGACGAGAAAGAACCGACCCGTCAATCTACCTCAGTCACCAGAACCGGATTCGGAACATGTATGGACCTTCTGGCACCACCCTTTCTCATCACTCCCATCATAATGATATTCATGAACTCCAGGAGATAAGTGAAAACAGTGAGAGCGAAACAGATGGCCATACCAGTTCTGGAAACAGTTGGAAAGAATGCAGAATGACTGTGTCCACAAACTCTGACAGTGAGTGCAGCACTATTCCGGATGCCCGAACTCCGGACCGTGATATGTTACACTCCAGTACAGAGCATTATAGTTTGTCGGATGGATTAATTACCGGTACTCAGTCTCCAACCAGTCAGGAGTATACTTATTCTTATCCAGGAAAATCCAGTCGGAGTGTTCGAAGTGTAGGTTCTGATCACTCTGAACATGAGGAGTACAATTTCAGCCGACAAAATAGTGGATTTAGTGACATCAGTGTCAACAGTGGGGATATGTTGCGCCGTCCATCAAACTTTGACAGATACGACATCCACAGAAGCTCTGATGTGTCAAATATTAGTAGTGCTTTCGAAGTTGAACCTCAGAATTCATTGTCAGATAGTGGAAGTGATATGTTCCAACGGAGTGATGCTCTGAGACAGTCTGACATGTCTGATACCAGTGGAATTAGTGATGCTAATGGATTACCCAATGAACTTCCAGAAGTAATGATCAATAAGAATGTGGAGCCTGTGCCAAATGAGTCTGGATTTCACTCTGAGGTTACCTCATCCAACCAGAGTGATGCCAGTCAGCAGAGTATTGATGTGAATAAACTCACTCACAAAGAATTAGCAAATCGAATTAATGCGGATGTGCAAAATCATAGGGAAAAACTGGAACTGTTTCAGAAGGAGAGTCTTGCAACATCCAGACAAGAAGCTATGGCTTTAAGGAAAGAATTTCATAGTTTACAGCATAGTAGTGGCTCTCAACAACAAATTAATGGACATCCTAGTGATGATAGAAGTGTTGTTGAAAAGCAGTCTTCTTCAGAAGGAAAACGACCACCTCCTATTCCTCAGAAACCAAAATTATTCCAACCCTTCATGGAGAATCCTTCACCAAACTCACCTCAAAGTGCCAATGAGAACAATACTCGTTCATTATCAGCTCAACCATTTAATAATGTGAACTCAATAGTGTCCAAAATTAACTCTTTAGCTGCCCCAAAACAGAAACTTCAAACTCCTAATATTTCGGCCTTCTCAAGCTCTTCTCAGAGATCGAAAAATCATCTCTTGAAAAATGATCACATAGTGGATAGGCATTCAATACAAAGTTTAGCAAAAGGTAGTGTCAAAAGAGATGTTTCCTCTTTTCTCAACTCCATCCATTCACAAAATCAGCCCAGGCCAGACAGTAAGATGAGTGTGAGCTCTTCTGCATCATCTATTGTGACAGTAATTCATAATCCTCAAAAACCTATGACAAATTCACAAGTCAATTACAGACCATCGCAAACACCTTCTCCAATGCATAATAGCCAAACTAGTACTCCAGAGATTCCTGAATCTCCAGCCAGTGAAGGAGGAAATGGTCACCCACTACATGACATTAGCTTTAACAGTTCTCACAGTTCTTTAAGAGGAGCAAGTCCAAAATCCATATTGAATTCTTCCCCCAGCTGTTTACGAGAAATGAATAGGAAACCTAAAAAGAGAGTGAGTTTCTCGGACTCTGAACCAAGTGATTTAGAATCTTCAAGCACACAAAATTCCAACAGGGCAAGTCCTGTAACCCCAGTGAGTTTTCCTATAAACCCAGCTGACAGATATATACCAAACAGTGTTGGAACAAAACAACCCATTCGCATCACAGGCAACCATTTCAATAAAACCACAAACCAATATCTACCCATGAAAACCTTTGGAAATGGGAATATACCATCAGCAATGGACAGTCATTATATGAATGGAACCGTAAGAACTGGGGCTGTTGTCAATGGAAATCAAAAACATAGTGCAATGGAGCCAAGAAATAGTGCTCATCCTACATATAAAGCTAACATGGCTCCGAATGTTGGGAATCCTGGTGGTCCAGGCACCAGAACTTCCGATCAGATCAGACAGCTTTACTATGGACGCGGTGGCAGATCTCAGGTTCTCCAGTCATCAAAGTGCTAATTCTTCTGTGATTTCAATTTCTCATATTTTCCGACAGAACTTTGAATTGTTGGATGCATTTGTTTCTTTTTTCGTGATAATATGTAACTAAGTTGCTCACATTCCTTATCTTGAAATAAAGGTACAAAATTTAACCAAAATTATGCATTAAACTTTTTACATGTCTAAGCATTTAATATAAAGGAGAGTTATGAATATTTCTTTCATATCCATAATGTTAATGAACTTGTTTACTTATTTATTATGAGATGCAAAGAAATAGATCTGATTTGTTTATACATAATGAAGATTTTTAAATCATTAATTATTTCAATGCATTTTGATTATAAACTATCACTTCTATATCATTCCATTTGATTTCTTACATAATGTATTTATTTTTATAATGTTTTCATTGTTGTACATATACATGTATCATGATTGTAACTTCTCTTAAAACCCCATCTTCGTGCTTGTATATAAGATGCTTTTAATTAGCAATATCTCTATGCATTTTTATGTAACATTTATGGGGTAGCCCCAGCCAAAGAAGAGGCTACTAACTATACAAATAAAATATCAAATATAAACTAAACAGTCTGGTGTTTTCATTCTACAAATGTGAATTTATTGATTCAGATGTTTGAACTCTTATGTTTTTGAATTTTTTTTTCTCTCTAGCATTAAATATGTAAATAATCTAGTCAATATTTCAACATATTGCATGCACCTTTTCAAAAGCTTGATTATAAAAATATTAATAATCCATATACTTGCTCAGTATCCATTAAGTTGAAGGATTAGCTTAGCACAATGAATGAATGGCTAAAGATAAAATTTAACCCACTTTAATATGAATCAGCATATCCAAAGAAATCTTTACCATTAAAAAAATTGATGTTAGCAACTCCCAATAAACATTCTTGAATACACTACTGAGAGGATCTATGAAATGCACATATGATGAATTGCATATAATATACATTGATGTTAATACCAAAAAATCATCAGATAACTTCATTATATGAAAACAAAAGGAACAGTTTTAGTTTTTAGAACCACTGTGTAAAGAGGAGTTCTACCCTGTCATTTTTTTTTGGGGGGGGGGGGGGGTTAAAATTCAATCTCATTGTCCATGAGGAAATATTATAACAAGAGGCCCACAGGCCTTGATTGTCACCTGAGTACCACAGCTCGTAGATGGACCTGTCGGGGAGTCTCATGTTTGCAATTTAAGCTTCATTTTATAGTCTAAACCCTAATCCAATACTCATCTGTTACTCCTAATTTTATATGAACCCCTGCCCCATGGGCAAGAATTTCACAATTCCAGAAGAGGACATAATGGACATAATAACAGTGCATTTAGTTCATCTCCCATGGCTGTAAAAGTTCAGAAGAAAATATTTAAAAGTTTTTTATACATTTTCACTCTATGGCCATAATACCCCCCACCCCTGGACCTGAACCCCTGACCCATGGGCCATGAATTTCAAAATTTAGATAGAGGGCTTCATGGATATCAACACACGCGTTTAGTTTTTTTCCCACATGTGTGGGAGTAGTCAGAAGATTTTTAAAAAATTGGCATTTTTTTGCATAGCGATACTTTGCCCATGAGGCCCCAGGGGTGGTAAGGTCATAAATTTCACAATTAAGAATTCTCTTATATACTAGAGATGCTTCAACCCCAAAAAGATATTAATTGGCTTTGTATTCATCTTCGCTAGCCAAAGGTTTCTGATCTGCACTGCTCCTCAGAAACCCTTGGCTAGCAAAGATGCCTTGTATTTAGTTTTTAAGAAGAAGTTGAAAATATAAAATTGTAAACAGACGAACACATGAAGGTGGACGACAACCAATTGCAATAGGTCACCTTAGTGACTCAGGTGACCTAAAAATTCAAAGCCTGTTCATTTAAAAAAATAAGGAATCAAGGAAAGGCCAGTCTAAGTTTCAGAATTTTATCTCAATTACATTATTCTTCTGTATATTAATCTTGTACATTGAATAAAAAAACATGTTCATATCAAATCAAAGAATTAATTCAAACACAACCATGTAATCAAATTAAATTTGCCCACTGGGGCACAATTACTTAAACAAAATTAAAAATCTTACTAGTTAATTCAATTTAAGGTCAAGGTCAGTTGAAAATGAGGATATTTGTTTGCAAATTTATCATTGAATTAAGTAAAAAAAAATTATTCTAGCAGCAGCAACATTATATATCCCAAAATGATAAATATGTAGGGGAAAATTGGTATTGGATATATCTCCATTTACATGCCAAGTATATTACATGTAAGGTAATTTAAAGTGTAACTAATATGTCCAATACAGTATGCCCCTGTTTCTGTGTGTATGCTAGTCCCTTATTCTTGGATATTTGAATACCAGTATCTTAAGAGTTTTTGCTATTCCCATCTTGGTTAAGATATCAAGGTTTGACTGTTCTTAAATAGGTTATTCATCATTTTTTACTTGGTAATTTAACCTTATAACCTTAATAATTATTATGACCAGCAGAGGAAGTCCCATAATAGTCAACACAATTTTTTGCTTAGAAACATTAATTAGACTCCTTAATTCCATGTCGGGGGAAAGGGGGCTGATAGAGCTTAACATACAATAACTGTAGATTCCTAATTAAATGCCAGGAATTAAACACATCTCGTGAATTTACACATATCGCTTTTATTTTTCGAACATATGTAAACTACTTGAAACTATGATAAAAATTTGGCATTCACGGTTTTATAGTCTTGCGATTTGACGCTAAACAGTTGAACCGCAGACTTAAGTACCCACGTAAAATAAGGAATCTACAGTATACACTTACATCTGACTATAACAATACCCTCCTTATCCTCAATGAAGAGTTGATGAAATGAAAAAAAGAATATAAACTCTGAAAAAATTCCATTAATTCTCCATTAATCTTGATGGAACAAACAATATTAAGAAAATTGCAAGGAAGATCATTTTTCCTTTTATTAACTAAACAATAAAAACAGTCAAAAACTTGAGTACAAAAGCTTGATTTTCTTATATTCAGTCAACTCTAAAAGAATAAAATACATGGTTTGTATAATAAAGGACAAAATATGATATAGGCCTAACATGGCCCCCATAATTCAGTTTTTAAAAGTGTTTCAGGTACATTAAATTGTTACGTTATTTGTTAGAATAGTTGATACGATATGTTTTTGGCCTATTTATTTGATTTATTTGCACTCACTGGCAGTATATGACGTCAGAAGTGACACAATTTTTGTAATTCAATTAAAATCATGCAGTCAAAAATAGACATTTTCTTATCTTTTTTTGAATGGAAAATTATATAGAGCGATGCTTTAAACAAAAACCAATTTTTTGTCACTTATAAGTCTTGGATAGAAACATCTTTGATGAAAATATTTTGTTTGTACAAGCATTCACTCAAAGTTTTCTGAAAGAAAACAAGTCATTTTGTGCTAAAAATGTGAAAATTGCGGGAAAAGGTTAAATTTAGGATGTCATATTTCAAAATTGTGGGCATATGGATCAAAATGAAAATTACAAAAATATTTCACATATATATATCTGTACAAAAGAAGCAAAGAATTACAGTAAATTAATGATGTTCATTTTAGGGGGCCATATTAGGCCCATCTCATATAGAGTCCTTTCATAAAAAGCTTTAACATGTGTATCAACATACATGTTTGTTAAATTGCTATAAATAAATCAAATGAAGACTTGCATGTATGTCAAACTGCATAATTAATTTGGTTATCGTTATGAATTATAAAAACAAAACAATGAACTTGAAAAATGGAATTGTAAGTCTTCGAATAGAAAGTTAGTACATATACATGAATATACAAAAATCCTACAAAACACTTTATCATTGCAAGGGAGAGAATCATTTAAAGCAATCAAGCAGAAAAGAAATCTGAGTACAAGTTCTTGGTAATAATGAAAGCAAAATAAGAATCAATGGACAACCATTCATTTTGAATTGATGGTGAGTACTGAGTGATCACTGAGATTGTACTTCCAGGACAAATGATACAAATTTTAAATGTACTTTCATTAATGAATGGAAAATGAATATTTGTTGAGATCATATTGAAAACCAGCTGTCTTGTAATACATAAGTCAATCAGTCTTTTCTAAGAACATTTTTCAAAAATTAATAGGAGTCAGTTGTATACCATATAGTTAAAATAAATCAAAAACAAAAACCCCAAAAACCATGCACACAACAACTATATTGGCTAATATTCAAACAATCTGAAAAAGCTGACTAAACCACCTCTCTCTCTCCTCTCTCTCTCTCTCTCTCTCTCTCTCATCCTCTCTCTCTCTCTCTCTCTCTCTCTCTCTCTCTCTCTCTCTCTCTCTCTCTCTCTCTCTCTCTCTCTCTCTCTCTCTCTCTCTCTCTCTCTCTCTCTCTCTCTCTCTCTCTCTCTCTCCACAAAGACAACATGTAATGGCACATCTGTATGATATCATTGCTTTTTACAAACACATGATAACGGTACCGGTATATAAAAAATGAATATGCACAGATCATTCAAAGTATCTCAATCTGAGATTAAAACTTTCTTTCACACCTTCATACATCACCTTCAATACTTATACAGGTACTTGATTTCAATGGTGTAAAAGAGGGGAATGGTTTTGGTCAAAATGCCTTATTAAATTATGCACTTAGTATATAAGAAATTAAAATAACCAAATGAATGCCTCATGAGAACCAGTCATTCAAATCCATTCGATCATTGGACAACCTCCAGATGTAAAAACTATTCACTCCAATCATCTGTATGATTCTGCCGAAGATGATGTCTTTTGGATAGAAATTTCTCACTAAGTTAAATGGAGGGGTGTTCAGAATTGTGACCCCTTGACTTTCATAGAACAAGTTGCTAGTCATCTGTGTGAACATGAACACGACAGCCAATTTCATGGTCAAGGGGGATTTCCATGGTGTGATTTGTTCCTCGAGATATTCATCGGAATCCATTGAGAAATCATGCTAGAAAAATTAAATTGGTATAATATATGAAAATCTAATAAAATATGGATAAAGTTTCAAAGTAAAAATTTATTTCTAGCAAAGTGAAATTGAATATCCTTTACATGTTCATCCAATTTTTCAATAAATCTTTGTAATATTGTCATGTTAAGAACTCACAAAAAGTTACCATGATTCAATTTTCTCATGGAAAGTTTTTTAATTTTCACTACTATGAATAAATCAATAAATATCTATATAAATATAACCTGCAAGACATCTTTCTTCAGTAAAGCTTCTATTATATAGAGTATGCTGTAAAGTCGAACACCTAACGTCAACAGGAAAAATGGTCGCAAAAATTTCATAAGAAATCCAATAGCCATTCCTGCGCTGTCTACAGAAAAATAAAAAAATATTTACAGAGCTTCCAATAACATTTAGTAAACCAACATTTACCAAAAATCTTCGATACAAATGGAACCTACCAACAGTGCTATTGAATATGAATGTTCCCAAATAAAACATGGACATCTTTGGGTCATACCTACAAAAAATAAGTAATCAATGAAATGAATTTACATAATACAGTTATCAATTACTGTGGAATCATTTAAATTTGTGGGGGCCAATTTTTGTAGATTATGGGTTTTTTGCTTAATCATGGGGATGTAATTTCGTGGATGCGTTGGTTTTCAGCTTTGGTATGAAAGATGACACTTTCTAAATTTGTTTGTAAACTCATGGGGGAGGGCTACCCACGAATACCATGAAAATTGAGTCACCATGAATTCTAATGATTTCACAGTACATGCCAATATACATAATATTGGTATATTGTTTCAATATCAAATAAATACAATGTAGGGACCAAATAAAACGGTTTAACAAAATTTGGTTTATGAACTATTTTTTACATCTCAGCAAGGTAAACAAACAGTTTTATCTTTTTCACCTTTGAGGCAAAGATGCATGTAAGTAAAGTATTACAGCTGGAAAAATTCTTTATAGATTCAGGCAACCCATATGTATTAAATTATCTTGTCCATTTGGTTTTACACTCTATGATTCATTTACACATGGACTAAACAATTAATAAACAAGTACTGAACAAAAATTTGGATCAAATAAAATTCAACTAACTGAAACCAGGTGGAGGGTGTTTTGAGAGGTGAGTTGATCAGAGTTGTCTCCTCTTTCATTGCATACAGAATGGACACAGTGCACAAGCAGGTGAATGCCGCGTCACACAGGATTCCATCCTGTGACATCCACATCATGTTGTGTACCGTCACACACATCACCAAAACCAAGAGTAGCAACCTGTAACAAATTTATAATCTTTTATTGCTATAAGCCTCAATATTCTAAATTAATTTCAATATGCTCAAAAATTCATTATGCTCTATGAAGACTGTGGAATCACTTTATTCAGTTGGTATAGTACAAATATTACTGGTTTTTGGGGAGAAGATTTTATGGGTAACCATTCCATGAAGAAAGACGAATTCCTGTCGTGAGCATCATATAAATGCATAACCAACTTGACAAGAGTGTGGGATGCAACTTTTTGTGCATTTAAAAAAATTGGTAAGTAACCTCACACCTATTAATTTTTCAAAGCTATTATGTGGAAGAATCTCCCACTTACCAACATGGCCAACAGGGCAAGGGGGAGATTTTGTGTTGGTTAAACCACAAACATGCGGGATCATGAACAACAATGCTTTCACTGTCCTGCAGATAATTCATAACTTTCCATTGCTTTATCAAATTTTGAACAATCTGTGAAAAAGCGCGAAAGTTGAATCTAAAGTATTTACACCTGTGCTTCATATTCAGACACTTACAAATAATGAGTAGTAGATCCAGTAGAATAAATCTCATACAGGAATGAAGCCATCAGTGCATAACAGCCAGATGAAAACAATATGATGATAAGCTATAATCATAAAATTAACACACAATCATCTTAGTATTATCTAGTACAACATTTAAAATCCAAGCATGCACTTTCAAAGTCAAAGACAGTAAAAAGACAAAGAAAGTAAAAAGAGATAAAATGATTTCTCAATATAAAATTTTACAAACAAGGCATAATTTTTCTGTACATTTCATTTTTACCTTAAAGCCAGGAGAATCATCTTCTTCAATCCTGTCAATTGCCATTTGACTGCAACGCATTTGAAAATTCACTGCCAGAATAATTTCTGTAATCATTAATACTGGTCCTGTGACCCAGAGTAGTTTGTCGTATAACCAGATGATTGGCCATGGAATGAGGTTCACAGGAACAAAGTACACGATGAGGGCCCACAACGTGAAGCTAAGGTATGGAACTAAAGAATGCTGCAAGGAAATAAAAGAAATATTGCAAAAGAATAAAATTACAATTCATATCCAAAAAAAAATTTTGATTCAGCCCAAAAAAAATTCTTAATTTCATACACCTTGTTTTTGGGGATAGAGTCCTGTATTCATGGTGTTGGGTATCTTTGGTGCATAATAATATGTTTTACGGTGCAACCTTTGGGGGGAGCGCAGCATAAATTGAATTTAATACACTCGGGTAAATGTTTCATAATAATGAATTAAAGCATTTTTACCAAATGGATGCATCAAAGTGATAAAAAAATTGAAAATATTTTGCACTCCAGATTACATGAGGGTTAATCCAAAAGTAATGTCACAGATGCGATAAAATCATAAAAAATTGATGTAAAGTGACAAAAATTTGTGCTTTGAGATATATCTACTGATTTCAATTCAGATCTGAAAATTTTAATGCATTATGATTAATATTTCTGAAGATAATATATTTTGTAGAGCATGAGGTAAGGATAGTCACTGCACGCTAGCGACATCATTTCTAGATCTTTGGCGTTCAGGTTGAATTTTAATTTTGTACTCTATAAAAATTGGCCACGATGCTCTATTTTACATTTTTTTTTCATTTTTATTTCATAAAGTAACAAATTACTCTTTCTGTAATCGATGGAGTAGTATATTGGATTATTTAATGTGCGATCAGTTTGTTGAGGTCTCTTCAAGAGTTCATGAACGTAGCATTATAATACATGTATATCTAATGACGTAAGAACCTATCTTTAACTTTCCTTCAGAGTATATACATATGTCTTCTGTCTATCTAATTCATTTATTAACATGACATATGCTTTTATAAGATATTGGAACCACATTAAGGGTACCCTGTTCGCTGGCTCTCAATTTTAGGTCGATGTTCTGGGAGATTCCCGAACAAAAAAAGATGTCTTATTTGTCTAATACAAATTTCTTTCAGAAATCCATTCCCTATGAATTTCTTTGGTTAAGAGAGTGCTGTGTCAATGAAAATCTTGGATTTTCTCTCTACCATCGATTTCAATTGTACTTCTTTACCATGTTTACACAGGTATGTGTATTTTTGTTAAAAATCGTCAAAAAGTGATGGAAAACGGTAACTTGGCTCTTATGCCCCACATAACTGTACTAACACATGCAGTTTCTAATGAGAAACGAACCAAAAAAAAAATTACATCCACATAAAATTATCAAACCTTGTAATTGAATCTGCAGGATGCAAAAAAAGCACCTGCTCACGTACAGTTTTATCTCTTTGTCCACACTGAAACAATAAATCACATTTGATTTTCTTACCATCGATTTGGGAACAATTTCCCCTGCAATGACATAAATATACAGGAGTATCGAAATTCGTAAAATGAGGTCAATTCCACAAAATGACCCATAAACGGGGACTGTCACTACCCAAAGGTAAGGTAAAAACTCAATAAGCCACAAAATCATTGGAAAACACATGCTACGGATCAAAACACAAGAAAAATTTAACCGGATGTACGAAATCGAAAGTGAAATTCTAAAACCCAATACGGCGTCTCATATACATCCGTTAAAATTGTAACAGATGCTAAGAGATAACAAGTGTCATGCGATTATAAACATAATGCTAATATTTGTAAATGAAAATATTTAATATAATAAAAAGATTGTGTTGGATATAATGAAAGAAAAATTCAGATCCTCTTTACGGAATATTCCTTTCTCCTTGTTTTTATAATTTCGTAGTAGATATGGCGGGAAAATCGAAGTAGTGTAAATCGTTAAACATTTACAACGCCTTCATATTTTTGTAAAATGGATTCAGGGAGTGATAATACATCTGTGGTCAGTGGAACAACATTGCACAGTGGAAATAGCTCTCCTGATTTGTCAGTGAACATGTGAGATACAAACATTAATTGATTATAACTGATTTTATGTACCTATTTAGATTTAATTCCCCTCCCCTCTGTTGCACCTAACGTTATACCATGTCATTTCGCATACAAACTTGTTGTACCCCTAACATATAATCTAATCATGTAGGGCCTACTCTTCAATTCTTTAGACTGGTTGTACATGAATATACCTAGTGTACTCTTAGTTACTTACATGTATCTGTATACCTAATCTCAGCGAGCTTCGTCGAGACTGAAAAATTTTGATGGACGTCTCTGAAATATTTTTCAGTCTCAACGAATCTCGCTGAGATTACTGTATACCCAATGGTAGCCATATTCTTAATATACCATGGTATATCAAATTTTTACTACCATAAGACCATGTTTGGTTCTGTCTCCATTTAAGTCATATGGAATAGATAAATGCATTCCTACTATAAAGTAAGATTTGTTGATTGTACATTGTCTTTCCTGAAAATGATAAATCTATATTGATGTACATATGCAACCTTTCATCTTCATGATAAACCATTTACTAACGTATTCTTTTATTTTGTTACAGTTTGAAAGGAGTAGATGGTAGGAGCTTCCAGAATTCAATCCGTACCAGTGACAGTATGTAAATTGAACTATAATGTCAGATTTTAGATTGCAGTTGTATAGTCTAGTACTTGTATCTTCTTTTGACATCTCAATGAAACAGTCAAAATATTTTATTTCTTTTTTATTAACTCGCATTGATTTGCAAATTTGCTCCTTATACTAACTTACAAAGAGTCATTGAAAAAATGAGAAAAGTAATTTGTATAATTTTATTTATCCATTTTTTTCTTGCAGATGCAAGCTCCCCAGTTATTCCCATTACAAGGGCAAGATTTCAGAATGTAATAGAGGAACCTGTATATTGTAGTGTAAGTATCACATGTAGGCTATGTGCCATTTCCGCTCACTATATTATCAATAATTAATGCCTCAAAGTAAGGGCCATGCATAGAATTAGTACTCATTATGATAAAAATTGATAGAAATATTAAGTCTTATTATTTTTTATTTCAGAAATGTTTACCGATGATAAAACATACGTGGTATATCATAGTCACTCTAATTTAAAAGCCAAAGTTCTGTTACTTTATTTTTTCAGACAATACAGTAAAACACAGTTACTTTAAACTTATTTATAATAATTTAATGCCTACAGCAAAAGCAGTTTCATTCCCTTCCTTCTACAGATATAACAAATTATGTTTATAACAAATTGGATGATGCTCCCTAGCAGGTGCTTTGCTAAAATCATGTTTTACTGTACTGTATTCATTGACTCAAATTTAGTCCATTATTCATTTCTTCTTTACATTCATTCAACAGCCTTTGAAAAAGCAAAAGCAGACAGAAGATGACATGGACTCTGATATCGAATCCATCATCTCCCAGTCCGTCCTGACAAATTACAAACAGAAGGTGTTTACCCTCACTCAAACTCAAGAGATTCATGAAGATGTTTGTGAGGTGAGAAGCAACCAGAAGTAACTATAATTGTACACCACATAATTATACGCTTGGAATACTGATCTATTTATATTTTATATATTATATTATATATTATATTTTCATTTCACTTTGTTGGCAGTCAAAGAACTCTCAGTAATTTGAAATATTTTTTCATGTATTAATGTATGTATTTATTGGTGTGATTTTTTTACACTATGCTCAAATTATAGAGATGATAAAAATGATTGAGAATTGTGATCTAGTTTTTGGCTAAGTTTGAGTGATGAGATTCAGCTTCATGCTGAAATTAAACCTTTGATCTTTTCAAGGTGGACTCACAGGATTCTGATGCAACAAGACTCAGTTCTCAAGAGACCACTCAACCTGAAGACAGGGGGTACTGTTCAAATTTTGATTCTCAGTGTTATTTGTGTGCACTAAATACTGTAGATTCCTTATTTTAGGCGAGTACTTAATTCTGCGATCCAGCTGTTTTGTATGAAAACGCAAGAATATAAAATTGTGAATGCGGAACTCTTATATTCGTATATAATCTCTTATTGTTCTCAACTCTCAGAAAATAAAAGCGAGATTTTAATAATTCTACAAGGGGTGCTTCTTGCGATTTTACGCGGATATTAATTCCTTGTGTTTAATTAGGAATCTACAGTACACAAAATACATGTCTGATGAAAATATTTTGGTTAATCTGAAATTTGCTCATAAATTTTTCATTCAAAGAGAGAAAACTGAAATGCATGCAACATCCTCATTTTGTTTACGGTATATGTCATATAGACAGCAAATAGAGAAAAAACAAAAAGAAAAAAGAATACTTAAGGAGACAGAAGGAAGGCTTATGGAGACACAAGATGTCAACTTTTCTCAGATTGGAGGTTCACAAGTGTTGTTCCCAGACTCCCAGAGTTCCATTCAGAGTTTTGGTAGGTAGAAATATGTTGTTGCTAAGGAAAACAAACTGTCTTACCCATGGTTTTTCTGTTGCCTAAAATGCTTGTTACTTGTTTGGCTGTTTCATTATATATATTGGATAATTAGAGAAATAAATACCGGTACAGGTTCTATTGGCATAAGATCACTTTAGTGATGTATTTTCCTTTTTAAAGCGCTTAGCATAGCTCAGCGATTTATTGTCGTTAGACTTCTACTTCTAGTGCATCAAATAACTGCCCTCTAAGAGCAGAAATATACATCATTAAAACTGGGGGTTTATGCACATAGTTGCACGGGCTATTGTGAATCTAATGTGAGGGGCTTGTGTACATCATTGCATGGGCTGCCACGCAGTATACAGAAGCTGAAATGTAGAAAAATCAAATCAATTCTTTCTAACTAAGCTTGCACAAAGTAAATTTTCTTTAGAACCAAGCTAGGTTAGCGCTTTTCAGTACTATCAGTACTTTGATTATCATGCATTAACAATATTTACATTCATTACTGATAGGTATTATACCCCCCATTTCTAAGGATCTGAACACATTACTCTGTGAATAATGTTTTCTAGCAACATGTTTTTCTCAAATCACTTTATTTTGTTGTACTATTATAAAAGTTGTTTAATTCCTTCATCAGGGTTTTATAACACTCAGGTGACTGTTGAGGCCCATGGGCCTATTGTTTTGTTTCCCCTTCAGTATTTTGTATTGTCACATATTTACAATAAAATACCATTCACACAGATAAACAGATCATAACGTGTTCCCAAACATCAAGTGGGATGTCAACAGCTTCCAGTAACATCAAAGATCTGGAGAGCACTCTGGTGAGTTTCTTCTTATTTTTGTAAGTTTTCATCATCGTACATGTATATCCCAAAATCCTCTCTATCCTGGATTACGAGACCTTCATGCCAAGTACATTATTGTCCATCTTCAGCCCATTTACAGATAAACTTAATTTGGCTCAGAGCATATGGCTAAACAAGTTCACTCTTCACAATGTAGTAATTATTATTTGTGATTAAGGGTTGCAACTCACTCTCTACTAAATTTGTCATATGTAAAGCGCTAATAAAGCTAACAATGTAGCTCACTGCAGCTTGCAGATTCTAAAATTGCCTACTACCCAGTTTTATGGTACAGTGTAGACTGCCATAGCGACTCTCTGTATTAAGTGACTCTCTGTCTTATCCGACCATATTAAGACCCGCCCAACATAATTTTCTGTATGAAAACGCTGTATTAAGCGACTGTAATTATCTATGACATTTCAATTTGTAGAGTAAAGAGGAAATGGTAACTGCATTTGGAAAGATCAGAAAAATTCATGTCCAGATTGATAAAAGCATAAAAAACAGAGACATTTCCCAAAGTCAGAAAGGTAAAAGTACCAGTGCTGACTGAAATACAGTACGGTATATAACTGGTATAACTGAGAGATTTAATGCTTTTGATATTTACAGAGTGTTTCGAGAAAAAGTTAGCTGTTGTCCATATGTCTTTGAAGAACATTAGTGAAAGAATGAGCAACGAGAAAGTGAGGATATCATTTGACGTGAAGCACTCTGTTAAGACAGCAGCAGCCAGAGACAGACTGCGGGAGCAGATGAAGGATCTAACTCAGAGGCAGGCCGCCCTGAAAGATTTGTTGATGAAACAAGCCGAGTTGACAAGGTGCCTGAAACAAGGTTCAGGCCCCATAGCAGAAAGCCAGGTTCAGAGAGTGCAGCCAAATGAAAAATCAAAAGCATTTGCAAATAAAGTGAATGAGTGGATGAATAAAAATCCTGTAATGTCAGCTTCTCAAAATAATTCTCTTCTTGCATCTGCACTTCAAACCCCAAGCCAAGTGAGCATGGAGAAAAGGAATGAGTTCTGTAAAGGTCAGAAACAAGCCAAGACAACACCAGTGGTAGCTGGAGTACAAAGATCTGGAAATACACAGGTGAGATATTATTACATGTTTGTCCTGGAGATAGACAGCAGAACTACTGGTATATTGATATGAAAGACACAATTTTAAAACACTATGAACATTATTATTGCAGACACTGCATTCTGGGACAGGACTGCTTTCAATACCAATGAACATATCTAAACAAGCAGAAAACATGAATTTGAAGACACAAAACATTCCCACTCATGCAATCCAACATCCCAAAAGTATATCATCAGAAATGGGAAGCAATCAAACAATAATTTATGTGTATCCCCAAAACTCAAAAACAATAAATACAGAAAAGGTTTTGGCACAAGTTCAAACACAATCAAGAAATCCTACCCCTGTTCTCCTGTCTTCATCCGTTACAAAAATAAATCCTCAAACAAAAGCACCAACAATGCAATCGTCTCAAAGCTTTAAGAGGCCATCAGAAACCATGAAATCACCACCTCTTTTTAATCCAAATTCCGTCCTAAAAAAGACTCTGAAATCCCCTCCAGTGCAGTCGGCAGTTAAACCATCCTTTAAATCCCCTCCTGTTTCTCTTCTGAGATCAGCAGCAGAGGAGAAAAACATATCTCCAAGCACCGTGTGTTCCAGTGATGTCTTTCCCGTGTCTTGTAAAGAACTCGGAAGGAGAATACAGGAGCGGATTGCTAGTCAGAGAGAGGCTGAATCACAACAACTATCTCAAAATCAAATGCTATATTCATCACAAGGAAGTGATCAAGTATCACTTTATGGAGTGAATGAATCAAATGGTTGGAAAAAACAGGGAGCTCCAGCAAATATCATTTCTTCTACCAATTCTCTGGAAGAGCAATGTAGTACAAAGGCAGCTGCAGAAAATATGGTAAGAATATGTACCAGTAAATAATCTGGCAATTTGAGTTATTTTGATACTCATACAATTGTGCTTTGTGTGACAAATCATCAATCAGATCATATTTTCAGAATGAAAACATCTTTCATTTCTTTTAAGGAAATTGGATGTGAACAATCACAATATGAGAAGTATGGTGGTCTGAAGTTCCCTCCCTTGAAATCTCTCATAGATTTACAAGTCCTGTATCCAGCAGAAAATGTTTTAACAGCTCAGTACATGGGGAAAGTTTTCACAGCATCTTTGAACATGATGGGCAATATCGAGAGTAAAGGGGGAGAGGTCTTTAACACACCTATGAAATGGCTCAGTGCAGTGAAAGGAGGGGAGGTAGTTAAAAAGGCACAAGCTTACAGAGAGGTAAGTTAAACATGTGATACTGGTGACATGTATCCAGTTTTGTTCAGCACAACAACACTGTTTTTCAAGCACCTAAGGTTAATATTCATCATTAAATAATTTAAGTGAAAAAATGATACCTGGTACCTACATAATCCCTTTGGATTTATGCATCTGCAAGACAATTCCATAAATAATGGTATTATTTCATACAAAGTGTCTTGTGAATGTATATAATAGTCTTATTCTTGAATGTCATTTTGCAGATAAAGTATGATGGCCATCCACTAAAAAGTTATGTAGATGGTGAACAACAAACTTCAGTTGAAAAAATCAAGGGTATTTTATTGCATGTATGATTATACATATGTAGATGTGATTATTGTAGACAGTAAAGACAGATGAACATTTCCTAATCCAACTCATTGATTCCTTTATTATTCAGTGTTAAAACAAAGAAATGTCCAGGAAAACCAAGAGACAAATGGCCATCCTGAACACAGAAATGAGACATCAGAGTAAGAACCATTGTTCATTATTTTAAAATTCATTGTGATCTTTCTACTTAAAAGAAACAGTCCTCGCTATATCTAATTCTTTTTCTTAGTTTTTCCAGGGAAGAGGATTGGGAAGACTACATATTTGTAGCTGATTCTTCTTCAGAAATTGTTAACAGATGGGAAAACCATAAAGCATTGTATCATATCTCCTCTGTATTGATTTTAAATATTTAGAATATTTAGTATTTTCTTTCACAGACTAATGGATAATGAGGACAGGGAAATGGCGGATCTACTTTTTCAATGCAAAATTCAGTTGTTGGATAAAACAGACTTGGTTCCAATGGATGATCTTCCAGAGAATTTCTGGAGCAGTGATTTCAGGGACGTGCATCTATCTTATTCTTTCTGGAATCAGTTAAATGACTGGAAAACTCCTGCAGAACAATTGACATGATTATAAAATGCTATATCAAACAAAGACAAATCTCTTTACTGTTAAACGACATTTTATTTTTTATCACAGATTGAATAAAAAAAATATGAAAGACATTGGTATTAATTAAAAAAATTTAAAAGATTCTTCAAATATCTTAATCCTGAGATACATGTACATGTACACTGTATATATGAACAGAGAAACAGTGTGTACAACTGTTTCTGACTTAGGTGTATACAGTGTATTTATGTTCAGATTTTGTCATATGGATTCACAAGGGCCATGTTATAGTTGGAAGCACTGGGTTCATCAAAGGTTGACAGGCAGATATCTGGTACTCCTTGAGTCAGCTGATCCTTGGAGAAATCATAGACCTGTATTTCTCCTCGAAACCTGATTAAATAAATGATGCAATTCATATTGGTACATGCATATATGGACATGTCAACTCTTTGCTCAATTGTTTAAAAATATTACACAGGTACTTGCAACCCTTTGAGTGTAGAGTATAAATGTATAATAATTACCTCCTGTGTGTGCTGTTCTCAAATTCGTCAAGGACTGGGAATTTAGAACAAGGAACATTTCCAAAAACAAGTTTTTCTTCTGAAAATCTGCAGTGTCTAACTGGATGTCTGTAAAATAATGATAACATTGGTGATGAGGGCTAACTTTTTCTGCTATTAATTTCCTGCATGTTTATTTATTGCTTCCATGTTAACTTAAAAAGAGAGAGTTGAAGGTGAAATTTTGACACAACAAAAGTTATTGTACCTGTTGTGAATTTCCCATAGTTTTCGAGTCATGCGCAGGTCCCACACAAAAACAAATCCATCGTAGCCCCCTGAGATGATCTTCCAGTCATCCATCTGTACCGTCGTGATCTGGTACATGTGGCCGGTGAAGGAAGCCACTGGGTTACTGGTCCTGGTGTCATAAACTCGCACCCTGAAATCATCAACATCAATCAGTACCCAGAAGAGATTGAAGGCAGGAAATCTATCTCTAATAAATGTGTAATTCTTTTTTTCTTAATTTTAAAAAAGTTTCAATAATTATTTGGTCAGTAGCACATACCTTCTATCTACACTGCCAGTCACAAAGTTATTAATGGGACTAGATCTTAAATTTATGCAGGAAATTTCCCTTGTGTGCCCATACAAATCTTGTAGCTCTTTGTTCGACTGTATATCATATAGTTTGACCTAAAAAATAACAGAAATCATCTTGCTCATTATATTCCATTTGGTTTTGATAAAAAATTAATGAGTTGAAAAATTTCACAGTGAAAAATTGCTTACCCCACCACATTATCTGCAAGGGTTGTCTCAAAATTGCATAGACTGAGCACAATACTTAAATTCTGTTCACTGTAATTTTGTCAGACATCTGTATTTTGAAAATTGATCCTTTGTTGATCCATACCCCAAAATTCAAATTGTGCTTTATATTTTGAAGGAGATACAGAATAATTTTTATCAGCTGGTTTTGGCAGGTGGCACAATGAACGACGTTGAAAATATCTAGCCTTTATGTCATTGTTAAATCTTTCACATTGTTTAGGAGAACATTAACGTTTTATTTCCAAAAATGTCTAGATAACAATATTTTCCTTGAGTATGTACCCAGCTTGGACACTCGCTATGTATTTCTAGTTTAAAAAAAAAATTTAAGAACAAACAATCTGCCGACACTAAATATATCCTGTATTAAAAAAAATTTAAGAACAAACAATCTGCCGACACTAAATATATCCTGTATTACTTGTCTATTGTCCGTCTTTCCATAATGTCGTTAAGCATTTAATGTCGTCGTCCATTTCTAGTTGTCAAGGTTTCTTTTTTCAATTGATGCCATCATACTCGTCTAATTTATTTTTGTTGTTGCTTGACTACTAAGTCATAAAATGCAGTTCTATATCGATTTTGTTTATTTTATTTAGTAAAAAAATCAATATAGAATTTTTCCCCCAGATGTTTACAAAATTTTATTAGTTGCTGGTGCACCGCCTCAAGTGCTGACGTCACCATTTTGCGCCGCATGTTAAAGATTTTATCTAGTATGCTTTCATTTTACCAATAAAATCTCCAATTATATTTGATATCAATGCATATATAAACTGTAAATTACATCAACCCTTCTTGGTACAAGTTTCATCTTTCTGCATCTTCTATTAACAACCCCACTTGTCTATGCTTTTTTGGGACAACCCTTGTACACACACTCATATATTATTGCACTGGATTGTGAACACTGATTTAACCAACATGTGATACTCTTATTGGTTAAATTTTATTATAATGAGAATACTGTGATAAAGGATCAAATAGGGATCACATAGGGATCACAAACCTTGTGTTGGAGAGCAACAGCCAATGTTTTGCTTTCTTCTGACACATCAATAGCAGAGATGTGCATGTCTAGAATATTGTGAATCTCTGTACACTGTTGATTTAGGTTCTCTGTGTTGTACAGACAGACTTTAAACCAGGTAGATACAGCCACTTTTGGAGAGGTGATCACTGGCTCAAACAACTCTATATGTTGGATCTGTAAAATACAACACATCTTTTTTTTAATTTGTTCAAATGAACAAAAATTACTGATGTAACAAAGTTTGGAAATCAGAAAATCTTATTAAATTCTTAAATCAATTGTGATTTTCTTCTGATTTTCCTACAAACATTTAAGGTTTAATCGATAAATACTATGATCTTGGACTTTCAAAAATCTTCAAAACACAAGATATTCTGATCCCAGATGAAATAAAGTATTGAATACATAAATGACTGAAATACATTGTGACTAACCGACTGCCATTATTTTAAAAATAAATCCGAGTACAACAGTAAACTACAATAAATAATGTCCCTTTTACGTGTACCGTACATACTTCTTTATAATCTTATTACATCTACAGTATCATACTTTTATTAGAAGAAGTCCTTAACTGATATCACTCTTTCACTCTTGCTATTTTTACACTTTATTCTTACCCACTGTTGGACGTCTACTTGTTGTGTTTGGAATGAACCAGATTTTTTCTGGTGCACATGAAGAAATGGCCCAGCTGCTGTAACCACAGAGTCTGATAGATCTGATAGCTGGAGGTGAGAGATCTTGTTTGAATGACCATCAACAAACGTGTAACATGGAAGAGTCTGACTACCCTGTAACTGCCAAATGTCCAAATTTCCTAGAAAGAATTTAGTTCTTTAATTAAATAATTTTTTAAAACCATAATCATATTTGGTTGGAAATTCAATCATCACACTACCATGATCTCTTACTCCTTAAACCTTTCTGGGAAAAAATGAATTGCGGAATCAGACTTCATGTACCTATTATTACTTTCAATATTCTATATTGCATTTTTAAGGTCAAGATCTAGTAAATGAAAGGTGCCTACAGAGTTATGAAATTAAAGATATAAATTCTTTCAATGATGCCTCATAACAATAGCATTGTTTGATAGGGTGAAACAGGGCTTAAAGTTTTGGTAAACACAATGAAAAATCTTGTTTTAAACTGTCATTTTCAAAGATAATATGAAGGAAATAAGTAACAAATTTCAGAATTTTGTCTACGGTATTTTTGACTAATGAAATATATCTAATATGCCTACAGTTTCTCCAAAAACTCAATTAAACAAGCTCTTGGCCTCCTCTTTAAAATGATGTCAAATTGAATATAGGTATCGGGATTACTTTTCCCATGATTTAATATAGAATGTTAAGAAATTGCTTCATTTTCTACATAATTCCTTTAAATCCGTAAAGTACAGTAAAAAGATTCATCAAATCAATAACATGTATTCATGATGTCCTAATGGTTCTAGCACCAAAAAGACACTCTGAAATCATTTACTAGATCTTGACCTTAAGTAACATGCATGTAAATTATGAAATGATAAAATGTACTCAAATTTTATTAACCTTGTTCAAATGCAGCAGCAACTTGTTTTGTTGATGTTGAAACCATGGTAACATAGTTTGTGATTGTGCCCTCTTCTGCCTCTTCATTGATGATTAGTGAAGTATTTGAGGGCTGAAGCACAAAATCTTCTTCATTCTCTATGTCCCACACTTTTACATCACCTTTAGTATACCTTCAACAATTATGCATTTCTATAAGATATGCATTTCAATACTTCACCATCAGAATTCAAAAAGTTATGTTGTTGAGTTGACTTTTCATTTCCATTCATTTTGATATTTTAATGTCTCAAAAATCACATGTAGGTTTGTTTTTACCCTGCAGCGACAAAGTTGCAGCAAGAATGCACACAGCATAAAATTCCACCAGGCATGTGCTGCAGTTGTCTTACTTCTCCTTTTCTCTCCTGTAATAAAAGAAAAATCATCAGTTTTATAATCATCCAAATATCACCCCAAAAAAGTAATGTAGGGTACTATAGGTGTACCAGTATCAATTTCACCTCAGTCATCTACATCTTTAGTTTACCTTCCAGTTGGACAGCACAAGCTTTTTTTGACTAACACTTCGTCGGACTATCTCTTTCCAGTCAATCCTTTCGACAGCCAGAGTGTCTTCCTCATATCCTAGTTCATGGCAAATTTTGCACCAGAGAAGTTCATCCTCAGCAAGGCTTTTCCAACTTTTACTGACCTAATAAAAACACAAAATTTCAATTTTGCACTGTATTGACAATAACTCTCTTCCACTGTAAAATTAATAAACATAATTATAATTCAAAAGAATCTAGAAAGATCAACATACCTGAGCACATCTGCATAGGTCTAGCATACTCAGGTGCTGGAATATCTTCACAGCAACTTCTCTGGGGATTGAGAGGTCAAAGAATGGAATTTCATTGATTTCATCCTGAAATATATATAAATACATGATGCTAGTTCTCTCACATGTGCATTCACACTGCAAGACAGTAATCTCATTAATTCATCATCTCAGTTCAGGTAAATGATAAAATATGTCAAGAAAAGGGAAACAATGGCAAATCATTGATGATACTGTTACAGGTATATACAGGTATTTATAAAAGTATGAGAGAAATAATGCTGAAGTGTGTGAGAAACAAACCATTTACTAGGAATCTTTAGTATATGGGCACTAACTACATACAGATGTGGCAAGATATGGTCAAAACAGAAATGTGATTATACACTGTCTGAGTACATTATTTGAGTCATTAAAAAGCCTTATATATTTTACCAAATCTGAAATAAATTTGTCTAGAATCCTTTCTCTGGCAAATCCATCATTCTGATTCACTCTATCTGAGAAGATGTCTTTGAGTTTCACTTTCTTGGCAGTATTATTCTTAGTCTGTTGCTCTCTATGTCTCTTAGGGTTGTCTTTCACAACAGGGATGATATCTAAGTCTTCATGCAGATTCTTTTTGTCAAATTTTAAAAGGTTGCACACAATGTCAAATGGGTAATAAGCAACCTCTGGCTTGTTGTTGATATTGTCCGGTTTAGAGCTTGAGGAAATAATATTATCATTGAATTTTATGTTGACACTATTCGGTGATACTGTCACGTTTTGGTTTTTTGAGGTTGTTTGGATGTTGCCTCCTCCACCATCATTAGCTTCATCTCTTTCATCACTTTGTTTCTTGTTTAACTCTTCTCTCCACTTTTGTCTAAACACCTCTAAGTCACCAATACTTGCCATTTCTATTCAAATACACGAGAAACACCTTATAACAATGGTTCTAGCATTGAAAATCGTAAATGCTATATATAATAAACGAATGAGCAACGAAGTCTTATTGTTGTTGATCTCTATTCCTGGTACACCAAACCCGATTTAAATAAATCCTACAAAAAAGGGGGGGGGGGGTGGTCACTCAATGTTCAAGAATCTTAGATAAGGTCACACCACATGTACATTTTTCTTTTTGTACATATTTGCTACACACTAGTACCAATATGTTTTTTTTTTGACATTTTATTTAAAAATCACCCCCCCCCCAAAAAAAAAAAACCTGTTGGCATAAGCCTTGTAAAAAGGCTTGTTTACATAACAAAAAAGTCTGAGCTTTGTATCTTGCTTAAAACTCGTCGACTGAAATAAAAAAATAAAATTTGACCAAAATTGTAACCATGCCCCTATAACAATGTTAAAGGGGTATATAGCCACAATTTTGGTGGGTTTAAGACCTTTAAAGTCATTCGATTTTTCTATTTTCCTCAAAGATAACAAAATGTCTACAAGTGCTCTACATTTTATTGAAATAACATTAATTAGGATAAAAAATTAAAACATTTGGTATAAAAATATACGAAGTAATATTAAACATATAACTAATGGGAGGTAGAGATGTTTCTATATGGATGTGTCAATTCTTCCATGAACAAATAATTATAAGCTGTAATCAAACCTTACATAGCACCATAGTATATACTAATATACATCCCTAAATGTTCTTGATAGCACACTAATACATATCCTCTTCAAATAAACATTAAATATTAAGTAAATGATACAAGAGAATTAAATTACAATATAGTCAATACAACAAAATTTTACAGTCTGATTTTAATGATTCAAAAGAAGAAAAATGAAATGACAGGTATGAACACAAGAACACACATGTATTGTGGCTTTGTTGATATTCATTGGCATAATTTTTGATGGGTTTTGTAAATTTTAGAGAATAGATCATTTCACGGACAATTACTCCATCAAAACAAATATTTGTCTTCATTACTTGATGAACATTTGATTCTTTTGAATGCATGAAATCTTGGGGCTCAATGAATAATGATGTAACACTCTTAGCCATTCTTGGTCTGAGTTTATAACCACATCTCACCAGTAAATGTACATATACAGTAATACAAATATTCCTTACAGTATAAACATGAATACAAAGTGAAAAGTTATAAAAATATCTTTAAAAATTACATTTCTTAATGAAAGTTAAATTTTGTACTAAAAAGAAATATTTAAGAATTAATATCAAAATTATTACATAAAGATTTACAACTGCCAGTAAGTGAAAAGCAGTTTATAAAAATAATATGGAAACTTAGACACATTGTGGTTTAAACAATTTCAATAAAAAAAAAAATTTTGACACATGTAACAAGTAATAGAGATAAATACACGATACAATAAATAGCAACAATATAAATGAGAAAAAAAATCACAGTGCAACATACAATTTTTAAACTTTTGCTTCTTTCCTGGTGCACATACATGCATATATTCTTGTCATATTCAGGATACAATAAAATCACGTAAATGTACCTCCAAAGTAAAAAGGGACAAGAAAATGTTCGACAAAAGCGGTGCAAAGTATCTGCTTAATTCTTCATGTCAACCACTGTAACTAAAGATTCCCTTAATGATTTAATATATTTAAGATGATTTTTTAAGTTCCTTTTTAAGGGCCTGGAGATCGTTGTACAAGTTACGATGCAGAAGTTCCGAGGCACACAGCAAACCCCCAAAGAGAGCCCCAGTCAAACCTGCCGACATGATGTCCTGACCTGTAACAATAATTCATTAAAAATATTAAGTAAAACGATTATTAACTTAATTGACAAGTGTTGTAATTTTAAAATGATATTCACTTATAATCAATAATAGGTGATTTTTGAAAAGTAACTTTATGTAATATTCCTTTCTTGTATTCTTTTGTGTGGGCCAGTACACTATTAGATGGTTTCTGTAAATTTGCAAATACTTTACATTGAAATGGTAAATTATTTGTGATTCCAAATACCACTGAACTTAAAGCTTTATTTTTTACCAGTGAGGTAAAGCCCGGGAATGTCCGTCTTCGCTCGTAGCTGTATGGCGGGTTCAGGCAGAAACCTCTGCATGTTATGATCCAGGCCGTACATCTCTCCATGTTGGAATCCCAGGTAATATTTGTTACTGAGGGGGGTCCCCACATCAAAGTACTCTACCTGAAGGTCACAAACACAAAGGTATTTCAAGAAAAGTTAAGTTAAAATTAAAATTAAAAATAGATAGAAATAGTTTTAATAAATATTTTTGGATCTCTAGAAAAAAAAAATACCAGTACCAGTTTCTCTTAAGAAAGTACCAAAAGTATGCCATGAAAACAATTACCGGTACATAATATAAAATATATTTTAAAAAAAATATCAGAAATTAAATGCGTTATTCCTTACTTGGCATAATCAATTTCTCTTCAGAATCATAATGTTTCACAGTCTCATGAATGATGATAGCATTAACATTGATCCCCTACCTTTCCTTCAATGTTTGGGTATAGCTTGATGCAGTGCTGCAGCATCTTCTTGCCAATGATGGTTTTCAGGTCCTCATAGTCCTCGCCCCGGTGCTTGACCCTGCCCTCCTCCCACTGCTGGAACCAGGAATACTTAGACAGGGTGATCAGCAGACAAGTTGATTTATCTGTAAGCAGTGCATGTATTACAGTGCTTACATGTTAAATATTTCTACAGTGATAAAATCCATATCATATCTCTGTGAAAATAGAAGAGGAGTTGTCTAACAAAGATAAAATTCTGTGAAAATTATAAAAGTGAAAATTTCTTTGATGGGGTATTTAACATAAAATAAATGAGAAGAAAGATGTAACTACTATTACAATGTAGGTTTGTTTGAAACTGGTTTAATTGACATATTTCAGCACTGACTATCTTATATTCACCCTTGGATTATGTTCCATTTGTCAATTATCAGTTTAATATCAGTTTTGTAAAATATTTATTTAGTTCACTGTTATCCAGTACCCTTAAGACCCTGATTTTTTTACTCACTCACTAATGTTTATCTATAAAGCTGTACCTATCACAAACATTATATATTTCACTGATAAAGTATATCACCAGCTTTCAATGAGACTGCACAGATGATGCACACTGTAATAATATACCTGGGTTTCTGTCATGCCAGGTGGGATCTTTGGCCGATGGGAAGGAGACAAACATCATGGGGACCTCAGCATCTCTCACCTTGTCCAGCGGCATTCCTATGTAGTCCTGAAATGCTTGCTCCAAATCTGGTCTGATGAAAAACAAAATCAAGAAAAATTACTCACTGTGAGTTAATAATATTGATATGTCTCCTCCATTGCCAGTGTAAACTACTGTACCTTGTAAAGCTCCAGCAGTTATGGGCCTGTATTCCTAGCTCCTCTTTGGTCCCATTCAGTCCAATAAAGACTGTCATATAGGACAAGCTTTCTCCCAGCTTGTTAATCAGAGGGTATAAACCTATGTATGAAAAAATTGCCACATTGTTACATGAACAAAGTATATATCAGATATCATGTGAGCAGAGAAATTGAACATCTACCATGATATCCTAAAAACAAGGTTTTTTAACATGTCATGGACCTTACAACCAATTAATGGCACATTCAAGGATGATGTCTGCATAGTACTTACTGGATTTTGAAGCCACCTCTTTAGGCAGAATACGGAGAAAAGTATTAGAAACTCCTGCATCTGTCACAATATTATCAGCATAAATTTCCACCTGGCCGTCACCTTTCTGAACTTTCACACCTAAAATGAACACATTTCATGGTTAACAAAAAGATACATTATACACACTTATAACAAATTCAGGCTTACAGCAATCTCAGTATAAATATACTAGATATAATGAGTTATGATTATAATGAATAACAATTGCTTGCCCTAAGCATTTGCTAAAACCATGTTTTACTGTAACGGTATATTACGTTGTTCATGTACATACCACTGTATATATAAAGTACTTTTTTTGCCCACACCTACCCACAGCTCTGCCTGAATTCATGATGATCTCTGACACTGGGGCATTGACTAGGACCCTCCCTCCGAGTTCTTCAATGACCTGTACCATCTGGAAGGGGACTTCACTGGGCCCACCTCTGATGTAGTAAGCTCCAGAAAAGTAGTGCCTCATCACAGTGGTGTGGAGTCCAAATGGACATCTTGAAGGTACCACACCTTCAGAAAAGAGTGAAATCTAGGAATATAACAAAGGGATATTTCCAAAACAAATACAAATCATCACTAAAGAAGCGATGTAGGACACTGTATCAAACCCCTTGTACAAATTGTACAAATTCCTATGGCCAATGAAAAATGAAATACGGTAAAAAAAAAAAACCATATTTTTTCATATACCAGTAAATGGTGAATTTCATAAAACTGAACACAAAGCATTCAAATTAATTAAAATGCAACATTATTATATGCTCAAGAATTTAAAAATTTTAAAGCCCAGGAAAATTCTACCATAATCTCCAAAGATATATGAAAGTGTCCCTTTCAGCTCCTCATCCTCTGTGAGTCCTTCCAGAACCTTCTTCAGTGTGATCCTCCCAAACTTAGCATAAGACTTGAAGACAATGTTGAACAGTCCAGTAGATATTAACAGCCTAGCTAACCATTTTGGCAAAAGCTTCAGCACAAAGTAACCCTCAAAGAAGTTTCGGGATTCCTAAAGAATAAATCATCAAGAGGCCTACAGGCCTTCATAGTCACCCGAGTACCAAAATCCTTACATAGACCTGTCAGAAAGTCTCATTTTTGCATTTTAAACTTCATTTTGGAGTCTAAACCCTAATCTGTGACTCCTCTGAATGCTACCCCGCTTTATTATTTGATGTTCGGAAAAATTGCTAACAGATGATGTACGATGACGGACAAAGACCAATTGCAATAGGTCACCTGAGTGACTCAGGAGACCTCAAAATCATTCAGTGCAGCAAAAATGTGTGCATTAGAGTTTCACTGTAAAGGTATAACTTCATATACGAGTACATGTATTACAAAAGATTACCAAAAAAATGAACAATACAAAAAAAAACAACAGTACAACCCATATACATGTATTGTATAAATTATTATATGCGACCTAAGTTAATGATTCTGGTAAAGCTATTATAATAGCAAAGGTGAACAGTAAATTTAGATTGATTTCATTTTCTAAAGAAGCACTAACCCTCAAAAGTTTGAAAAAGCTTTCGATGGCGTCCTTTTCTTTTGGAAAGCATCTGATGAGATTCTCTTTCAGTTTCTTCTCATCTGACATAAAGGGGTATTTCCTGACTTTCTCTTGATGGGGATCTCCCATGGCAACCTTGATATACAAAAACATGATAGTTTGTCAGCTCTTGGACTAAGAAACAATTACCTTTCAATACTGATTACTTGTTACAATGACTTTGATACTTATGATATAATAGTGAACTGTGGTTTATATGACTTGGACACCGACAGCAAGTGAATGTGCTGCTTACAATATCGTATGCGTCATCCATCCTGGGGTACTCCACACGCCCACCTGTCACCTGGTCCATCATCACTCGGTCATCATCGTGTGGTGCCATTTTCCCAATGTAATGGACACCTACCATGCAGGTATTGATTAGATATATTTTCACTCAATTACATTTTTGTTCTATAATTTTTTTATCTACTGGTAAACCATAACTTGTGAAAAATTAATAAAAATGTTTTTCCAAAATTTGAGTTTCCCATACCATAAAATAAATTGCATGTTAATATAATTGACCTCCATACTTTGATAGTATGTGTACCTGTATTGGATGTTTAATATATGGAATTAGTACCTGTATCAAATTCAAATCCTTTATCATGGAAGGTATGGCAACATCCTCCGGCCTGGTCATGTTGCTCTAGCACCAGTACTTTCTTGCCAGCCCGAGCAAGCAGAACCCCCACACTCAGACCTCCAATCCCACTACCAATGATCACAGTGTCCAAGTTCTCTGGGACTTTATCTGCCTTGAATCCTGGAGGAGAATTAACAGAGAAAAACTTCAGGTTATACAAATTTAATTGAGGGACCAAAGTAAAAACTTTTTTACATACCTGGTAAAGAGTCATTTGTTACATGTTTCTAGCTAATTTCTTGAAAAAAAAACCCTCCAGATTTTGTTACAAATTGATCTTAATTTTATAAAACATACAGTTACCTTCTTTAGAATAATAAAATGATATTCCTGTCATGAGAAAAACTAATTTTATGATATATAAATATATACATGCGTAACAAAATATCTAGCAATACAGATCATGTTGAATATTAATTAGACTTGACCATATACACATCTTTTTAAAAATTTAATTTTGCATAAAATCTAATATACGTATGTGAACAATGTAGTTGTCAGTAGTGGAGATTTTTATATTTTGCACTCATTAAAAATCCAATTGAAGATAGCCAGTGCAATGATGTGTACCAGGGATTAGTTTATCAACCAAAGATCATGAAGATACACAATATATTTTATTTATAGTGTATGCATGGATTGAATATTTTTAATTCTATAAAAACAGCTAATTGTGTCTCGTGGGATTTACGTACACGTTAAAAAAAAAAAAACATCACATAAAATATGAATTTCACATGAAAAACTTTGGATGAAATAAATTCCTGTGATTTTGTGTCAATATATAAGTAATACAAAACAATTTTAAATTCTTCTGAAGTTGTGCGCTCATTATATGAACAAATAAAACTATTTATTTCATCATACTATGTATATGACCTTTATACAAACAAATCTGCAATTTAAATCATGCAATAAAAAATGCAATAACATTCTTTGTTCTGTCTACTGGTAGTCAAGCTGAACAATCTGATGAAATTCATATACCCGGCAAGTACTGTTTAAGTGAAAACATCCCATCATTATCATAAATTAACCCAAACATATTTCTATGGTGAAGACGCATTAATTTAACACTCAGATCAGTGGCATTTCATAGTTATGTTTTCAATATGCTGTAGAACAGCCTTGTATATATACTATTCTGGCATTTTAAATTAATAAATAATAATGAATAAATGCATGAATGTATTGAGAATTGTCAGACATTATGACACACCATGAAGCATGTGTTCCGTTTATCAAGATTTACAATATTATTCATCATCAGTAATCTATCACAATTTGTCTACCACACAATTAAAACACATTACTCAATGTTGATTTTGAGGTCTTAGAAAAACCACCCTTAAACATTAGACTGGATACATATGCATTCTAGCCTGGTTTCTTGACATTGAAAAAAAAACGTAGATCTCCATATTCTTTTTTTAAAACTCTTCTTGTTAATAATGTCAAAACAGAATTAAATAGGTAAAGATACACATCATATTAAATACACGACCTGGTTTCATGACAGTTAAATTTTTTTTCAAAATGAAAAATCAGCAACAAAAAACTTTACAATTCAAAAACGAATTTTTGTCAGGTTTCTGTATCAATTATTAAAATGTGTTAATTTGAAAGTATATATATATATATATATATATATATATATATATATATATATATATATATATATATATATATATATACACACACACACACACACACAGTGTGTGTGTGTGTGTGTGTGTGTGTGTGTGTGTGTGTGTGTGTGTGTGTATATATATATATATTATTAATGTACCTGGTAAATGTAATGAATTGAAAATATTTTTATTCATTGTATATGAAATCCTCTTTAAAAGTTAGAATAAATAATAACGAAGTCATTATTCTAAAGGTATCTGAAGAACCCCACTAAAATTTATTGTTAAGATTCTTATTGATTTTTAGAACCACACCCTTGGCACTCCATGTTTACTTAGCAGAAAAGAGCTAATGTTGTATAATAATTGACACAATTTTGTATAGATTCCTTAACAGTAACTGTGGTACAAATTTGCTGGGCAAAATGATATAGTTTGGTGAAATATGCGTAGCATTAATTGTTTAATCTACGTCATTTAATAATTGTCTATACCTATACTTAAACCTCGCCAACATTTATCAATTTGCCTTGAAGAAGAGCAGTACCAGTTACCGTGAAGGGATCTATTGTAATCAGTATGTGATTTATTACGAGGGTAATAATCTCTCAATTTGGAACAGCTTCTTTATTCTTGCTGCCTATATATTTCAATCTAAATTCTACATCATATTTCATAATTTTTGAGTCAATCTGTAATTGTATCCAGGCTCTCTTGATCCAATGTTAGCTAGAATACACATCAAAATGGTGTGGAGCAGATTACTATGTATCAGCATTTCGATAGAATTCTTAAAGATTGGATAAGTGCCTAGTTTTCAATCAAAGGTTTGTTCTACAATCACTATTCGTTTAGTATGCGTTCATTAATTAATTAATTAATTAATTAATTGTTCAATCATTTCAAATCTTTAATTCATTTAAGATGAACCTACGAATTAACATTTGATGACACCGATCTCAATATTACATGTAGATATATTTGCTTACTTTGTTTGAGAATTCGGTCTCTTTCTTTCTGGTCACTGACAAGTTGCCCCACTGGTCGTACATGTCTGGGAGAGAATGGGTTTTTTGCCGGTTTCGGTCCAGAAAAGAACACAGATAATGCAAGAATAAACACAGTCAATAGAACTGTAATGCCTAATATGTAAGGATTCCCAACAAGATACTGTATAACACTTGTTATCATCTTGAACACCTGCACCTGGCCTTGAAAGATGGTGAATGAACTTTGTACCAACTCCCAGCTGGTCGTCTGTTTATATTGTAGGTATTTTTGGACTACCGAACCCGATCTGATATTTGTAAATTGTTTTATTCAAATTCCTCTATTCAACAAATCTCACATCAAAAAAATGACAGAAGGAAAATTACATCAATAATAGTAAGAAAATATATTTAAAAAAAAGATTGATATGCATACATTATATAATAAAATCATTAGAAATGTCTTTACTCTGAGATTTACAAAAGCATAAATAAGGAATGGTTTTATTTCAAGTATATATTATAGGTTTCTTTCTGACAGCTATAGAAACTCACAAAATTTATAATCTCAATAACATAAATAACATAATCTATAAGCAAGACATTATGCACTAATTCCTGTATATTTTCTCTAAATGCAGCTTCGTTATTTCTGCTTTTTTTCTGAGTCTTCTGACTTCTTAAGTTCTTTCTGGAGAGCCTGCAGATCGTTGTAAAGATTACGATTCAATAAGGCTGATGCGCACAATAGCCCACCATACAAACCACCTGCTAATCCAACTGACATCACATCCTGACCTATAATCAAATCATCTAGATTGAAAGAAAACTACAATACCATATGAAAAATTGTTTCATTCTAAAACTGTTTATAGTCAAAAGATAAAGGTTTGAACACTTTGAAAAAAAAATAATGAAAAATATTTCATCTTCAAAAAACTATTCAAAGAATCAAAATTATTATTATCAAAATATGAAAAGGAAAAGTGAACAATAAATTTGAACAATAAATGAAGAACATTATAATTAGTCACCTGTCATATAGAGTCCAGGGATGTCTGTTTTTGGTCGGAGCTGGATGCTAGTCTGGGGAAGAAATCTGGACATGTTATGATCTAGTCCATACATTTCTCCATGTTGGAAGCCAAGGTAGTATTTGTTACTGAGTGGGGTTCCTACATCAAAGTACTCCACCTAATACAAGAACAGACCCTATACAGATTACTAATTATTAATCACATTAAATAAGCAAATGAGTCTACTCTTTAATGAAAATAATCCAAAACTTATTCATTGTAACTATTCATATCTTTGTCTTTGAGAGAGGCATTTTCTATATGCATAAGTGACAAAATATTTGTAGAATTTCAAATTTGATTTTCATTGGGTCTTTGATGAATCTGAAACACACCTTGCCCTCCATTTTGGGATACAGTTTGATGCACTGTTGAAGCATCCTCTTGCCTATAGCTGTCTTGATCGCTTCGTAGTCCTCACCCCTGTGTTTGACCCTTCCATTCTCCCAATCCTCGAACCATTTGTAGTGAGACAAGGTGATGATCAGGCAGGTAGATTTATCTACAATAAAGGTCCTGTACAGCAAGCTGTGAAGATTTTTCTCATATTCAGTATTTTTTTTTCTCATTTAACATTACACATCTTTTACCATGGAGAGCTTTGATACATTTTTAAACTTTGAGGTCTTTGGATTTAAACGATATCTGTACCACACTAATAATTACCTGGATTTTTCTCGTGCCATGATGGATCCTTGGCTGAAGGAAATGAGATGAACATCATGGGTACGTCATGGTTTGGGAGTTCTTCTGTAGAGAGAGCACTGTATTCATCATACAGTTGTTCCAGGTCTGGTCTGAAATGATAAACATCATCATCATCATCATCATCATCATCACTACACAACAACCATGATCATTATCATTTTTGATTGAGTCTGACATGTTTTTAATATGACATTTCTTTAAAACATAGTTTGTATGACTGATATCTCTCTATAAAACATAGTAGTATTACCAGTGAATCTGCACAGTTAAACAGTGTTGGGGAGAAAGAAAAACATGTATCTTTGGATGTTTAACTGTATATTCTATGGCAAAAAGTTAAATCATTTGACTTTGTATAAGAAGGCTACATTGAAAGCTAACCTGGTAAAATGCCAACAGTTGTGGGCCTGTATTCCAAGCTCTTCCTTGCTCCCGTCCAAGCCCACAAAGACAGTTAGAAAAGACACACTTTCTCCAACCTTGTTAATCATGGGATATATTGCTAAAACAAAAGGTTAAAAAAAAAGCATCAATATCCAAATCCACCCACAATTAATTTAATTTATATATGGGCAATGAAGGTAGAACTAAAGAAGGTTATTTATTTTTTCTGCAATGCTCCCTACCTTAATAACCCCATGAACCACCAAAAATAGCATTTATTTTTTTTTATTGGAAATCCGTATACAACTTACATGATTTTGTGGCCACCTCTTTTGGCAGAAGATGAAGGAATGTGTTGGCTACCCCTGCATCAGATACCACATGTTTGGCAAATATTTCCACATCACTGTCACCCTTTCTTAGTTTAACACCTGAAAAATCAATAGAAAATTAAATAAAAAGCATTGCATGTTTATGTAGTTACATGTTAATACTATCCGTAATATACTGCACAACTAAATCATTTAAATTTGACACTTTCTAAAATGAAACAAAATGCTCTATGAAACAATTGTTTTCTATCTGTTTTGTAGTATCCTTTAAAAATACCAGTTTTTAAAATGTTAGACAGATGAAGTTGCTCACTGATTTCAAAATCAAACATGTGTATGGCTGAACAAAGTTAACAACAAGAAATACCAAAATCACTGTAAAATTAAACCTATGAATCACTAATGCACACTGACTTTCCATAAACTGACCTACTGCTCTGCCTTTCTCAGACATTAGTATCTCTGACACTGGGGCATTGACAAGGACCCGCCCATCTTTCTCCTCAATAACCTGAATCATCTGGAAGGCCAGCTCGCTGGGCCCGCCTCTAATGTAGTGGGCTCCACTGAAGTAGTGGCCAAGGATGACAGAATGCAGACCAAAGGGGGTCTTTGATGGGAAAACACCTGATAAAAATAGATACTTATGCAATATTTTCATTGTTATTCATTGAGTAGCAATTTTTATTGATTTCGATATTAATATCCATGAAATCAAATGTTCATCAAAGAAAGATATATGATAACAAACTTTATTGGTAGAACGATTAAAGACAATAAATTTATGTATCCTCGAAAACTGTATCACAAAATTTAGGAAAGGTGATGCCCACAAATACTGGTATTAATGAAACCACACACATTTTAAGTTAATAATTAAATAATAATTAATTTAAAAAATTACTTATTTCATGTCCTGAGTCAGATTGTAAAATGATTATTTAAGCAATATATTCATGCTTTTAAAGCAAACAATAGAATCAAAAAATTTAATCTAAACATTTTCGTTTAAAAAAAAAAATTACCAAAATTAGGCTCATTGTGTACGGCTTGTATTTTAACAAGCAAACAATTAAAATAAAGAAAATAGAAAAGTAGAGTCAAAATATTCTGAGGATAATATGTTACCATAATCTCCTAATATGTAGGACAGTGTAGCTTTTAGTTCTTCGTCATTTGTTACGCTGTCCAGTACATCTTTAAGTGAAAGTTTTCCGAATTTACCATAGGCTTTGAAAATGATGTTAATCAGTCCGGTGGAGACTAGAAGTTTTGCAAGCCATTTTGGAATAACTTTGAGCACTACACATCCAGTAAAATAATGTCTGGCTTCCTGAAAGTTAAAGGACAACATGTAGCTGTTTTGCTTTTACAATCTCATAAACCAGCTAGCTATAATATAGCTAATCTTTGATGTGAAACTTTGGGTTCTACCTTGAGCAACTTGAAAAACTTTTCTATTCCTTCCTTCTCCTTTGGGAATCGGGTAATCAAATTTTCTATGATCTTTTCTTTGTTGGACACAAATGGAAACCTGCTGACTTTTCCTTTCATTGGGTCTCCTATTGCAACCTTCAAAAACGCAATCAATCTGTATGAGACATACTGGTATATGCTATGATTGATTTGTGAAAAAACACCAATAAGCCAATTGCATTTTTAGGTCACCTGAGTGAACATTTTTAACTTCTTCTTAAAAACTACATGGCCAATTCTTTTCAAAATTGGTAAAACATATTTGGGGCAAGGGGAACATAAATTGTAAATTTTTCATGAATCTTGCCCCACAGGGGCCCTAGGGAAAGTGTATGGGCTATGGTACTCAGGTGGCCGTTAAGGCCTGTGGGCCTCTCGTTTGATATTTCAATGCACTATCTACTTCAATCTAGTATTATAAATTATATCAAATTGGTTAAAAACGTAGTTCACTGACTATATCATAGGCTTCATCCATTAGTGGATACTCCACCCTTCCACCTGTCAACTGATCCATCAGAACCCTATTCTCAAAAGAAGGGTCCATTTTCCCAATGTAATGAATACCTGAAATCAGTAAAAAAAAATCATGGTAAAAATAAAATCAATTATGTTTGATTAACAATGACAAATATTATATCTTTATTTGCAAGATGTCAGATGGAAATTATTTGCATGGCTTGGTATTAAAAGCAAAATTAAGTTAAACCTCATTATCTGTAAAATTTCTCTATCCAGAATATCATGGATGGTTTGAAGTTCTAGCCAAACATATCTTAACCATATCATCTCCAACTCTTGGACATATCATATATCCCTCTGTTCCATTGCATTTGAAATAACAAGGTTGTTTTCACTGTACCTGTATCAAATTCAAATCCTTTATCATGGAAGGTGTGGCAACATCCTCCAGCCTGGTCATGTTGCTCCAGCACCAGCACTTTCTTGCCGGCCCGAGCAAGCAGAGCCCCCACACTCAGACCTCCAATCCCACTCCCAACAATCACAGCATCTAAGTTCTTGGGAACTTTGTGGTTCTTAAATCCTTGGGAAAATGATGTTGTAAAATCAGTGAGCTTGTATATTTATTAACACCGCTGGATTTATATCGCAATTTATAGATGTACCATAAATACCACAGCTTATTGGTGTAACATTTAGTGTGAGTTTAAAAAATCTCATATTAATTAATAGTATCAAAATAAAAAATCATTGCTATATAGTTTAAAAAATCTCATATTAATAGTATCAAAATATAAAAAATCATTGCACATATAGTTTCACTATCAATTTTAAACATTTACATTAAAATCTAGTATTCATTAGCGTTTAAAATATTCAACATACGTTGTTTTAGTATTTGATCACGACTTTTTTGGTCAGTGATCAATTCCTGGACAGGTTTCACGTGTTTCACCGAGAATGGATTTCTCCCGGGTCTGGGCCCAGAAAATAAAACTGACAGCAAAAATATAAATACATAGAGAAGAAAAAGAATGACAAGGATATATGGATTATCTACAATGTATTGAATTGCCCTGCCAACAAATGCAAGAACTCCTGTATTCATCGCTATGGTTAATCGTTATTAGTTTTCTCTGCAAGAATATCGAACTCGAAGTGAAAATGTAAAAAAAATTGTTTATCTTCTATAATCTCACATTTCATCAAAAAGTTCGAGGGAAACGAGCTTTATTAATATTAAAGACAAAAAATACAAATTATGTAAATGGTATCTAGACAGTTAGAAAAATTTTTATCGGGATCGTTATGCATAAAATTTAATTTCAGTTTAAAAGACCAGAAAATATCGTGAAACTTGTGATTAAAGAAGAATCTACCATCATCTATCATAAATATGGCTGATGAGAAGGTAAATATGATGCACAATCGAAAATTCAACTTTTCAGCATTGACATGAGGTTCATATTTTTTATATTTACCTCAGCTTTTAGGAGGAACGTGTTCTTCAAAAACCTCCCCAAAGTGGAGAACAAAATTCAACCCAGACCTAGGTTGATGGTGATGGGGATAAGTGGATACTAAGCTTTATTAAAATATTTGTGTTGTTTTATTCTCTAGTTCTATTTCAATTTTGCATGTATGATTACTGCAGAAGCATATTGATGCTTCACCTACAAATAGATCATTGGTTGATGCTCAGGAAGAAGTAATATCTGATGAATTGTACTTTTTCACTTGGAAGTATTTGCTGCACAGGCCCCACCTGTGAGGATGCACAATTTACATATAAAAGCACAGGGGCTTGTGTAAAAACAAACATTGTTAAAAAAGTGGGTACCTCAGAGTAAAATAACAAGGGAGGATGACATCTTGGATATTGCCTCATTTCTCATTTAAAACGTTAATCTAGAAACATGCGCCGATTGGTATTCCTTATAAATGATTCTTCTTTAAGATCTAAACTCCAGTTTAATTTTATTTATGTCTACATCAACAAATTTTACCTTTTTCTTGCATAAATATCCTAAATCGACAACTCCTTGGCTTTTCCCATAACCAATCTGCATGACAGAGCTAGATTTCATGTGTTGTACTTTCGCTTTCTGCAGAAGCCAAGGAGTTGTCAATTTGGGATGTTTACGGAGAAATCAACAAATTTGTTAAATAAATGTTGGTGTATAAAAGAACTAAACCGAAGGTGTTATCTCAAAGAAGAATCATTTTTAAAGGAATAGAAATCAGTACATATGTTTAGTTTAACAATTTAAATGAGAAATTAGCTGATGAAGCGGTATCCAAGATGGTGTCTTCCATTTTTATTTTTTTCTCCGAGGTACCTACTTTTTTAACATTTATTTTTTTTTCTACACAAGCCCCTGTGATTAAAGTATTGTTCTTTGATCGCAATAAAATTATAAATTGTATGCACTTATTCAAAGCCAGAAGAAAAGTAATGTCCAATAAATGTCGGTGCATCATAGACAAACGGAAAATGTGAAACGAGAAAATAAAAACACAGAATCAAAGACAACATAAGAATTGAATAGTATGAGTTGGTATTTTGCAAAAAAAAAAACAAGTGATGTATACCATTATTAATTGTTGCAGGAAGAAGTAGTAGAATCCCCAGAAATACATTTTGAGCCAGTAGTTAGACTACCTGAAGTTGACGTCAAATCCCTGGAAGAGGATGAGGCAGAGATATTCAAGATGTATGTTTGTAATTAATCTCTTAGAATGTCATCTTTGTGGCTAATTATTTTCCAAATTTATTTGGAATTAGTAGCAAAATAAGAGATATGAAATATTTTCAGCTTTGTATATTTCCACCCTGGCTGCAGGTCTGTAGCTCTAGGTCTGAACGACATGGCAGCTACAGTTTTGTGCATGATAAAATCTAACAACACACAAATATTTGGGCTGGTTTTGGACTGAATAATCTTATTTTCATACACATCCTATATAAATATTTGAATAAAAAATAAATCTCAGACATTTAACTACAGATATTGTCACTTGCCACTAAATTTCTTTTAAACACCATCACCAGCCTCGCAAAGTAAAGTAGTGTAGTTTGTTTACATGTAAAAACTGATGACTTGATTTGCATATGAATTCAGGGCTCAAAGTTGCAACTAAATGGGTCTCAAATGCGACCTAATCTCAGGTTTTGTGAGTTAAATTAAAAGCAAATCGCCATGCCGCAACCAAGATATCTGTCTTGATCTTTTACGAAATTTTATATCGCCTAATCGGGGTCAAAATTCTGCAAAGTAACAAAATGGCAGACTATTTAATAACAATATACATTTATTGCATGATGATGAGGGAGATGTGAAGATTTAATTTTTCTGGGGAGGGGGTTCTAGCAAAACTAATAGCATTTTATGTCAAAATCAAATTTTTCAAGAGGCTGACTTTCACAAGAAATAAAGATTCACAAGGCAGTTCAACACTCTTTCTTTTTCCTATATAATGCATAGAGAAGATTATTTTTTTATGCACCCCTTCGAAGAAGGGAGGGCATATTGCTTTGCTGCTGTCTGTCCTTCGGTCGGTCCACCAATGGTTTCCGTTCATTTTCTTAGCAGAGAGTGCACAGACTGAAATGAAATTCGGCATACAGGTTTATCATAAGAATATCTAGGTCAAGTTCAATTTGGGGTACGATCGAACAATTTTTGACAGATTTATGCCCCTTGGACCTAGAAAAATTCCAATTATTGCAGTTTCCGTTCATTTTCTTAGCAGAGAGTGCACATACTGAAATGAAATTCGGCATACAGATTTATCATAAGAATATCTAGGTCATGTTCGATTTGGGGTATGATCGAACAGTTTTTGACAGATTCATGCCCCTTGGACCTAGAAAAATTCCAATTATTGCAGTTTCCGTTCATTTTCTTAGCAGAGAGTGCACATACTGAAATGAAATTTGGTATACAGATTTATTATAAGAATATCTAGGTCAAGTTTGATTTGGGGTATGATCGAACAAATTTTGACAGATTTATGCCCCTTGGACTTAGAAAAATTCCAATTATTTGCTGTTTCCGTTTATTTTCTTCGCAGAGGTTGCACACACTGAAATGAAATTTGGTACACAGATTTATCATAAGAATATCTAGGTCAAGTTTGATTTGGGGTATGATTGAACAAATTTTGACAGATTTATGCCCCTTGGACTTAGAAAAATTTCAATTTTTGGCAGTTTCCTTTTATTTTCTTAGCACAGAGGTCTAAGGGAGGGGGGCATAAGTGTTTCACAAACATCTCCTTTTTTATTTTTGGTGGCTTTTTGAACAAGAAATGGGCAGAACAAGTCCATGCAATTACAGCAAACTTGATTCAACATATTCTCGACAGTTGATATTTTTTGTTTACAGTAATTTGCCGATTATAATACACACTTTTTTCCTAGAAAATTTCTTTATGAGAAAGGGGTATGTATTATATGCCCCTATGGAATTTTGACACTTATTTTAACAGGTAAAACATTGGCTATTGTAATCAGTACATAGCCTTTATATGGTAATGCTACTTATGTTTGTTTACTGCATTTTTCAAACAATCAAGAATTATTGTTTGAGCAATTTAGTAGAAAATGTTTTGCTTTTAATCCATTGATAGATAAATTGTATCAAAATTACCATTTAAAATTAATATAAACTGTTTACTCAGCAATCGGAGCTGTGCATTGACCATCTCCATCTACACCGCCATTACAAATGTTATTAATAGATCTGTGCAATAGATCCCGATAATTCATTTCACCTTTATTTCTAACACCTCTGCAGCCCTATCAAAGTCATTTTTGTACCCAATGTTTTACAGGCAAAACTGCATAAGACAAACATGTTTACTGATAGTTCTGTTTGTGAGACTATAAAATGATAAGGTGAAATGATTTTGTTTAGCCAATGTGAAAGAATTTTATACAAGTGTTTTTTGCCAGACATGAAACAGCTGTGAATAAATGAAACCCTTCCAAGATTATACTTTTATAATCTTTTATGAGAAAAAATATGCAATATTTTAATGCTATATTAAGTTTTACTACTGGCGACCTAAATTTGAAAATGACCAGTTAAATTCAAAGTAGGTTGCCATTCGACCACTGTGTCCAAAAGTCTACTTTGAGCTCTTGAATTTAACAAACTTCATTTTTCGAGGTTGATTAGCATGTTTAAGAGAAAGTCTGAGGCAAGTTAGGCGACTCCACTAGTAAATTGGTTGAAAATTTAATGGTACTAATTATTTTCACAGGATTTCTGTGAAAATGAGACTAATCAGTCCCAAATAGTGCAATTTAAACAAGTGAGGAACTGTAGCTCCCAGGTCATCAATTTAAATTTTTTCAGACCTGGAGCTACAGACCTGTAGCTGTTTCCACCCCCAAGTTAAATGCTTACAAGCAGTTTCATCTTGAAATTAAATGAGAATTTAATGTTATATTATAATTGTGTTCTTTACTGTAGGAGAGCTAAACTCTTCCGGTTTGATAATGCTGCTGAGCCCCCAGAATGGAAGGAGAGGGGCACAGGAGATGTCAAACTGCTTAAACATAAAGTTACTGGTCTAATACGATTATTAATGAGGAGAGACAAGACCCACAAAGTTTGTGCCAATCATTATGGTAAGGAAATATTCTAGATTTGTAAAGAACTGCCCTTATAACAAGTATTGTATTAAATGAGCCATATTTTTGGATAATTTGCTATAAACTAAATTTATTTGTGCTTTGTTGATTAGTATGGTCTTTTTGTGCCTGTAGTGACCACCCAGATGGAACTAAAGCCCAATGCTGGCAGCGACAGGGCCTGGGTGTGGCCCGTTCCCTCAGACTTCGCTGATGAAGAAGCTAAACAGGAACTGCTTGCAATCCGATTTGCAAATTCAGAGAGTAAGCCACAATTATTTTTTTTCCTTGCTGTACAATCTATCATCAGATAACATCAATAAACATTACAGCGTTAAAATTTCTTGCAATTAAAAAATTGTTGCTTTATTTATGAACTTTGATGTAAATCATATTCAATATTTTGATGAAACATACATGTATTACATTTTATGTCTGCATATTGTTTTATCCCTGTGTTTTGGATACAGTTGAATTGATATCAATGTATTTGAAAACAATCACTGCATTATTTTGTTTTGTAGATGCTCTGAAATTCAAAGAAAAGTTTGAGGAAGCTGGCAAAGAAAATAAGAAGTTAGCTGTTCCCAGTAAGTGGTCATTCTGTATTTTGTTAAATATTATATTTTTAGATGAACTGTACTTATTACTTCTTTGCCAATATGATTATCAATTACATACATAATTTCCTAGCTTCCATATTTTTTTACCTATAGTTTATCACATGTGCTCTCTGCTTTAGATGGTGTGTCAGAAACAGATGAACAGAAGTCTGAGAGAGTGGGTCAGGAGGCTGGTGATACGAATAAAACCGATGATGACAAAGAGACAAGCACTCTGACAGACAAGCTAGAAGATTTAACTGTTAAAGGAGCAAAGAGCTCAGATAGTGATGCCTCAAAAGAGGAAGGAGATTCTAAAGATAAACCCAGTGACTCAAATGAAACAAAGGCAGCATAGAGTTCAGAGATGATAATCGTTGTGATCAAGCGTATTAACAGGGTAGCAAGAACTCTAGACATTTGTCAAGAGATATGCTCTGAAATAGGTGTTGTCGCTTCTCAAATTCGAATAGCTTACTTGAGAAGGTTGAAAAGGACAAGCCGTGAGAGTATTTCATAAGTAAATTTTCATTTTGCAAGATCTGTTCTTAAAAGAGCATTATTTTTTATGCAGGGAACTTCATGTGGTTCATTGTACATGTAAAATATGAAAAGTTGTCTTCTAAAATTGATTGGCTACTTTTTGTCAGCACTGGAACCCCTGCTTCTTTATTGTCTTTTTGTTGTTGGAGTTAGGGCCATGATCTGTTTCACTTTGAATTCAGAGTATATGGATTGTAAGAAATAGTTATAGACACCAATGTATGATAGTAAGTGATTATTCTCCAAGCATTATATTAAGGAAAAGTATGTTATAACTCAGAAAAAAATGTGTCTTGTTGTGTTTTTTTTTTCATTTTATTACAAAAATTATTGTATTAGGTACTTCATGTATTATTATGCATGTTTCCAATATAATTAATAATGGATCAGATATTTACCAGGTTTATTTTAAAATTCTTAAATTTGTAAGGTATGGGTTGCTATTTAATGTTATGTAAGTACAGTATTATTTAGCTTTGAATTTTTTCAGATTGATCTAAAAAAAATAACTACAGCAGCATCCAGTTATGCCGTTTCAACACGGGATGAGAATATTACAGCTATTGTAGTATCAACTTGTTTTGTAAATTGTTGTTATAATGAACAGTAACTGCATCAACAACTGTTTGTGATAAAATAAATTATAAAATAATGTGAGGAGGAGTGAATGTGCTTCTTCTTAACATAAGAGATTCTACTCAATGTTTTTATACACAGGTTTCTGGTTTAATTTCTCTGTGATTAATAAATGCACATAAATTCATCAGGAATGTACAAGTATAATTATTCGTCCCTGAAATCAATTGCACCAATATTTTTGGGAAAATGAGGTTTGATAGAAATGTGAACAGTTAATTATACCCATTCAAACAAAGTTCTTTGTTGAAAGTGGAAGACCTTGTTAATTAAAAAGAATAAAAAAAGCCAAGACGATCTTCCGTTAGGAAAATAAAGACCCTAACAAGGGCAAAGCAACAAGTGGATCATCCATAAGGCTCTTACCTGGTATGTTAAAATTTCGAGTTTGAAAATGAATTTAAAGTTAAAATAACAAGTAGTTGTAAAAATGACCAGATCTGAATAATTGTTGGAACGACTTTAACCAATAAAAATGTTTTAGAGACAAAGCAGAGCACGAACTTGACTTCATTTTAAAAAAAGATGTAATTCATTATGAAATCAAGTATTTTTTATAGATTTAAGTAAATGTCCGTATTATTCCATGTACAATGAACTTAATAATAGTTTCTTTACCCAGACCATAGCTTGAGAAAACGTTTTTTAGAAAATTGGATTTACTATTAGTTTTGGCTGGAAGTGTCGGAATTTCAGTTTTCAGACTTGTGTCTTAAGGGTGAAGTATGGCCATCTTGTACACATCGTGGACCAAAATGTAAACATTTCTTAAATTGACTTGTTTATGCCAAAAACTGACCGAAACTGCTGTCAAAGATACAAAGGCAGTAAATATGGTTTTACATGTTGTTTTGTACGCAAATTGCTTACACAAAGTACAGAACAATGCTTTTGATAATCATTTTGAACTGCGCACTGCAAACATGTATATATTATAAATATTCATATATTGAAAATAAAACTTCACTGTACCTCCATAGACACAGACATATCTCGTGTCAACTGATAGTTTCCAAGATCCATTTTTAAGAATAGGGTACCCAACTTTGAGACAAAGGTGGCTCTAACTTAAATGGGCAAGCTTCAACCTTTTTCTGATTTTTGTTAAGTAAAAAGTTGCTAGCTGGTGAATAACTTTAAAACCCGCATGGAATCACAATGTCTATGTATGTACCAAGCTTCTTAACAGAGAATGATAAAGTTAGAGAATATTGTAAAACGTATAAACAAAGAATGAAATGAACTACAAGGTCAGGGTAATTGTTCATGAAAAACTGCCAAGATGTATCTGCTTTTCCCCATCACCATCAACCTAGGTCTGGGTTGAATTTTGTTCCCCACTTAGGGGAATTTTATCCGTATTTGTTTCGCCCCACACAGAAGAACAGTCAATTCGACTTTGGTATTGCAGTCCAACATTTTTATCTGTTAAAATTTTGGTGAAAGATTTACATTCACTTAAAGGTTTCAATATTACATGAGCAAATTTTTGTCTGAAGGTTGTCCTCGTTTACGAGTTATATTTCTTTGAGTTATTGCGTCGGTGAGTTTAAAACTTTCCATCAGTTGACATGCCGATAAATACTGTTGTACCCATTGAATAGGAGCGCTTCTAGACGATTTTAAAATTTTGAGTTATAATTTAGTTCTAAGCAGCGTAAGTTTGGGTTCAACCAAAATACAGTTTTGTATAAAGATAGTTTCAAAACTTCGGTTTTTTATGAAGATATTTTCTCTTTAAAATATTCTTTCTAAAATAATTTGTCATTTGGTGTCAAATGCTTTTAGAGTTTTTAAAAAGTGATCCAATAAGGTTTTATTCCAAGGTATTTGATTGCATGGCATTACATTTTCAATTGCTTTAATTACATAAAATAATCTTGAAAATTAAAATCACTATAGCTCATCAAAGGACAGGGACGTACAAGGCGTTGTGTATCCCCCACTTGCAGCAATAAACACGAACGATTTCAATTTGAGTAAAATATAAAATTTTGGCTTGCATGCATTGTTTATAGTATAAATTTCATGGCGCGAGTCAAACGTGTTTTCATTCTGTAAACACGACAGGTATGGGTTTCCAAATTAAGCTGCAAAGCGTTTTATGCCTAAAATCTTGATCAGTTACTGTTCTAAATTGCAAATTATAGGTATGAATGAATGGGTCTTGACTTCATCCTAAAAGTTCTTTTATTTAAAGGATAAGTATTTATTCATTTTTATTAATGACTTATCAAAATGGAATGTAGACCCATAATGGGTCAAAATTCGTGGTTTTCACCAAAAACATTTCCCTTTTATTATATTATTAATAATTGTCAAACGATGAAAGTTATTCGCCATTCCTGTAATATATCAACGTAGCTCAGTGAGATAGGCGGAGGCTTGTAGATTATCCTTATTGGGCGAGAGAGTGTTCGAATCATAGCCGCCTCTTTAATTTTAATTTTGGTGGTTTTAAGTAAATAATTATTTTAATTAGATTATTTTGAAAAAAATAATTAATACCCTTTAGATACCAATCAAAATATTACATAATGTTCATGTTCTGTACACACAATATCGCATAAAAATAGCGCTAACACAGATATGAGATCTTGAAATTAATGTTTATAAATAAACTAATAAAACAAACGAGATAAGTACAACGTATAAATGTATATTTGTTAATTTGTCAAAGAATGCCGTTCTTTATTATACATGTAGTGATGTACATGTACACTTTCAAATGTATTTATTTTTTTTGTACGTATGCCATTTCAACATTCTGGGTGCGGGGGATTTGTCAGGCATTGTACGGTCTTGTCCTTTACAAAACTGAGTTAAACTACATTTCATAGTCGATAAACTAGGTTTATCGGCTGTAAACTGAAATAGTTTACGGTCCGTAAATTAAAGTAAACGACGTTAATTTATATTTCACAGTTGTAAACCATAGTTAATTAACGTGATAATATATGTTTCAGAAATGTTAACTATAATTAACACTGAAAAGAACCATTTGCGATTGCAAAACAGTTTATCTAATCAATAAAGTTTCACGATTTGTAAACTACGGTTTGGAACTCTGATAAATATAGTTTCATAAAAATGATTAACAACTTTTTACCATAGTTAGCAAACGTAAATTACAGTTTACAGATACACTGTAAATTCCTTATTTTACGCGAGTAATTAATTCCGCACTTCCGCTGTTTTGTAAAAAAAATCGCGAGAATATAAAATCGAGAGCACCAATTTTTTTGTTATAATTTTCTATACTTCAAAACTGTCTGAAAAAAAAGCGAGATTTTAATATCCGCGAGGGTTTTTTTTCGCGATATTACGCGGATATTAATCCCTCGCTTTTAATTAGGAATCTATTATCTTTTATAGCAAAATCTATTGTTAACGTTGTTTAATTGCAGACTGATACAATTGGATTAACATTTGTAAACTATAGCTCACATCCGTTAAATATTGTTTTACATATGAAAGCTTAAGTTAACGAATCGTTAACTATATATATATATATATATATATATATATATATATATATATATATATATATATATATATATTTATATATTACTGTTCATACACTATTATAGTTTACTAACGATAAACTTAGTTTATCAACTGTAAAGCTATGTTTAGCTCATTTTTGTGAATATGGCCTGTCATAAATTACAGTGTGGTTTTCAGGTTTTTTCTTTTCTATTTAAGAGCATTTTTGTGTATAGTATTGCGAATATAGATTCCCTGTTCTACATCGAAGAATATGTTCATTTCTTACCGTATAGTTAGGTTATTGTAGTTAAGAAAAATTTTGCATTGTTTAACCTTTAGGAATACAGAAATAAAACTTATATCATTTAGTGTTTACAGTTATAATACTGATTAATTATATTATATATTTTTTTTACAATTGTATATATTTAAATGAATCGATTGTTGCACAGATTTTTATTTAGTTTACCTCAGAAAGTATTTTTTAAACGTTATAATATTTATTTTCTTTCGTAGCACCATACCGACAATAAAAATTGTGTAGACATTTGTTGGTAGTTTGTGCACTGCGGTGGGTTAAGCAGCTGCCTACGACAAATTGGAATAATATTAGATTACATCTAGCGTCAAATTTCAAGCATTGATTATACTTTTTCTTATTAAACTCTTATAAAAATGTCTCAAAACGGAAAATTACAATACGTTTATCTACTTCCTATGTTACAAGTATTTTCCTTCTTTTACTAAAGTTTTGCATGTGTGTAATATAATTTACAACAACTGAAATCAGACTTAAATTTGTCAAAGCAACCCTGTTCACAATGTCATTGAAAATATTCACCCTACACTTGAAAATAGGGAAACCATTTGGATTAAAATGTAACAACTATTGTGAGTGTCAAAGACTGTACCACTGACTGTTCTTCTGTGCTTAAGTGTTTGTGGACGAAGTAAGAAAACATGTGTTTTTGGTGGAGATACAAACATAAGTGAAAGGTATTTATTAATCAGGAAGCTATAAAGATTGGACAATGTAATGAACAAGATAAATAAAAATGTCATCAATTTGATCATTTTCTCGAGTACTTCCTCACTTTAAACAATATATATAAACATATCCAAATTCTTAAGTATAGAGTTTAATTTTCTTTAAAACAGTAACCATGAAGGGTATCTATTTTGTATTTATATTTGTATTCACATTTAAACTCACTTGTTCCTTTGCGCAAGGAAACAGAAATAGTAAGTACTTTTTCACTTGATTATATCTCACTGATTACGTCTTAGTTTGCAATAATGGAGAAACTGTACTTAATAGAACTGAATAAACTGGTAATGCAAATCGATTTTTGGTTTGCTTTTATTGTTGCATTAGATGAAATACATGTAGTTAAATATCGGAAGGATATGAGAGAACACTTGATGCTTCATACAAGATAGTAATGTGTAAACTTTAATTTATCCGTTCTTATTTTTTTCTGCTCCAATTGCCAATTCTTTATAGATATTACAAGATTTATTTTGCAAAGCCTAATTTGTTTTCACAATTCAATAACAAAAGCTTAAATTTTCATTTGAACATCAGCATCAGCAGCCTAAAATTTATACGATTTATGAAAAAATTAACAAATGTCCAATATCGAAGCAAATAGCATACACCTTCAGGATGACGGCACTGTAGTGATTTATGTAGAAAAAAGATTTTTTTTTTCTTTTAAAGCAGATGGTTGTGGCGGAGCAGGGATCTGGTCAGTTTACGATCGCCAGTGTTACCAATGTATAACTGATGCTGTTTCATGGGATACAGCAAGATGATCGTGTCAACATTTAGGGGCGGATCTTGTAACCTTCAATAATGCCGGGGCACAGATCTTTATAGAGAGTACGGCAATTTTTATCAGTGAAGTTAATAAGCTGTGGAGCCGTTACTTTCTGTGAGAGTTCTTAATGACAAATCGTAAATCTACAATTCCGTGTAAAAAAAAAAAACCCTGAGATTGTAATTTTCGCGCTCAGTAACCTGCGCCAGTCAGACATTTATTTGTTTTAAATTTCCTAACAACGTAAATGGAAATTATAGCAACAAGAATCATTCATTGAATTAGTTTACTTTGGATATTTTTGTACTATATAGGCAACAATATATGGCTGACTAACAAAATTCAACCGAATTTCCACGCAAAGTCCTCATCTGTCATTATTGTATGAGTTTTTAATTACAGATCTTTGCGCCGATGCGCGCTATTGGATTGGACTGAACGATATATCAAATGAAGGCAACTTTGTCTGGGTTGGAACGTCAACGGTAAGCTGTTCTTATTTATCTACATGTATAATCAATAAATAAAATCATCGATTGCTGAGAACAGAAATAGAAAATTGAATTGATGTACGAAAATGTTATATGCAATGTTTTTCAAATGTAAAACTATGTTTAAATTTATTTAGCAAGCCACTTATCTGAACTGGAACCCCGGGGAGCCAAATGGGTTACAGAACGAAAATTGTGTTCACCTTTTTGAAAGGATACATACGTGGAATGATTTACATTGCGCAGCAAATCTGTCTTACATTTGTCAGAGAGTTCAAGGTTACAAATTATGTTTAAACTACTTATAAATATCATACAGCTATCAGCATATATAAACTAGCAAAATTAAATTTAATGGCATATATGAATAAGTTCAATGCAACTGACATATATATATACTAGTATATATATATATATATATTTATCTCATACGTGTGGTGTATACTACCCGTGTGATAAACCTTTGCTTTATCAAACGGGTGATGCTATATCAAATACTTCCGGTCCAAACTATTTTTGACACAGCCCCTCGCTTCAATGCTTCAGTGACCTATTTTCGAAGACTTTCTAGTGTTTTCCATATAGCTATATCTACTACCAAAAATTGATTTAAAATGGAGTTTGTCGAAGATTTAAATTACAAATATAAAGGAAAACACATAACTGTGAAGTTTATAAAACTGCAAATCTAGATATATAGCTATCAACGAGTTCATTCTGACGACGAAATGAAAACAGAACGCTTTGGCTGTGTTTTTATACAAGAACTTACCGAAATAATGTCTCCCAAGACTTTTATTTCACCAGCAGTAAGCATCCTTATTCAATATTTTCAACTTCGAATCATTAGGCCAGTGTTCGTATTATGAAACACCAACAACTGTTCCTCGTTCGAGTCAATTCAAACTAACGAGCATTCGCAACTTTGTGTATGTCAACAAACTTGATTATTCAAGTCTTCTGATCAGTATTTCCATTTAATTAAGTGATTAAGCTCTAAGAAAAATTATTTAGAGATAAACTTTTATTTTAATGTTTATTTCAGTGAAACTTTACATTAAAACAGTTATATTTATCTCCGAAATGACGTACTAAATTGTATTGCGCAAGGTCACGCTAACCGCATAACACAACGTTGCATCATCGTTTAATCTTTGAAAAAATCAAATTCGGGTCATATTTCGGGTCATATTAGGGGTTGTCTCAAAAGCTTCATAATATAAATCAAATTGTATGAGATAAATAGAACATCTATAATTGTGTGATTTTATATTTGCTTTATCCAACTCGTTGAAATGGTTATATTCGCTCGGCAAGCCTCGCGAATATATACACCATTTCAACTCGTTGGATAAAGCAAATATAAAATCACACAATATAGATATCCTCTATATATATATATATATATATATATATATATATATATATAAATTTAGAAGAAAATTTATATTGTTGTAACCTAAAGCGAATGAAAGATTTTAGAAAAACATTCTGATATTTCAAATTGGTTGTGCTTTTTTTTCTACCATCATATCCATATCAATTTTACATGTTTTCCCATGTTTGACAATCGTTTTTTTTTAATTCCAGACTTTGACGAGTGTGTAAGCTCTCCATGTGTACACGGTACTTGCATTGATCAGTTACACATGTCAATGTCAGCCAGGGTATACAGGAACAAACTGTGAAACAGGTCTGTTGGTTCTTCATGACACTATACACAAAAAGTTTAATTCACTTGAATCCAAGCATCTTCGTTTATTTAACTCATATTATGTTTTCAAACTAATGTAGGTTTTACGTTGGATTCATAATTGACAGTTTAAAAGATCGTAGGTGTTATTGGTGTCTTTTAGATGTGGATGAATGTCAGAGTTCACCTTGTATCCATGGTTACTACAATGACCTTGTAAATGAATATAGAAGTAAAGTAACAGCTAGGATACGATGAAATTAAAATAATCAACACATAAAATGCAACGAATAATTTTGTTAAAGAGAAAACGTTCACAGTGGGATATTTTGATTTTCAAATCGTTCTGTCTTGTTTTTTATTTTTTCAACTCGTGTAAATATATACGGTACATTGTTTTAGATTATAAAAGAAATTGGATATCAATTTAAGACCCCCTTTAAACTTTTTCCCCTCTCTAGATATCATATCTTAAATTGCTCGTGAAAATATATATTTCATTTGAAATCAGAAACAAGAGAAAAACTGTCATTGTGACAGCAAACCGGGTTTTCTTTTGTGTGAACAGTACCCATAATCCATTTGTCAACCCTGAATTGATGAACACTACCTATCCAGAGAAATAGGGTACTCTATATGCAATATTTTGCAAAAAGTTACTAAGTTCAACAGCTGGTATTTTTTTTTTTTTTATAAATAACCAGAAATCAAAATACTAATAATATGCATACCGCTGATATATGTATAAATGATCTGCAAAAGAACAACTTCGTATCTTGAAAACAGTAGGAGAGGTTACCCGTACAATAGGGGTACCCTATATGCAATATTTTGCAAAACAATTACTATGTTCAACAGCTGGTATTTTTTTCATTTTGACGTGAATTGAACCAATTCCTGCTACACTATTCACCATTTCAATAACCGGATTTTTCCTTGAAAAACCCGTTTAAAAATTTTCCTTTTTTTTTTAGATAGCATTGTATTTGTTTTTATTATTTTTTGTTAGACGTAGATGAATGTCAGAGTTCACCGTGTATCCATGGTAACTGCAGTGACTTTGTAAATGAATATATATGTCAGTGTTTCCCTGGATATGAAGGACTTCAATGCCAAATAGGTGCTGAATATGAAAAAAAAATCAAAATAATTAGAACAAAATTATCTGAAATATATTTTAAATCCATACAATATGATTAACATTATAATAAATGCAGTTTTTTTTTGTCTTGGCTTTTATTCAGATACAGACGAATGCTTAAGTTCTCCATGTCATCACGGAACTTGCATTGACAAAATCAATTCTTATGCGTGCCACTGTTTACCGGGATATACTGGGAGAGACTGTGAAACAGGTACCAAAACATTCACTACAAAGAAAGTAAAAAACATTCGGTGTCGCACTGTGAAACAAGTAGGATCAAAGTGAAACATAACTTTTGATTTGTTATGTAAATTTAAAAGCAAAAAACAAGTTATGTTTGTTTTGAAATAATAGTAACGCATAGCTTTTGTTTCCATTCATCGTGTCATTTATTTTCTTAATTTCTTGGTTTTTTAAAGGTTTATGCTAGAATATTTTTAAGGGCCCTGCCATAGAGGTTGCCCTGGTCAAAGTCAAATACCTAAGTAAATTAGCTTCCGGGGCATACTCTTCTCCATTATGACAAGTCGGGCTTTCACTTTACCCCTTCATTGCCCGTAGATAAAGGTGTATTGTGACTTTGAATCAACTTCCATCCCTCGTAACCTCGGTAAAAAGAAAGAACATGAAACAAAATGCATATACTTTATTTTCTTCAAACTGAGACAATATCTTCATTATTACAAATTATCCTTTCGAAATTTTACTAATTAGAACTACCACGCATCTTTATTCCCTTTGCTAAGAGCGGAATCATTTGAGCGAGCTATTCACCATTTAAACGATAGCTAGTTCTATTTTACTCATACATTTTTAAACTTTTCTCCCGTTTTCTTAGATATCTCAAAATAAGTTTTTACATTAAAGAGTTTGAAACAAATGAATGATGGTAGTTTTATCTTCATTTGAAATGAAAGTCTTAGAACGATCACAAACCTTAAACAATATTCAGTTTGAAGGTTGTTTTTTTAAATCAATAATGCGTTTTATTTACTTTGCTTTCTAGAATAACAAGAAATATTTTATCCATTAGATATTAATGAATGTCAGAGCTCACCTTTTGTTCATGGCACCTGTATTGACAAAATCGACTCATTTGTTTGTGAATGTACATTTGTCTATAAAGGGATATCTTGTGACCAATGTAAGTTCATTTCATTTTCTTCAAAATATATCAAATACATGTAAAAATCAATTGATGTAAGACGCGACCTATCTTCCATTATTTTCATTTTTTTTCCTATCTCCGCAATGTGATGATTTCCACTACGTAATTCTAAAATTATATTTTCATGTTACATTCATATGATATTTTTCTATTTAGATATATAGTTTCAATTGAAAATATATACTATGACTTTCTGAATTAGCATTCAATTGCATTTTGTATGCAATTTAAAAAAAATTCAAATATTCCATCTCCAAAAAAGCTTGGTAATGCGCCCTGAATTTTGGGCATTAACAGGTTTAAATGCAAATAAAAAAGAAATAATCTATCAAGGAAAATTGTCTAAAATTGAAGAACGTCGCGTGTGACCTTAACATGTTTCTTATCAGAATTTTTTTTATTATATTTGGTCATTATAATCGAAACATAATAAACAAAAAGCTATATTGTATATACATGTATAAATCTTTATCCAACGCCTATTTTTTAAATAAATCTACATCCACCCCTTATTTCTTCTTAATTAAACACACATTTATTAAATATCGTTTAAGTTAACACGATGTTGCTGTTCATCTTGTTAACCTTTATTCCAATCATTATGCCGATTCTCACGTGGTATCTTAGTAAAAGGATAAACCATAACAAGTAAGTTAAAACACATTTAATTATATATAATGGGAGTATGAACTTTGAATTCGTTTGCACGATGATATGATATTTTTACCTTTTCCTTATATATGTAATGTGAAATAATATTTCTACCTAGATTTTATAGATATTACATTCATGTGACAACATCCTGATATAAATATTTGTTCATATTGATTTAGCCTCTCTAAGAAACATACTTCTTTTACAGATTAGGGAATGAGTTAGACGTTTTTGTGTTTCCAGACGTTTTACGTGATGAATCCAAGCCAAAATTGTTCTTACAGATTTTAAAAAATAAATAGATAAAAACTTTGAATTGCCTTTTTTCCTGTCATTTAAGCTTCTGCGATAATCTTTTAGACAGCGCATTTTAACTGGTGATGTGTTATCTTGGTTTTTATCTTTATTATCTATGCTTTTTTGTCATGTCCTACAATTCAAATTGAAGTTCAAAACAATAACAAACATGGAGAAAGCTCTGCACGTGTTTTTTAAATAATTTATCAAATTAACTTATTAATATCCTGGACATATTTTGATAACTCTGACCATATTATGTCCTAGTTTGTCGTATGTAAACATTTATACCCACCCCTTTTCATGCCCATAGCGGTTTTGCTTGCACGGGACATTGAGATAAATGATATTCACATATAACAAAAATTCATAAATATGCATTCCCAATTCATCTCCGACTACCGCCTTGTTAGTTTTTGATTTCTATTGAAACAAACCATCTATAAAAGGGCGAGAGCACTATTCATGCTTCACCGCATTCAGATATTTAATTCATCCTAACATGATACATTGGAAGTAAAGATTTGTTGAAACGCGTTTTCCAGAAAACAAAGCAATAACTGCAATGGTAAGGAATATCTAATGAAAGACGACACAGAAACAGGCAGACAATAATCCAGCCACACATATTTAAAAAATCCTCGATCATTGTAGAACCTATCCCTGTACATGTGTCGTATATTACATCATCACATATATGCGCAAACCAAACACTTAGTCTAGTAGATCTTGCGGTAACTGCATAGCCCAAAAGACGCTTTTTAATTGCAGAAACTGACATAAATGATAATACGTTAGTCCTTTTTTAATTTATATTCAAGATAATTCGGATACGTGTGATCGAGGCAATAAAGTCCACACAGTGCAGAAGACAATTTATGAGATAACCACAAAAGACAGGAACTCTTTTGCAATACAAAGAAAAAAGACAAAAGCACCTTGTCCAAGAACTAAGAGATAATCTTTCCATTCTTTATACTAGTCTACAAAAGTTTGTGCAAGTACATACAGCACAAAAAATTAGAGTCCGACGGGATCGAACATTTCAACCTCAGTAGTTACAAATGGGAATTAACTCAAATAATTACATGTAACTCCAATAAACACAGATCGTCGTTATAAAATTCCATTTTAGACTTAATTTTTAAAAAATCATTTTTAATAGAATTATTGCGGCGGTGTTATGTTAAAATATGACAGTGCATGTAGTGGTTATTGACATTAATCCTCACTGGACGAATGAATTCAAAACTAAATCAAACCAACACTAACGAATTCCTTTGGTGAGCTTAATGGAATTAGGTCTGAATACATAACGTTACACTTCCAGTTTTAAGCAGAGGACAAGAGCGTACAATGCCTGACAAATCCCCCGCACCCAGAATGTTGAAATGACATATACATATAAAAAGAAATTTACATTTGAAAGTGTACATCAGTACATGTATAATGTAAAACATAATTCTCTGAAAAATTAACAAATATACATTTATACTTTGTACTTATTTCGTTTGTTTTATTAGTTTATTTTCTAAACATTAACTTCATGATATCATATCTGTGCTAGAGCTATTTTTATGCGACACCGTGAACAGAACATGAACATGGCGTATTTTTGATCGTTATCTAGAGCTTATTAAACATTTTTTCATAAAAATCTTATATCTATTTTTTTAAATGATTTACTTAAAACCACAGAAATTAAAAATAAAACGTCGGCTAAGATTCGAACACCCTCTCATCCGATAAGGATAGTCTACAAGGCTCTGCCTATCTCACTGAGCTACGGTGATACACTACAGGAACGGTGAATAACTTTCATTGTTTGACAATTATTAATAATTTAATGAAAGGGAAATGTTTTTGGTGAAAACCACGAATTTTGACCCATTATGGGTCTAGGCTCCATTTTAATAAATCATTAGTAAAAATGAATAAAAACTTATCCTTTAAATAAAACTACTTTTAGGATGGAGTCAAGACCCATTCATACCTAAAATTTGCAATTTAGAACAATAAATGATCAAGATTTTTGCATAAAACGCTGTGCAGCTTAATTTTGTAACCCATATTGTCGTGTTTACAGAATGAAAGCATATGTTTGACTCATACCATGACATTTATACTATAAACAATGCTCACAAGCCAAAAATTGATATTTCAACTGAAATTGAAAATCGGTCGTGTTTATTGCTCCAAGTGGGGGATATACAACACCTTGTACGCCCCTGTTCTTTTCTACAGTTGGAGAATAAAAATAAACAGAGTTTATTAGTTTTTTGAGTGGATGCATATACCTTGGAACCATTTTTATTCGTGGGGGTCAATGTTCGTGGGTAGCCAAAATTGTCTTGGTTCGTGGGGAAGTATTTTTGTTAGTAGTGTAATCAGTATATTTTTTTTATAAATATTAAACAAATGCTAGTATATACATTCGTGGGGATGTAAATTCGTTGGCAAGGGTTTCCCACGATACATGTAGCTACGAACATTGGTCCACCACGAACAATGATGATTCCACAGTACATGCATACGATTGTCCTTCATTCTTTAGGATTGAGTAAATCAGCATACAGAGTTTCCCTATGCAATTTTTGCACAAAATGACTGCACAGTAATTGTGTCTCGTTATGAAAATATTCCATATACTTTGTTTCGTATAATGATCAAAAATAGTAATTATCTATTTGATAAAACATAAATTTATTTTGAGCCAATTTCTTAGTTAATTTAGTTGGTTTGTCCTATATGGCAATATATGAGACTTTGCATTAAAGGGGCATGGTCACGATTTTGGTCTAAAATTATTTTTCCGATTTTAATGTCTACAATGCTTCAGTCAGGCATTTTTAATAGGTAACCAAAATTTGACTGTCATTCGTTGAGTTATAAGCGAGTTACAGAGCTTAGAATTCTTTGCTATGTAAACAAAGCTTTTGTTTACATTTTGAATGCTGAAGTGTAAAATCCAGTGTTACACCTAAAATGAATATGTTAACGTTAGGAACTGATTATTTATGCTTAAAATTAATAAGAACATAGAAAAATCAGCTTGAAAAAGATTTTTTCTGGCATATTGAACCTATGTAAACAAAAACAGGACAAGAGCCTTGTTTACATGACAAAGAATTGTGAGACCTTGTATCTTGCTTATAACTCTACGACTGGCTATCAAATTTCACTTGACCATTAAAAATGCATTCCTAAAGCAATATAAAAAATAAAAACAGTAAAATAGAATTTGAACAAAATCGTGACCATGCCCCTTAAAGCATGGATTTGCCTTGATGTCTACTCAGGTCTCAACGTGGTTGAATTGGTTTTTACGACATATATATATAATATCAAGAAGTTCAATATCAAGATAGATATGAAATACTTTGTTCCGTTATAACTGTATTATAGGTCTGGCCATTTAACTTCACAACTAAATAATTTTGAAATGATGGCTTCAAAGAAACTGAAATAATTTTTAAAACCAGTTTTTCTCAGTGCACGTAAGGTTAAGGTGTGGTCTTGGTACCTGATAAATAACTAAAAGGGTTAACCTTCAATGGTTTTTATTTTCTTAGTACAGGCAACTTGAGATTTTGGCTTCAAAACAACTGAAATATATTTTAAACAGTTTTTCTCAGTTTACGTTAGGTGAAGATATGGCCTTGGATGTTTTTCTATATAAGCAACAACCAACTCTCAGCTCTCAAAAAGAGCAATACAATGTGAGCAGCCAATAAGACTTTGATAGATATTCGAAATCTCTTCCTTGTTTAGTTCGAATCTGATAAAAAAAAAAAAGGTATTTAGCACAATCAGGAAGAATGGCATTTTACGTCCAGTGAAAGTAATGTTGGTAAATTAAAAAAATGATAAACGATTCGATAATCAAAACTTGCATGAGGACTTCCTTACTACAAATGATATAAATTCAAGATTTTGCGAAGATGTCTGTGTGATTTATATCATACTTAGCTGTAAAAATGAAGACATTTTGTTCTGAAGTTTCATCAATACTTCTCATTTTCAGTATTTTTTCAGTAGCTTGTTCTTTAATGCAAAGAAACAGAAATAGTAAGTAATTTATAAGAGTTCTTTTTAAACCAAACGTGATCATATGATAGTATGAAATATTTTAAAGCAATGTCATTATGTCATTTAACATGAACAGTTAAAATTGAGAAAAACTTAAATATGAAAGGATAATCATAGGGAGCATAACAGTTAAAATTGAGAAAAACTTAAATATGAAAGGATAATCATAGGGAGCATTGAGTATTTTTTCATTGTATTCAAAGACGGTTGCAGTAGTATAGGAATATGGTCAGTATATGATCACATGTGTTATACGTGTATCAAACACGAGGTTTCATGGCGAGATGCCACAACATCGTGTCAGCAATCTAGAGCCAGTCTTGCTACAATCAGCAATTCAGGAATACAGACATTTTTAGAAAGTAATGTATTTTGAAATTTAGAAATTACTTTCATTCTTATATTTCATGGGTACAATCGAACTTAATTACATAATTTTAAATTGACTGATTGTTTGGTTAGTAACAGCAATATGAAATATCTAAAAATATATTCATATCATCTTTTAAGATCTGTGCACTGAAGACGTTAATACTTGGATTGGTTTAAACGATATAGCAACTGAAGGTGCTTTTGTGTGGGTTGAAAATTCAGCGGTGAGTGTTTTCTTGTTGAATGTTACAATAGTAATATTAAAATTTAGTATTTCCTCTACCATATCATCATCGTCAACATAATCTTCACCACTTATTTTTTTCTTAAAGCTGACATGAATTAATTAAAATATTTGGTCGTTATATTCTTTTTGATTGTTCCTAAACTGCTACAGGGGTAAATACCTGTGTACCAGTCAAGTCTGCTTTCTAACAAAGGCATTCAGGTTGCGCGAACTTCTAAAGGAATGAATCATACTTTATTGTAATATATTTTAAAAAAAAGAAATTAAAATCATTAGAAAATCAAACAAGGAATTTTTGTGCAAGAATTGCCAAAATTTACAAATCGTCTTGCTCAAATAGTGCTGCCTTACTTCGCGTGCACATCTGCATCATATTCTAGAACCCCCGGCAATACATCAAAATAAGCGATAAAAATGCAAGAAAGAAACAATGTGATGTTAATTTTATTGAAATTAGTCATATTGCAGATTTTATTTATGAAACAAAATATGACAGAAACGACAGTACGACACACGGTAATATGCTATAATGGTCTAGGATTTGAGTGTGTGTACCTTAAATCAGTCTATTTTTATTTAGTATTTCATTTGATATTCCCACCAATGCAATGGTTGTCTTTTTTTCCCTTCAAAACGCGTTTCTCTAACTCTTTGCTTCAAATGCAGCTTGTTTGGGTAAATAAAATACTGGTCTTGTCCTTATATGGGGTGTGGAACGAGAAGTAGAACAATTGAAATCGAAAACTAATACGGCAGTAGTCGGAAATGAAAGGGGAATAATGTGTATTTATGAATTTATTTCAGCTTTGAGAAATAAGATGTGGCAAATTGTTTAATTAAAGCAATTTCTTTATCAAACCATTGTAAAGGCAATATCATATTCTAACTGGAACAAAAACCAGCCAGATAATTCAGGGGACGAAGACTGGGTACATCTTATACCGAGAACAAATAAATGGAATGATATCAACTGTGCAACAAATTTCTCTTACATTTGTCAAGCACCTCAAGGTTAGATGTCACTATTATAGTGAAACTTTGCTACAATTGTATTGGTATTCATATTGCTCTTTAGAAACAAAGATCAACATTGAAATAATTAACCTGCAATAAAATTTCATCTTTTACTAGTATTTGAATTTTTTTTACGTGTATACGATTTATAACTCTGTTTATCCGTCATTTTTAAAGATACAATGTAAACGTTTTTATATAGAGTGACGCATTTTATGTATGTTTTGTTGTTATCTTAAGGTAGTCAATCCATAACTATCATATTTCATATTTAATAGATTGCAAGTTTGATACTTAAATCTTAGTGTGATTTTAAGGGGTTTATTAAAGAAAAAAAGATTAACCTTTGAAATTTTAAAAACAAATTGAATATTAACAAATTTATCATTTGTGGAAGTTAGCATTGAAGTCTATGGGAAAAATGCATTTTTAAATATATTTTTTAAATACAAATAATTTTCTCACATTTCTCTTGGTAAAAAGTTGCAAAAGCTTTCCCCTTCTTCGAATATGCTAAAATAATTCATCATTTACCATACATATTTTCAGAAAATGATTATTTTTAAATTTTCCTAAAGGGCAGACAACTCTTTAAAAAAATTAAGTGCAAATAGTTCATTTACTTGACTACATACATACTCCCGAGTTTGGTTTATGTCAGCCTCATGATAACTTTAAAATACGTATTTGATGTAGTATAGATCAATCAAAATTGTTCTTAGTTATGGATGGATTACCTTAATATGTTGTCTATTTTTACAAATTCCAGACGACTGTTTTAGCTCTCCATGTGTACACGGTACTTGCATTGATCAGTTACACTCGTACACATGTCAATGTCAGCCAGGGTATACAGGAACAAACTGTGAAATTGGTAAAATAAATTATATATATATATATATATATATATATATATATATATATATATATATATATATATATATATATATATATATATATATATCGTTTTGAACAATGATATCCTTTCAATTTTACAATGATATTTGATAAAACTTTTAATTCGAATTAAAGTTATTATGCAAATGTTGATGCCTCATTTTCTATAATACAGTGCTCATGAGAAGCGCGATGCATTATGTGACATTACTTTTAGATCACCCATTATTTTGATATTTTTGTGGAATAATAAATTTATTTATATAAGTTACTTCCAGTATATATAAGCTTTAAATATACATATTTGTATAAAGCAGAAAATAAAAATAACATTTCATGTTTCTTTCCCTGTTTTCACTATGTTATATCCATTGTTACTATTTTTAAAGTCATCGTAATAACAAAGTTTCATGTAAAGTAAGAGTTTTTTGCGTACTTGTTTACAAATTAAACTGACGAGAAATAAACTTTATAATTAATGAAAATCTTTAATCTCTTTTAACACATTAGATATAAATGAATGCCAGAGCTCCCCTTGTGGTTATGCTCGTTGTAAAGACAAAGACAACTCTTATGTATGTGAATGTACTTTTGGATACACGGGGTTAAATTGTGACATTTGTAAGTATACAAATGTATCTGTCAGATAAATTCAACTTTGAAAACATCAACAAATCTTGAATAGAATGCTTGAAATAATGCCAAAAAATATTAAATGAAATAAAGAATAGGAAATCTTCTTTTTAACAAAAAGAAATTATTCTTATTTGTTACTAATTTTTCTTTCTTTCCTGGTCTGGTTTTCAGTTAATACACAATTACTGTTTCTACTGTTGACCGTCCTACCAATGGTAATACTGATTATGTCTCTGTACCTCAGTAAAAGGTCGAAACATAATAAGTAAGCTTTCATCGAAATTTTTATTTTATCTAAAACGCTTTGATTAGATTTTAAATGATGTTAACATTTTTTTTAAATCTTAACATTTCTTCAATTTTGTATTATATTTTTACTGCACAACGTATTTGAAGAAACTTGTCACATCGTATTAATAATGTAAAAGAAACTTTTACATACATATTTTGCAGATTTGCAGAAAACATAGAGATTTTTGTATTTCCGGATGTTTTACACGGGGAATCCAAACCAAGACTGATTTTTCCAAAAATAAATTGAGTATCAAAATTGTCCATATTTTGATAATTTTTCACTTGCTCTATGCAAACGTATTATATTTTTAATTATGTGCGGCATGGTTTCTATTACGTGTTCGAATAGATTTTGAGTCATGTGGTCAGAATGCATAGATAGTCGGGCCATGCGGTAATGTGGCACTCAAAATCCGCTCGCTAGTTTGAACTTATTTATTGTAATATAATTACAATGGGATTGGGCACAAGTTCTAAAACTTATTTAGCCCTCTCCCTGTACAATAATTTACATACAAAATTTTCACATGCAAATAAAATGTCATATAAGTGTATATAAATATAAAGATTCAAAATGAATTACAAAAAAGTTTCAGATAACACATTTTGATGCAGATGTAAACACATAATCAAAATCTTTTTGATTTTTTAATAAAAATATGGACTAAGGAGAACAAGTGATCATTGACAGTATTATTAAGTTTGTCATCTCCCCAAAGCAAAATATGTGTATTAACAATATTTAAATCGCCAATGCTAAATACATTATTAAATAACTCGTCTCTGGCTTCAGCATATTTAGTACATGAGAAAAAATAATAATACGCGTCTTCAACCTTACCACATGTACATAAAGGACTTTCAATAATATTATATTTAAATAAGTCGCACTTTAGTATGCAATTGTGGCGTAATTTAGTATGAATTATATTTAGAAACCTGTCTCCAAAAGAAAAATATGGTGGTGGAGGTTTTTTTGCGTCTAAAATATCGTCACAGGTGATAGCATTACTAAAGGTCTTGAGTGAGTCAAGCTCTCTAATACTCAAAGGTAGTGAATTCCATTCGCGTATAACAGTTGGAACAAATGATGATTTGTATATTTGTAATCGACACTTGGGTAAGTAGTAATCTTGAGAATCCCTCGTAGTATAGTTGGACATATTACAACGTTTGTCAGGGAATAAATTTTGAATATAAGTGGGTGTGATATTTTTGTCAACCTTAAACATTGTTTTGAGTCTAGCAATTTTACGTCTCGAACTTAGTGTACTCCAGCCTGTTTCGAGATAAAGAGAGTCTTTAGAGGCAAATATCGGTAAACCGGTTACTATTCTAGCAGCATATAATTGCACTTGTTCGAGTTTTTCAGAGTCCGCGAGAGAACACCCTCCCCAAACCTCTGAAGCATATTCTAAATGTGGCCTGATAAAAGATATATACATAAGAGAAAGTGATTTGTGGTTTAATTCATATTTGAGTTTTTTCATTAGATTTAACTTTTTGTGTGCTTTTGCTATTATAATATCGATGTATGTCGTCCATTATAAGTTTTCAGAAAAAGTTATTCCTAGGTGCTTGTGACTTGACATAAATTCAACGGGGCAATTTTGAAAACTCAAAGAAGGATATTCGGTAGCCTTTTTTGCGTTAAAATACACAGCTTTTGTTTTTGATGGGTTAAATTTAAGAAGCCATTTTTGAGACCATTTCTCAAGTTCTGTGAGATCCTTATTTAAATTATTTTCAATGATTTTTGAATTATTTGAAGAATCTTGTAAACTATTATCGTCAGCAAAAAGTCTACAAAAGGTAAGCATATTATCAGCTACATCATTCACATATATTAAAAATAAAAGAGGTCCTAGTACTGACCCTTGCGGAACCCCTGAATATAAAGTATTAACTTTTGAATATGAATCACGGTACAATACTCTCTGTGTTCTATCGACTAAATAACTCTTAAACCATTTAAACAGTTTGCCATGTATGCCATAAGTTTGAAGTTTAAATAACAAGCCCTTGTGCCATACTCTATCGAAGGCTTTAGACAGATCACAAAAAACTACACATGAAACTTTACCCTCATCAATGGCTTTTAAGATACAGTCGTAAGTTTCGATAAGTTGGTATACTGTCGAATGGCCCGGTAAAAAAACTGCCTGATATTTGTAAAAAAGATTGTTATCGTGAAAAAAATTGTACATATATTTAAATACTATGCGCTCCATTATCTTACCGACACAACTCAAAAGTGAAACAGGTCTATAATTAGACAATTCAGATGGGTCGTCTTTCTTAAAAAGGGGAAGAACATTTGCAATTTTCCATGAGTATGGGAACATACAATCATTCAATGATTTGTTAAATAATAAACATAAAGGAGTAGCAATTGTATACATTGTGCTTTTCAACATTTTATGACTTATGTCATCCGGACCAATGGCTTTGTTTGAAGGTAAAATTGTAATGATATCAATGATATCTTGCTCTCTAATGACAATATTGTCTATAACACTATTACATACAGAATACATGTCGCTAGTAAGAGATATTGAAAGAAATTAAATATATCATGGTGAACAATATGGACTGCAGTGAATTTGGGCTGAAAAAATGAGTAATATAATATGTTGTATGTGTTACGAGCAGTGTTCCTGGGTAATACTTGCTGTTTATTCATTTACTAATAGCACTTTATAGTTTTATGTTCGGACGAACGAAGTCAGGGAGATTATAAATCTTATGAACACATGTCTGTTTTAATGGTTTTATTATTTCTCTCTATTGTTTTCTATAAGGTATGAAGGAGGGTAACAACATACACAACAGAAATGCTTTATAAAATGTATAATTGTGCACAGAATCCAACATAGACTTTGATTTATGTCAATAATGTAAATAATGACTAAAAAATTTTGATTGGTGTACCAAAATACACAACATATGTCTGTGCGTTGTATTTACACAAATAATACTGACATAAATCAGAAAAAAACTTGAAGGTCACCAACAATTTTTTTCATTGAAATGCCTTTTATAGGCAGTGCTGCTGGCTAATCCAATCATGTTTATTGACATAATAAAATATGTTCAAATCAAATTTAATATTCTTAAAGCTCAAGGTACAACTACATTTCTTCCATAATATTTTTTAATGGTCGATTTGTTTTTCCAACAAAAATCCAAAGTATGTCAAGGATGGTGGCAATGAACTTTATTATACACAATTACGCTCTTTAGAGTTCTAATAAAAGTATGTGTAATCTTATAGGGTACTTTTCGAGGTATAAAAATGTCAGAAGACTTAAGACTTCTTAAAGGCTAAAGCTAAAAAATTTCAAGGGTTATTTTCCTAATTCTAATGGTTGACAAAAATTAAGTAAGTTTTCGAGGTACAAGCGAGATGCAGTTCTCACAATTCTATGATATTTACACATATCACGACCATTTTTTCTTCTTTACATACCTGATAAGTCTTATTTTGATAAAACTCCCGGTTGAAAAGGTTTTTTTTTTCCCTATTAAAAATTATTTGTTAATATACATTTTAACAGTCTCGGGTATTTTTTTTTTCTTAGCATATATGCCATTCTGTTTGAGATATTGTCAGTTAGGCATTTTATTCGTAAACATGAACAAGGCACTAGCTTTACTCTCTGATAGAATTGCGAGCTTTATATTTAGTTTAATAGTGGTCAAATGATATTCAAATTTTGCTTGATCATTTAAAATTACCTTAGACTAGCATTCTTTATGTGAAAAATGGAACAAAAATATTTTTAAAAAAAGATTTTTTATTAAGTAACTGAACAACAGACAAACCGGGAAATTTTATCATCAAATGCAAAATTGCTCAACAACAACAATCGCACAAAGTAAAGAAAGTCTCGTGTTAAACATGAAGAGAAATGACCCCCGGAGAAAAATGACCCTTACCGTAAACAAGAATAGATATGGGTTACCCCATGTCCAAAATATCTTACTTTGAAATTACTTGAATTTTCACTTTGCTCAGCTGATTTTGAAGTTAAAAATACCGAACTTGCTAAGAAATCGCTGTATTTAGTTTTTCATATCCGTAGCACACACACATTGTCACAAAGTGATTGTTAACAGTTAGGTCTCTACTCTCGTCGACATATGGCGGGAAAATGACGCTGTACTAGCGTAGAAATCTGCTGAACTCTACTTGTTACTTTACCATGAATAATACTTAATAACATTTTATATATCTTTGTTATTTAAAAACGATATTTGATTTACTAAATTTATGCACAGCTTGCTGAACTATATTTTATTGCGACTTTACAATTGCATCCGCAACAAATAGCCAATGTCTATGCGAGTGCGATCAAAAATCTGTGTAGGTGTTGCATAACCATTCCGTATTTAAAAAACGAAAAGAAAAGTAAAAAACATTCATACATAATAATTAACATAATTAACATAATAATTAACATTCTCTCTCAGAGGAGATTGTGTCATAATTAACTAATAATAATCATGAAAGTAATATAATTATTGTAATAATATAAACAATATTCATTGGTGAAAAAACTGTCAATCGAAGAATGACATATATATTTTTTTTATGAAAAGGACTAAGGAGGCAGGTAGTGCAGGAATATGAATACTTCTTATTTACAATCCTGGAGAAAAGTGATTTTTAAAAAATCATTTTACGTTAATTTTGTTTTTTTTCTACTTATTACATATACATGCTCATCGACATTCTAAACCTTTGTTGTAATGTTGTATTTGCTGATCATTAAAAGAACTATAGTTTGTAAAAGCAATTTTTTGAAGAATACCTGAGTATAGTAACATATCTTAAATAGATAATAAACACTGATCGAATATATTGTTTTGACTGTTAACAAGGTATTTCAGAGCTTAATATTTGATAAATTGATCATTCGAGTAATAATTCGTAAAAACGGACAAAACTTTTTAATAAATTTGGTTTAATCATGCTGCACTTGCATACTCAGTAGTTCGTAATAGGGGGGAATTATAAATGTCAATGCAAATATAATTCATGAACAATATGGAGTCTACTCTTTCATCGCCAATAAACAGAATTTTGTTATTTAGTGACCTGTATCTCGAAAATTTTTAATGTGTTTTCACTCGTAATAATGAGATACATGTACATGTAACTCGTTAAGGTGAGAACTATACTCCGATACAATATGTCAGTATCCTGTTATAACGGAAGAAGTTTTGTTTCTAAAATATACCCCTTTTTTTACTTTTTGTTTATTGAATTTCAATTATAATTTCTGTTACTTTCTGTTAACGGATGTAAAAATTACAATATTGTAAAGAATTTTTCACAAATAACAAAAAATGATACTGAAAAACTTAAATTTATTGTTCGTTATCACCACATGTCATATAAAGGTTGCAATTTTTAATGGTACCCAATTTCATTATTTAAATGAGATTGGTTGATCAAGTTACCCATCAGACCTACTTTGCAATTTAGATATGGTTTCCTTCCCCTAAAATATTAGTTTGATAAAGACAATTTCCAAATATTTTATTTATAACAATTGAATATTTACCAATATCTACACAAAGCTTTTCCTCTAATGAAGATTAATATAGTCTAATGATTAATTATTTCAAATAGTGGTTGTATTTCAATAGCGGTTGCAAAATGATTTTTCTAATAAAATACATCCCCATCCACTATTGAAATAATTTATTTCAATAGCGGTTTTATTTCAATAGTGGTTGCAACATAGCTACCATTATACCGACATGAACAACCAAAGACAAAAAACATGCTGTAAAGACAATTGACACATTTTTTTTCATTTGATACAGAAGAACCTATTTCAACATAGCTCCAATAGAAATCCGAATATAAAATCGACTTATTTTGTCAAAGGCTACAGGACTCAAGATACTATAACCCTCTTTAATAAGCAATTCTCATTATTGTCAAACGTCAAGGAGTACATGCCCAAGGGGAATGATTTATACAGAATATTATGGATCTAAAAGATCTTGTGATTATTTTGTATATCATTCAAGTGTTTATCCGTTAGTTCAAACTTAGAACTGAGACAAATTTTTAAATAAGCTATTTTCATCATTTCCGACTATCTTCATTTTAGTTTTCAAATTCGACTGTATTTCGATACACTACCCTTAAATTAGGACGTTTCTTATATATTTATACCAAGCTCTCTTTCTCATGCAGATAAACAAACTAAATATAGTTATGATTATGATTGGTTCTCTTACTTTGACAATTTGTACAAGTACCTACATGTAGATGATTTGAAAAGATTATAATGTACACAACAGTTTGACAGTGTCCCCCTGTAATGTATTAACGAAAGAGACGTATATATCATCTTCAATATTTAACTGCTGGATTATCTTTAAATCATTTGTCTTTCGTGTTTGTCACTTTGTTAATATTGGTTATTATTAAGGAAGTATAATCTATAAAATACGTATTGTTGCTGAATGTCTGGGTAGGAATTTGATGACCAAGGGTAATACTTTTCTACGGTGAATAAATAGGTATACAGTTGTCCAATTAAACGAAACTTCCTTATTAGTGGTCTCATAATGACCTAAATATATCAAAGAGTAAAATAAATGGAAAAGTTTAACCAAAAGAACTTGATAAAATTCATTGACAAGATAACCAAACAAAACCGAAAAAAGCAATCAATATACTTCTTAATAGATTGATTACCAAGTACATAAAGAAAAATAGATTAAGTATTTTACCTTGATTTGCAAAATAACAATTTATAAATTCTTCTAAATATTGCATTTACACGTATTCTGAGCCAAAGTTAACAAATAATCAGGCGGTTTTTTCTTCAAACTCATTTTTTTGATCAGGTATATGTAAGTACTTAGCAGCAGAACTGTTATTTTCTGGATCAGTATATCAAAATTGTCCTCCCTTTTGGCTAAATACCAGCACTTGTAAAGTTTCCCCAAATTAACATTTTTAGAACAAAGATGAACAAGTATGATCTAATAGTACTCAAGTAGGAAAATATTAAGTTGTAGTTTTGTGACCGCGTAATTTCGTACGGTGCTAGGGAATTCTTCTGGAACTGCATCCGTCGTGTGCAGTACGAACGGGGTACGGGATATTGGCGTAGAGGGTACAAGGTGTAAGGTTGAGGCGCGCTGTGGGCTGTAAGGTAAAAACAAAGGATAGGTGTGCCGTATTCCCGAAGGTCCACCAATATGCAATTCCAGAGAAATAAAAGCAAATTGATGCAGGATTCCGAATTTATTAGACAAGACTCAACGATGGCAACATTAAAGAATTCAACAGACAGGCATGTTATAAACGAGTCAGATTTGGCCAGTAGTGGTCTCCGGACTCAGACTCTGGGTGAGTCGGACGTGGCCGAGGCTGGACGCCGTTTTCCAGACCGCCGATTGACAATTGTACATTACTATATAAAGGAATCTGAACAATGAGTAAAAATTGACAGGTGATGACATAAGTAAGTTGAGTAAAAAGATTGACACATATAAAAAAAAAATAAATAAACTCAATGAGTTTTGATGTCCTAGGCATGAAAACAGATAACTGCACAAAATTGTTTTAACAGATTTGCAGTTTTTGAGACATAACACTCTTTCAAATCGCATATAGAGTCCGAAAAAGTGTCAATCCCTTATCGAATAAGTAACTTGGTACGAAATAAACTGTGAGAAAATATTACAAAACAGATGTTGAATTCAAAAAGTAAAGTCCAAAATAAAGTTATTGATGAACAGTGAATTTTGCACGGTGATAGTTTAATGTTTAAAGATCTCCGAGAAAAAGATGGGGCAATTTACACTGAGACACTACAAAATCAGCTCAAGTTATTTTGTTGGCCTTCATGACCACATTGAGTTTTGTAAAGCTACATAATATATTGACTTCTTTAATAAGAAAATAAAGTGGCACCAATGACTATTGCAATGCATCTCATAAATTAAACTTATTCATCAACATTGAGTTGCGGAAGCAATAAAAGTTTCCAAGTGCCCTTTTATAATGGCATTAAGAGCAATGCGATTAGTGCATTTATTAGCTAGAACGTTTTCAAACCACCATAAATAATAGATATGTACTCATGCAAATATCCAATCTGTCTTATATTTCTACTATCTGCAATATACTGAGTATTTATTTAAATCAATATTCATGTCAACGAGTTTGTATATATCCAATAACAATATTTATAGTCACAAGGACATTTGGTTTATGACACTTGATACTAGTATGCTGTAGTTATCAACACTTTTTTGAAGAAATGGTTTTGGAATCTTAGATAACAATATCATACAGTAGCTAAAGAGAACACGTTCTATTGAATAATTGAAAGAATGTTGAACTTATTATACTAGTATTGAATGTCAAAGTTGTCAAGTAAAGGGTTGTCAATATTTATGAATACAGACAGAAAGAACAAAATAGTTCTGTTTTAAAAGAAGTTTTTTGTGTTAGCTTTTCTGCCAGACTGACATGAGCATTTTCTGAAAACGCCGGAAAGTTAAATAGAATAATTGTAAGATAGATGGAATCGAATTGGAACATTCTGCGTCCCTTTGCTAGTGATATGAATAACACATACCTCTTAGCTACAAGTGTTACACATATGGTGAAATTCTATTTCCTATTTCCATGAAAGGGAACTCTTCATTTTCAGATCCAGGGGAGTTGCGATGACAACAGGACTGACGGAGGACAGACTTCTAATGTAAAGAGGGACATAACTCCCTGATAGAAATCGAACCTGAAAGTACACATCGCAATTACAAAGGTTTTTAGAAAAGAAATGATACTTTAACGATTCATAAAATAATATCCTGGTGTAGCATTCCACCTTAAGATACGAAAGCAAACTAATGGATATTAGATTTTACCAAAACAGAAACCAAAATGTCTCCTCTTCAACGCTGACTTGGAAAATGGGACATTAAATACATGAAAAAGATAATAAACAGTCTAAATGTCATATTGGTGTATTCATGTTAAGCACCAGAATGGTTTTTTTATTTGACTTTGAAAATTCGAAAAATAGGTCAACGTCAAACATTTTTGAAAGGGTTCCGATATGTCTTATATTATTTATATACGGTAGAGTAGAAATGTGAAGTCGTTTTCTTAAAGGATTCTCATGTTATGACAATATTTTTCAGATGACAATTGACCTTGAGATACAAAATAGGTCAAGGTCAGTAATTTTGGTAGATTTTACTTTTTCCTAATAATACCTATTCATATTTCAAGTTTGAAGTCTTTCAGATTTGGAAGTCAAAGTCTGTACAAACTTTCAGATATTTTATCTGACCTTGAAATAAGAAAAAGGTCAAGGTAAAAAATTAGAAACACATGGAAGGTCAATGTAAAAGAGTTTAAGTTTAATAGCTCTCACAAAATTGTATCCAAAAATGAAGTTATATATATACCTTGGACAGTTTCTTTGTAACTCAGCTATATGTAAAATAACGAAAAGTGAAGTAAAATGATAGGTCAAGGTCAGAAAATACAAAGCTTTGCTGCTCTATCCAAATATATTAATATGTATCTTCGTTGGAAGTCAATGTAATGAGCTTAAGTCAATATGATTGATACATATAATAAATCCAAAGTGGTAAGAAGTACAATGGTAAAAAAAATCACAGCAATGTCAATCTCTTCCCTGGAAATCTAATTCATATGTATTTTGTCTGTAGTTTGATGAAGAATAGTTAACAGTGTCTTTGAAATGAGATGGAAACAACGTAAGGAATAGTGATGTAAATGTGATAGGAAAGATGTAAATCATAACTTAAATGTTAGGAAAAAATAAACAGTTAAATTGCTTTTAACCATATGTATCTTATTAAAATTGATAGAAATATTCTAAAAGCTTTGAACTGAGCTTAATGCAATATAAGGAATAATATAGTTAAGGTGAAGGGAAAATTAAATTTCAAAAAAAGTTAAATTGCTCTTACCATCATGTGTCTTTGTTTGAAGTCTAAAGTAAATACATGTATCTAAAACTGTGTCGTTGAAAATAGAACAGAACAATAGCTCTTCAAAGTGTGAAGGGTGGACATAAAGAAGGAAGACAGATATGGAAAACCAAGCCCATTTAAATGCTGAGCCAAGAAAGCCCACTCCTTGCAATATTGGAATTGCTCTGAATCCAGATGTTACATCTTCAAAACTTCAAACTGTTTTACTTTTTTATTTACTTACTTTTGCATGTCTTTCCGTGAGAAACATAAGCCATCAACAGAAGTCCTCCAGCGAATATGGGTCTGGCTGCTTTTGCTGTGTCGTGCCAGGTCATGTCCTGTACCTTTAATCCTGCATCCGTGTTACGCATCCAGGTGTTTCTTAAATGTTCCCTCTTTCTCTCGCCCTGCATTTTTCAGGACAAGTGGGGTGTGGTGCTGGATGGTGGTTTCCTTAGAATGTGTCCAATCCAGCCCCACTTCCTCCGTCTGATTTGTATGTCTACTGTTGCCTGTCCCGCTCTCTTCCATAGTTCTTCTCAGGCCATCCGATTTAAAGATGCGCATGAGACAGGTGTTGTAAAATGTCTGCATCTTCTTCGGGTTGTTTTGGTCATTCTCCATGCCTCTGCTCCAAACTTACGATGTAACACTGGAGTTAAAGATCCTCAGTTTGGTAGTAATGCTTAAGTTCTTAGAGTTCCAGATGTTCTTCAGCGAAGTAAATACAGCTCTCGCCTTATTGATTCCTGACTTGATGTCACGGTCTGTGCCACCCTGTCTGTCCACTACACTCCTCGGGTAGTTGAAGGACTCGACGTCTCTGATGGGTTCACCATCAACTGTCATTAGTGATTGGACAGTAGTGTTGATCTTCATCAATTCTGTTTTCTTTAAATTGATCCTGAGACCCGCTCCTGCTGTTGTTGATGCAAGTTGAGATGTTTTGTACTACATCCCACTGGCTTTGTGCGAAAGTAGAGTCAGGTCATCGGCAAAGTCGTTGAGTTGCGTCAGGAGTGTCCACTGTATACCATTGTTCCTGTCTGATATGGTGGTCGTCAAGATTCAGTCTGTAAGAAAAAGGAAGAGGAATGGTGACAGGAAACATCCTTGTCGAACTCATGCCTTAACCTCAAAAGTCTCGGACATCTGCCCAGCATGGGAAACCCTGTATGTCATGCCTTGTTGGTGTTACGAATCAGAGAGACGAGCTTCTTGGGTACTCCATAGTGCCTTGGTATCTTCCCCAATGTCTCTCGGTCTACGCTGTCACGATTTCTCGTGGTCGATGAAATTTATATAGAAGAGAGACTTCCATTCCAGTAATTGTTCATCTAAAATCAACAAGCTGGTCTCTGAGCTTTGGATCCACTGCTTTTTTCATCTTCTTGAGAAGGTTCCTGTTAGGGATCTTGCTAGGCACTGACAGGAGCATAATTTCCCGGTAGTTAATGCAGTCCCTCAGATCTCCCTTCTTTGGTAGCTTAATAAGGATGCCTTCTTTCCATTCCTCCAAGATGTTCCCAGGTCTTCGTGAAGAGGTTGTGCAAGATGTTAACATCTCTGTGTTAGCTTTAATGGCTTTCGCTGGTATCTCATCATGCCTCATCATGCCCCGGTTTTTTTTTTAATTCTTAAGTGTGATAATTGCTCCCCTGATCTCTGTCTTTTTTTGCTTGTCGCATAAGGTCTGTATCGACTGAGTGTACCCATGACTTTATTGTATCCAGTGTTGCAGTACAAATTTTTGCACTGAAGTCGCCCCATAATTATTGACATATCTTTCTTTCCTACTTTATCCGAGACTGCCTATAGTTGCTGATAAAAGGTGTCTTTCTTTATGTAATCAGCGCAAGTGGTGGAAACACTAGATGTTCAATTTGATCTTGAGTTTCTTGGTGTTGAACTAAGCTGTTAATATCCGGGAGTTGACAGGTTCGTGTCCAATAAGAGTACAAGGGATAACATAAGGCATAATCCTTCGGTGTGCACTGCAGCTTCCTTTCGGCTTTTATTCAACAGCAACATAGTTTCCCTTGAAGTAGGCCCAATCTGGCGCGGGTTATGTTTGTTTTGGTTTGTCGTAGATGCTTCTGTAACTTGGCTTTTATCGGTATGGTAACTTGCCATATGCAAATCTCTTATAACCTCGAGGAAAGGTGGTTTGATTTTGGAGCTTCCTTCCTAGATTGCTTCCTGTCCATAGATATTGAGCACAGTCTGCCCATTTAGTTTTATATAAGTGATCTCCTTCACCTAGCATTTCTCATGAGTGGGTATGGCCGCAAGGCAACAGAGTTTGGAGTCAGAGTTTTTCAGCTGTCCTCCCAGACTGATAAGCCCCATCTACATAAAGCACTGGTTTTCAGGCGCCGGGTAATTCGCCTTTAACCTTTCTATATCAGTAGTAGCAGTGCTGTCGGATTTGATGCAAGCCACACGAGCAGGCTAGAAGCTGGACTAGAATGTCGGGGGCTATTTGAGGCGCACACCATGAAGAGCATTTATAGACAATGGGAACTTATCCCCATTGCACCCTTGGCTATGACAACCTATGGAACACTTTAAAATATCTTGCATCCATTTTAATTTCATAAATTCTAGCACCTTTTTAATTAAATCCATCTGTCTTTCTGATATCACTTGTGTAGATATATTTTAAACTGTTTGCCCTATTCTTTCATACTAACCTACAAAGTGATTTTGGTTAAGGCAGGTTGCAGTGACCTCGAGACATCTTTTAATGTCAACGCTCACGGCAGATCTTGTTGTAAAATTCTTTTCCAGTGAATTAATCAGGTGCTTGTGGGAAACATATTTGTAGTGACAATGAACGAAGTGACCTGTTTCATGGTTAAGGCATCTTTGTATAGAGCAACTGTTATCTCCCTTTTGTCATGTCTGGCTCATACTCTTGTACCAGGTATGTCGCCCTTAGAGTATAAATGAGGAAAGGGAATTAGGTGGCATTTAGTAAGCTTCTAAGTCAAAGTTCAAGTTAATGGCAGATTTCTGGAAGCAGTGACCCAAAGTCAAGCTGCTAAGTCAAATGTCAAGGCCAAATCAGATCTCTAGAAGCAATAACCTAGTCAAGCTTCTATGTCAAAGGTAAAGTTAATAGCAGATATCTGGGAGTATTGACCCAAAGTTATGCTTCTAGGTCAAAGGTCAAGGTCATATCTGTGGGCAAAGAACAAAAGTTAGGCTTCTAAGACAGAGGTCAAATTTATAGCAAATCTCAGTATAATCAATTTCAAGAACATTTCTCTCCCCCCCCCCCTTTTTAGCTTATTCTGGCTCATATTACCAAAAGAGTGGCTGTGGGTTATGGGTGTGTAGTGATCTTCAGTAAGAGTTTAGATCAAAGGTCAAAACTATAGTGGATATCTGAAAATCTATCTCTGGAATAATATATACTTTCTCTTTCCTGTGGCCCACAGGAGACATACTTATTCTCCATCTAAATAATGCTTGTGATTAAATGAAGTCCACTGACCTTGAACCACTGTTTTTAGGTTGAAAGTCATGGTCATAGCACTAATACTATATTTATAGATTGCTAAAGGATAAAGGCAAAACCAAGCCCTGCACAACACTCTGCAAACTGTCAGTAATTAGATCTGTACACCATACTGATGTTAAAAAGAAACACAAAATCAGATTCCATATTTAAATGTTTTACTGAATATAGGAATGGCAAAGATGCTTCCTACTATTGTGGAATAAAAGCATCAACAAAAAATGACTAAATATCACAGATATCTGCAATTGACGTCTACACGGACAAATCACAAAGTTTATACAAAGAATCACAGTCAACAAGTAATGAGTTGTACATACAGTACTTAACAACAGTCAGACAGTTCTCCAGGATTTTTTTCTCATTCAATGTACACTATTTTTAAAAACACTTGTAACTGTTTTAAATGTGATTAACAAGATTGATCAACTACAGTTTGATTGATGATTATTATTCACAAAGTTTAGAAAACAAGATATCTTTTTTGAAAGCAAAAAGCCATTCAGCAGCATATACTATGGTGGGCATTTATGACTGAAAGCAGTGCGATATTTCTTTAGTTGACAAAAAATAAATTGTGCTGGTAAAGATAACTGATAACATGTATCAACTCTTTACAGCAAATTCTCAGACATTTTGAAGATTAACTGAATGAACTAAAGTAGAAAAGATTTCATACAGGATGATATAAAACTGATAGTTGATTTTTGCATGACTGAAATCATAGTTTTAACATAGTTTTAACATAATCTTAAACAGATGTTTCAAAATGTACATGTATTATTGTAATATTCAAAGTGATTTTCTTTAAACAATATACATGTACATATATATAATTTCTACACCAGCAAGTACAGCATTCCACACTATGTTCAACACAGAGAAGTTACGGTAATGGTGTATAGTTTTCACAGCAAGAAGCACAGATACAGAGTTCCACATAGAAACACAATCAGGAAACATGAAAAATCAAACCGTTGCTATAATTATGTATATATGTTACAAATAAATCACAAAATATCCTTGATTTCAACAAAGACTCCGAGATAATGAGGTAGGCAAGATAGATAACAACAAGATTGAAGGACAAAATTAACACAATTAAACTCTGAAATCAAATTAACATTTTCAATTTTGGAGGGATATAAACAAGTTGGTACATGTAGGGAAGATAAATACAAATACATGTACTTTTTAAAAAAAATCATAGTTGACAGATTAGTTCTAGATAAACACATTTCTTGATAAAACTAACTGATATAGAAAAATGCATGTCTATCCATATAAACAATTTAGATTCATTGGTTTCTTCTGCTCTACCGCTGATGCAAAACAACATTTATTAGAATGTACAAATACTTCGCTTTGTTTTTTTTTTATTGACAATATTGGGTAGGATTAGAAAATCTTTTGTAATGATAAAGGACTTTAAATAAAAAATAAAATATTGATTTCTGAAAGACAATTTATACAAACATCTTTTTTAATTTCAACATTTACAGTAAACCAAGTATTATATGCCCCATTTTTGATTCATAAATAGTTGGTTAACAGTAAATAAATGAAATAATTTCTTGCTCACATATTTTTGGGATGTTTAAATAAATTTTGGGGGCCTGGCAGCCAAAAATGAAACCAGAACTGTTGCAAAAGAATGGGCACTGCCATCGTAACCATTTTAAAAGTATCTTAACATTCCAAAGAACTCATAGATTTGATGCTAATATTCACTTATTTTGCACACATCTTTTGACAAGTTTACAATTGAATAAAATATGATAACTCTTTTTTAGAAAATGTTAAATTAAATATTAAATCAAAATTATATTAATAACTAGAAAAAAATCAAATCACAGTCAAAAACATATTTTAAATCTTAATTGAATTATCAACTGGTCAAATATGAAAAAGTCAAACAGACTGATTTATATGTCCTTTATGTATGAATGTTTGTAAAGTGTAAATGAAAGTCATTGGAATGTGTATTTAGTACCAGCATCATCACACCTTGCTGATGAAAAATCCTAGAAAGATGTTTTGAAGTTCATTAAACCATTTGTCTCAAAATGAATTGATACTAAGCTTAATTTAATACATGTACTGACATTTATTCACAACAAAATACATTGTGATCAACGTAATTAATACCTAAAAACTCTTTAGTTCATAGCATAATCCCTGTCTAGTAGTACATGTACATTCATATATATATGAATAGTATCAGTAACTAAGGCACAAAAAATATGACCAACACAATGACTAGTGGTTCATGATATGAAAAAAAAATTGACTTGAAAAAAATTGACAAAATTTGGACTACCAGTAAAAGTAAGCAGACTTTTAATACATGTATCAACAGTAGTAGTTACATCAGTTAATTTTTCTTACAGTTACTTTAAACTATATTTTAAACAAATGAAAATATTCTATTTTCAAAGTCATTTGTCATCCCAGAAATTCAATTCGTTTTGCATTCTACATTTTAAAAAATGGGTCTTCCAAACAAAAATAAAAATCTTAACACAGCTCAAAATCAGTATTGAAAAATCAAATAATAAACATTTTTTTAAAGAAAAATTCAAACACATGTATATTACTAATTTCAATAATAAAAAAAATATCTACAAATTGTCCATTCACAGAAAAAGACCACAATTTCAACAATTGTAGTGATTCATGAAGAAAACATGGATTTCAAACTTTTCCTATAGCACAGTGGGAAAACAATTATAAAAATGAAACAGCTGACTCTTAATTCTGATTGGTTTTCCAATAAGTACATATCAAGACCTGCCATACAATCTGATAAACAATGACCTTCACCTACATTCACTGTAGTACACAGGCCTTTTTAAGGTCGGACTCAAACTCATCGTCGATTTCTTGTAGATCTGGTTCTTTCCCTTCGACATCGGGCATAAAGTGACTAAAGTCTATATTCTGTCTCTCATAGAATAAGATATAAGCCGAGTTACAGTCCATCTGTTCCACAGAACACTCCTAATCAAATAGAATACATGTATCATAGCATTAATATATTCTCCATTGTAATCTTTTAGAAACTATATTCATTGTTAATTTTTGCAAATTTTATGTCATGCTTAAAGCTGAACACCGTCACACAGATACATGTCTATAAATCCTTCGATTTCGTTACACCCAATTGCACACTTGAAACTTGTGGCCAACGTGTAGTATTCCATTCGAAGTTTCTGGATTTTTATGCATCTATTTCTTATTTAATTGTGCATATTCTGTTTGTAAATAATGCATTGACCTGTATATTTGATGATAGTATTCTCCTGGCTTGCAAAAAGTGCATAAAATTTTATAATTTCATCGCAACCGAGTAACTGGCAAGGCCAGATTTACGTCCACACAGGTGAGACCTCTACAGCGAAATACTTTAAACTGTTAAGAGGTCTGCGGTTTATTTAGGGGTTGCAGGGATAGTGGTGATAAAGAGAAATATGGTGACCAGTGCCTATTTATGAGAGGTGTTCAGCTTTAGTCTCAAGATCTAAGACTGACATAAATCTCAATAACCTACCTTACAACTACTGTCATTGTAGCAATACCATTTCTGGTTGGGGTTTTTGGCATAACATACATAATGGCCTCCTCCCAAGATTCCTGTATGACACTGCAAAAAATTTCAAAGACAATCAAACATCTAAAAAAAAAAACTCATTAAAAATGCCCTTGCATTATTTTATCATTTTGAATTCATTTTTCTTTCAAATTCTTTTTAATTGAGTTGATTTCTAGCTGACAGAAATCGGCAAGTTCAAAGTTGACTGATACTTGTATGTTTTAGCATATTTTAACAGACAGCACTTAGTAACATTAAGGAGGTTTCTTCTCTTATCTTTTTTTCCACTAGCAATGATTGAATTTGAGGGGTATTTTTCAGACATTACTTACCGACATTGAGGATAGATCGTACTTGATGGGACCTTCGGCGGTGGGAATGTTTCGAGTGAGCTGACATTTCATACAAGGTGAATTCAAGGAGTCTGGTGAATATGTCATGTCTGCAAAACACAGTAATGTTTAGAACTGTGCATAAAATTTTTTTAAGGGGAAAACTTTGATGATTTTATTAAGGGTGACTTTCTGATAATACTTGAATAGAAATAACACGGACAGGAAGAAGAAAATTCACATATTTTTTAAGAGAGAGAGAGAGAGAGAGAGAGAGAGAGAGAGAGAGAGCATGAAAATTCTTAACCTCCGTGAGTCTGGTCTTCTTCCTGGTTTGGAATGTCTCCATTTGGCACATTTTCGACTACAGCAGAGTTTTCACTTTGACACACACAAGTCACTGATAGTTTATCATCATCACTAGAGGACACTCGGGGAGCTAAATAGTTCGAGGGGTCAAAGTCCTCTACAGGAAAGTTCACTATTTTATGGGACTTGACCCAGCGGCCATTTAAAAACTGGAATCTTTTTAAATTAACAATCTGTACAAAAAAGAAAATGTTAGATATATTTAATGATATTGTTACGCACAGGATTCTTTTGAAAAGTGTATAATGCAGTCTTTTCCAGAAAGATTTGCCACGAAAAAATTATCAAAACATTCTACAGCTAAATATCAAGAACCACCTAATTTTCTCTTTGTCAGAGGTCAAACTTTTTAAAGTGTGTAACATGCATGTACAAAATGTACTTGGATTGGAAGTGACCTCTGTTAGTTAATTTTTCTTGGCCAGTCATTGGTTATCTTTTACAGGATTAACTTCATGTGTATTATTAAAATGAAATTTATCATAATCAAAGCCTTAAGAAAATGCAAATGGAGCATTTTGTTGAAAGTTTCCAGATGTCTAGTTTTTTTAGAAGTCCAGGCAGTGTCTTTTTCACACTTGGAACAGTGGCACTTACCAGTATGGGAGGAAGCCTCCAAATGTCCAGTTTTTTGGAGGCCAGGCAGTGTTTTTTACACTTGGAGCAGTAGTAGAGCTCATCCTCCCCTAGCTCCTCTTCTGTGGTGAAGGCCTGCAGACACGTGTCTAAGTTGATGGGTTCCGTCTGCTTCCGCCGGCTATCCTCCACACTGTCATGGTCCTCATATAGCTGTTATAAGGAACCAAATCAATTTACTTTATAATTCTTGTTTTTATGTGTTTATCTATGAAATTAAATCAGTCTTTACATTTTCATTGTGTATAATTATTTCTTTTTACCCAGTCTGACTTGTTTGTATATTTGCTTTCTTTTTTGAAATTCAAAGCCTTTTGCTTTACTAAGCACAAAAATTCATCTCTTTAATACTCTAATTACTTGAAAAATAAACATGGCACTTGTCTTTGAATTCAAAATATTATTAAACCAATTTATGAAATGTTGAACTTACTCTTTCTAATGCTGTTTGATATCGTAAATGTAGAGCTGTGGGCTCCCAGTCAATGGCTAGAAATGAACCCCCAAAATTAAAGTCTTCTGCATTGCACTCAACTTTGCATCCTCTGCAAAACCTGAAAAATAACAGAAGACTTATTTCTTCTTTATTCATTAACTTGTTTCACACAGGCTTCAAACAAATTCATTTAGAATTTTTTCAAATAAAATGTAAAAAAAAAATTAAAATATGTACCTGTACCACGGACACCATGCACAAGAAAAACCATCTTTCTTGACAACTTTGAGTGTGAATGGGTATTCATAACCTAAACTGTCATCACTGCAAAATAATAATACATATTAATGCAGGTCATACGTTAGGTAAACAGAATACAAATCAATAATAGCATACCCCCCTCCTCCCCCCCCCCCCCCCCCCCCATCACCAGAAATACCCTTTCTCCCCAACTCAGGTCATCCATTTGGTAAACAGAATAAAACTCAGTAATAAACTCCCCCCCCTTTTCCTTTTGCCCGGTCCAGTGTCTTACCAGTCTTGGGCGTGGTTTGCTGACTTGGACTCTGAGGGAGGGAGGGGACTGACCAGTCGGGACACCTGGGTCCACACAAACTGATATAGGTCCTGATTGGTCGTGTCCTCCACACAGGGAAGAATGATGGGAGTCCCGAACAGCCCGGGCCGCGCCTTTTGTGAGGACAGGAAATACACATCCATCAAGTTCTGAAAAATTATATAACACATTGTGATATATTTTTCCTATTTGACATAAGCATTTATGGATTCTTTTAAATGTAAACAAGATATCTGTGAGCCAATGCTCACTAGTGATACTTCTGAATCCCACCATATGGCATTCCTAAACGTCAAAATGAATTAAATGTGACGTCACAGTGCATTTTCTCCAAAAATGATATATTGTGAAAGTGTAATACACCCTTGATTGGGCATGTGAAACAGATTTATTTGGTTTATATAGGAGATAAATTCATTATCTAGGTCCAATCAAGGGTGTACAGGGATTTACCACAGGTTGTATTACATACACCCTTTCGGCTTTCGGCCACGGGGTGTATGGAATACAACCCGGGGTAAATCCCCGTTTTCACCCTTAATTGAACCTGGATAACTAATAATACATGTACCCTCCTCTACTTTGGAGCGGGGGTATAGTTATGTAGAATGCATGCAAATGAATATGGTTTACATCCACCAACAAAATTGCTACAAATTATCCACACACCCCAATAGAGAAACAAGAGATGTTTGAGAAACACTTATGCACCCCTCCCTTGGAAAAATCTGCGAAGAAAATGAACGGAAACAGCAAATAATTGGAATTTCTCTACGTCCAAGGCACATAATTCTGTCAAAAATTGCTCGATCATACCCAAAATAAAATTTGACCTAAATATTATTAAGATAAATCTGTATACCAAATTTCATTTCAATATGTGCAACCTCTGCGAAGAAAATGAACGGAAACTGCAAACAATTGGAATTTTTCTATGTCCAAGGGGCATAACTCTGTTGAAAATGGCTCGATTGTATCCATAATTGAACTTGACCTAGATATTATTAAGATAAACCTGTATACCAAATTTCATTTCAATATGTGCTACCTCTGCGAAGAAAAATGAACGGAAACTGTTGGTGGACCGACCGACCTACAGACCGACCGACCGACGGACAGCAGCAAAGCAATATGCCCTTCCTTCTTTGAAGGGGGGCATAATTAAAACAGGTACCTGGGTTTCAGGAAAACCCATTGAATGATTCATTATCATAATAAAAATAGCTTACCATTTTCCTGTGAACTCCAATAACAAAACCAGAGAAGAGCTCTGAGGAGGCTTTGGGGGCAGGGTTTTCTGGTGTAGGCTGGAGACTGCCCATGGTGGGGACATCACTGGGGTGGCGGGAATGTGTAGGTGTGTTGTTGGCAGAGGAATCCTCCACCGTTGATGCATTGGATACTGATGAGGGGCCATTTTCTAACTTCTGCTGAATCTTTTCTGTTGAAAACAAAACCAAAACGATCTTTTGGTAACCACCATTTTGTCATATTATGATTATTTTGATATAAGAAAAAATATCAATATACAGAGGGGTGAATAGTCGAAAAAAGTAAGATTTTATGTCAAACATGTAATCAAAGACAAAAAAGAAAGATATTTTGAATACAAAAAATACATAATTAATTGTTAAATATGTATACAAAAAAGGAAATAATATATAAAAATCAGGCCTTTAATGAGATTTTATTCAGGAGAGCTTACTGGTGGCCAGTCCTCTCTGGATGTCATTGAGGCCCACAGAGTTTTTGAGGACAGTACCTTTCTCCTCCTCGATTGTCATTGGTTTGATCTCTTCGTGAGGAGGGAGTTCATAGGCATACAGCACTCCTCCCACCAGCGTCTTCACCATTTGATTGTCCTTTGGTAATGCCTACAACAGAAAGAACCAAAAATTATAAAACCCACACACCCAAAAAAAAAAGGAATATCAAAATCAATTGTTTATCAATTTCAAATATCAAGTTAGTTTGGTTATTCAATATCTGCTCTTAAAAAAATATCTGAAGTCATTTTCCATTTCTCAATAATATAGCAAAATTCCCTCCATTTTCTCTTTATCTTATCTTTGTTTCTAAGTTTCCTATAAAGGGTACATCAGATTAAGCCTAACAATCTAAGAGTATCAACTAAATTAGGCCCCACTATTATCAGATCATCACTTTAAGCCTCACTCTCTGAGAGCACTTTCTAATTCTGACGCAATATTTTCTGCGGCTGCTTGAAGTGGTCCAATCACAATCCGGGACAACTAACAAGTGCAGTGCAAATTTCATGATGGAGTTGTAAAAGAATCCTTAATCCTCAAGTCACTACCTCCTTATCACACAGTTTATCTCTAGCTTTTTTAAAAGCTAATCTGCAAAAATCCTCTCTTTAATTCAACACCAACAGATGGTTTTGAATGACATTTTGGAAAACACCGGTTGTTAAAGAAATTGATATGGGAAATTCAAGAGCCCCATAATAGATTACATTTGACATTATTGCACTTTGGATGAATGGCAGATTTACTATCAGTGACTTTCACCAAGAGTGACTTAAATGGTGTCCAGTGTTTGTCAACATCTTCAGGACTGAGATTTCACAAAGCACCAGCTGACCATGAAATGGTTTGCTATCTGTTACTACTAGTTAAGCCTCTTGACAAAATGATGTGTGGTAAGTTGAATGTCATTTTTGTTATTCATATTATATTGTTTGATTTCCATTGAGTTATTTTGAAAATGTGACAGTATAAAATATATCAAATGGTGATTTTTTAAAATAAATTTTCATTGTAGCAGTCTGGACATTGTTTTATAGATAGCAAGACAAATTGTAAGTACTGGTAAATACATTGTGATAATAGTGGCGAAAATGACATAAAACCATATTTTAGCTTGTATCTTTTTACCTATAATTCAAGCATAATTGTAGTACTCAATATATTCATACTTTGATACACATTTATTCACAACTAATTCACCTGAATTTTTATTCTATGCTTAAGGCCAATAAGATTTTAACAATTTAGGGAAGAAAAGATGAATACTACACCAATTGTAATACATGCAATGGAAAAGGTAACCCGTCAAGTACAAACATGTAACATCTGTATCGCTTAGACTATTCATTTAAAATTCACGATTTTTTTTAAAGTTGAGAAATAGGTGAGCTAAGCCCATCCCACCCTGCATTCATCACAGAGAAGGGACAGCCCCTTTACTACTGTTGCTCAGTAATCTTTCTTCGTCAATATCTGTCCTTTTCTTTTCATTATTTTGTGCCTTTAAAGACGGTCAGAATCAACAACGTTTCCAAAAGGAAAGACACTTAAGAGAGATTCTAATTTTTGAGTTGGAGCTTCTCATTTATATTCAGGTATGTAAATTATGATAGTGATTCAAAATTTCCTAATTTTCCTCTAAGACATAGTTTTTTTCCAGGTATGCAAATTATATCTATGATTTAAATTTTCTGAATTTTTCTCTAAAACAGAGAACTATGTAAAGGGCTATTTTTTGCCCTATGTTGTTTTCACTCAATCTGACAAATCTGAGATTGTCCCCATTTTTATTTTTTGCTTGACAATGTTGTGTTTAAAGAAAAATTACTTAATTGATTTTAATCTACCCACTTTCAATGAGGGAAATTAGTGCCAAAAGAAAATAAACAACGTAAAAGACTTCCGTGAATCCAGTACATGTACAATAGCATATTTTATGTAAGTTATATAAAGAGTTAGCACTGAGATTGTTTTCAAATCAATAAAATAACACATCAAAAAGAAATGTCACTAACAAAAACCCAAATTTTATATTTTAGGTCATACAGCAAAATCTGAGAATGACTACCGAAATGACAAATACAAGTTCCTCATCGTTTACACTAAATCTAACGCAGATGACCACAGATACCAATGCCAACAACAACCACACAGTACCAGGATCACCGCTTCCTTTTGACATCAAGTACGATCCACTCCCCTGTTACTCCATATACTGCATCTTTGAACTGCGCTACAGACAGGACAACTACACTATTCTTATGTGCATAGCCATTATGCTTGGAATTCTGGGAACAGTGGGCTTTGTGGGTAATAGCCTTGTGTTGATAGTACTGCTGAGGACCAAGATGAAGCAGACGTCAGTTTACTTCATGGTGATGCTGTCAATCCTTGATCTAATGGCCTGTGCAGTGGTGATTCCTGGAATCGTGATCACAGAATGGCATTTTCCTTTCCCCAGTGACTTTTTATGCAAGTTCTGGGAGGCCATCCGCTACTTCACCATCCCAACATCAGCCATGGTCCTTGTCGCCATAGCCTTTGATAGGTGTATAGTTATTTGCTTTGCTCCGAGAAGAATATCCAAGAATGTAACTTTCATGATCATTTCTTTGATTTTGTTAATTGGAATTTGTTTAGGAGTTCTCCCAGCTCTAGTGATGGGTGTTTATTCAAGTAATGGAATCTACTTTGGGTACTGCATTCCAAACTACCAATACATCTCCTTAGAGTCCCTCAACAAGTACTGGATTGGGATAACTTCCATCTTCATTGTAATGATAATCACCATCATCATTTTCTATTCTTCCATCTTCTTCACGGTGTTGCTTCAGAACAGAAAGTGGAGTAAAATTCGTTCCCAGGGATTGCAAACCTCTGCTAACAATGCTAACATGCCATCCACATCCACAAGTACAGATAAACGGACCGACAATAGCAAAGAACTCCGCAGACGTTCCTCCACTAATGATGTCATGTTTGCAACCAGAGCCAGTGAAAAACTGTTGAAAGTATCACAAAACAGCAGAATACTCCCTGAAACAACTACTGATTACGAAACAGTGAATAGAGTACATATTGACTGTCCCATGGAAAGTGCTCTGGAGACTCAGATAGAGGATATAGAAGAAACCCCTGTGACAAATGCGAAAGAAAACAGTCCTAAGCAAAATGGTTCCCTGACATCTGAAAAGTTACCTAAAAAACAAACTGTGAAAGTTTCTCCAATCAACATTAGAGATACCAAGAAGGTAACTCACTCAAGTTCAAAGAATGCATGTACAATCAAACCAAACAATAAGACACTGCCATCTACCAACACCCGGTCTCATTTGATAAAAACCTCCAGGAAAACCCACATCAAGACTACCCAAGTTCTCTTCACTGTGACCATGGTGTATATCGTCTCCTTCCTGCCAACATTTCTCATTGCTAACAACCTTCTTCCAGAGTTTGAAGGTCGGAAGGTTATCTATTTGATGTACTTTCTGAACAATACAGCTAATCCTCTGATTTATTCCTTTATGAACCCATTGTTTCGTAAACAAGTTTGGAAGTTTCTTCAATGTAAATCCAGATGAAAAGATGTAAATGTTGTGTATAACTTATGAGGTGAATTTGCAGAGATCTGAATAAAATTTTAAGAATTTTTGGCCTTTTTTTAAAAAATGCAAACCCATCTCCAATAAGAGACTTCTAAATGTATATTTGAAGGCAAGAATCATTTCCTTTTCTGTGATACTTGTAAAGAGTTTAAATAATTATATTCTTGTGTATTTAATATATATTCATTTTGATTGAAATGAAAATTTCTTAAGTAACTTTTATCAACTAACCCTATTAAAAGAGGAATCAAAATATTAACACCCACAAAACAAATTGTGAACCACAAAATGTGTGAGAGTTGGCAGGTATGCTAAAAACATACAGTAATCCAAAAATCAACTACTAAATCCATTATAAAAACCATAACACACTGAAATAAATCCAGAAAATAAATAACTACTATTAAGTTTACCTTGACGATTGGTCCCATGATTTCCACAAACAAGATCTGGTCGGGAGGAATGCTGGTCAGTCTGCTGAGCTCTTTCTTCAGGGCCTTGTATTTCTCATCCATGTTCAGTCGGATCCCATACTTGATTGGTACTGATCCATCTAGTCGCGTCACTACCGAATAAAAACAAGTGCATCATAAAATAGGTCCAAAAATTTGTGTTGGAAAAAGTACTTAGGAATTTAACTAACACAATACTTGTGTAAAATAATATGAATTTTCATATCAGATGTTAAAGAGATTAACAATGGTTATGTGTGCATCTTCTTTAAAGGCCTACCTATGACTTCAAGATGAATACAGCTGTCCATTGGGAGAGGAAGAGAGAGGTAGTTGAATGGGTCAAATCGAACACTTAAGTGCCCACATTCTTTGCAGCGCACCTGGGACTTGAGCTGGCCATGGAAGAGATCAACTATAATGGACTGATTTCTTCTCAAGTGGTTTTCCCATGCCTATGAAAAAAATGACTATAGAGAGAAAACCCCTTCCAAAAGAAACTTACTGTAGGAGTAAAATTTCATTAGTTCTGTTGAATAACAGTCTTGTGTATAGCACGCATCCGTGTATAACACGCACTTAAAGTTGGGTGTAAAATGCTAAAAGACAGCTGTTCCCATATATAATACGCACCCAAAAAACAAAGAAATTTGGAATGAAAATATTTTTAAAAATCTCTGATGTGTATGCATTGATAAAGTTTTCCAAGCCCTTGAAAGTAATTGTGTCTGCAGATCAAACCCAAAACAACCACAAAACTAATGACTTAATTGATGATTAGTTCCATTCTTTGATAATTGTTTAATAAACATTTTGAAGAAACATTTGTATGTAGTATATCGTCATAATCAAGTCGTACAAATGATCAATGTATTTTTAACAGTGTCTACGTAAAGCAGTAACATTTTACTGCATAATGGGACGCAAAGAAAATAAGTTGAATCAAATCATAATCATTGCTAATCTTCCTGCACTCGAATAACCTTTGAAGTCTGACACAAGACAGGTGCAGCTACTGACACCGGATATTGTTAAACAATCTTTGACCATGCGACCAGTCAACAGTCAACTATCATATGTTAATTTCATATGGTATTGTAAGATACACTGTTTATCAATACACTGCTATAAAATACAATATTGCATCCTACAATACTATACAATATTGTGGTCAAATGGTATATCATATGATACAATACTGTATCATGTCATATATTATTGTATTTGATCACATAATACAATATCATAATGTAATATATGATACACTTTAATATCAAATGATACAATATCATATCACTTAATATATCACAATATTGTAACATGATATTATGTAACATGATATTATAATAGTATGATATCCTTTTATAAATTATGATATTGTATCATATCATATTGTATGATATCGTATCATATATGATACATAATATGATATAGTATCATATGATACAAGATAATTTGATACAACACTGTATCATATCAAATGATAAAATATCATATGATACAATTATATATTAAATTATACAATATCATATAATATGATACAATATTATATATTACAATATCATATAATACAATATCATGTGATACAATATTATATTAAATAATACAATATTATATATACAAAATGCGATCCATTTATATAGTCATATCAACCATGCAAGTTTGCATGTGACCTGTTCCAAAAAACTAAACCTCCTCCAGCATCTGAAACCTATGGCTCTGATTCAGCATCCATCCCAATGGAGTGCATCAGAATCACAAGATGCATTATCTATTCAAATTTGATAAAGACTGAACCAATGATAACTAAGATTAGTCTATCAAAGGGCACCTGCTCTAAAAACTTTAATCAGCTCAAAAACCTTAAACTTATCTAGCATCCGAAACCTATGACTCAGATTCAGCATTCAAGCCTATCAAGAGCATAAGTATCATAAGACACACCATCCATGCAAATTTGGTGAAGTTAGGACCAGTAACAACTAAGATATAATCATCAGAGGGCACCTGCTCCAAAAACTTTAACAAGCTCCAAAAACCTTAATGTCATTCAGCATCCGAAACATACGGATCAGATTCAGCATTCAAATCTGTCAAGTGCATCAGTATCATAAGACACACCATTCACGCAAGTTTGGTGAACCTTAACGTCATTCAGCATCCGAAACATACGGATCAGATTCAGCATTCAAGCCTGTCAAGTGCATCAGTATCATAAGACACACCATTCACGCAAGTTTAGTGAAGTTAAGACCAGTAATAACTAAAATATAATCATTAGAGTAGGGGAACCAGCTCCAAAAACCTTAACTTCCTTCAGCATCTGATATTCATGGCCTAGATTTAGCATTCAAGTCTTTGAAGTCCATAAGTAGGTCCAGATGCATCATCCATGCAAGTTTGGTGAAGATAGGACAAGTAATAACTTAGATGCAAGACCTGCACCAAAAACTTTAACCAGGACCGGACACCAATGCCGACGCCGGGGGTATAGCATAAGCTCCCTCTGACTTTGTCTCGGTGAGCTAAAAATGGGGTAAAGTTTTGTTCCTATGTATAATACGCACCCCCCACTTTTGATCCAATTTTGGCTGAAAAAAAGTGTGTGCTATACACAAGACTTTACGGTAAGCATTGTGTGTTCATCTCATGAGAAACAAATATTATAAATCTGTTAAGTTCAATGGCTGTACATTTTTATTCATTAAGATTTTTCCTTGAATAACATAACAAAAATTTTAAAACTAAGAGATATGAAAAACTTCATAAAAGATTCTCTTGTTCCCTCTTTGAACCTGCACAGACTTGTTAAACAATACAAACCTCCTCTGCAACAACTTCATCCTCCCTGCCATCACTGTCTTTTAGCTCAACATATGGTTTGACATGCACCCTTACAATAAAAGACAGATTAAAATCATTTAACACCACAATTTTGTTTTATCACATCAACAAACTGATGTTTTGAGAATCTTAAAGTTTATCTATACAGTTCACCTTAAAAAAGTCACCAATTCAGTTAGAATTGACACAAAATGACGACAAAAATACAAATCGATCTTAAAACTTTAAAAATCCTCTCACCTGTTAAGATCTTCATGGAGACCATCTAAAAGAAAGCTTAACAATTCCTGAGAGTCATGCTGTTGGAAACCATTAAAACGTGGCGCGTATTTGCCAATGGTCCACTGTAACATGTAAACATGTCAAACTGTAAACCCTGAATGTTACACATTTGCAGAACTTGTAATAAATACATTTTCAAAACTTGCTACAAACCATTAATTTTTGGAAAAAAATTGACATTAAAGTTAAAATACATGTAAATGTGATTATGCTTGTGTAGTTATACCCGGAGTTTGAGAGGAGCTATGGTTTTGGATGTACCACTCCATAGATCTTTGACTAGTTCTCCATATCGCTGAGCTATATGTCCCTTCATTCCTAAAGGGTTTGACCTACAAAAAAACACAAGAGTTAAAATTGATAAACAAAAAGTTTTGATCGTTTTTGCAGGTCAACAAATAATCAAACTGCCATTGTGAAGCAAGTTTCAATCTTTTAAGTTCTAAAAGCTTAATACTGTAACAACTTATTTTAGAATAAAAAATTACATTTTAAACGAACCAAACTTGTTGGTACTTGGCTACAAGTCTGATAAAATGTAGCTTCTTCAAATCCTAATTACCTGTTGAGTTCAAACAGATGAAGAGCTCCGATGAAATACTGAGTGAGAGGCCAAGTATTAGATACACACTGCACAGCAGCATTCATAAAACAAGTGTTGCCTAGATTGTTCAGCCCTGTGGCACCTTTCTGGGTGGGTACTGCAAAGACAATGTAAATATATTCTATGACTGATCACATTTTAACTATTGTACATTTGATACTTTTACTTAGTTTTCATTTCACATTAAATAAGGATAGAAAAACATGTATATTTTTACATGCACATGTATACTAATAAAATGTGGTACTCTTCTCACAATGACATTATTTATTTAAATCTCACCCTGTTCCTTCCGACATGTTTTATTCTTTGCCAACTGAGACATCTCCTCTGGCCATGTCAGATCCTTATTTCGAACTAAAATCAATTGCAAAAAAAGGTATCAAACTGATTTCATCCTTCACCATTTTGCACAAAATCATTTTATAATAATTTTGGGGAACACCAATTAGCGGTACAAGATACAATTATGTAAGCCAACATTTAATATCAAACCTACCTTCTATCAACATAGACTGGTTCTCTTCTATCCCACAATCCTCTACTGTCATGGATTCATCTTCTAGCAGTGTCATGATCTGTAATAACATGGATAACAGAATTCAATACATGATTTCAAAAACAAAATATTAATAACAAAGGTACCTAAAAGTGAAATAAGGTAAAATTGAACTACTTAGATATTTCATATCTAGAAATGTGTTTGAGAGAAAACTCACATCATCTTTATTTCCAATTTTCCATAATCTGATGTCTTCCCTGATAAATCGTACTTTAGTACACAAAAATTCATAAATTTGCTGAATGGTATGCTGCTTGCTGAAGGTTGCTGTGAATGCAACATATCGCCGAGGAATGGGCGGGGCACTGGAGACATAATTTGTCATACCTAAAAAAATAAACAAACATTGACTCAAAAACTCATAAACATGGGTTTCATGCACTAACTACATCTTTGAAAAACAAAATCAACGAAACGTTTTTTGGAGTGTCATTTTTAAACTGATATAAGACTTACTGAGAGCCATGCCACCGATTCCGGACATGACCCCTGTGAATGAGGTAGGGGTGGGGCGCTGAGCGACAATCTGGTGCCGTAACAGCTTTACAGTGATAGGGTACAGCTCCAGCTCTGGGTTGCCATTGTTGTTCTTGGAAGATATCACCTTTTTTCAGAAAAAGCAGTCATTCTCTTTACTACCTGTATATCCAATTACTTTCAGTAGTTTTTTATAACTACCGTAGTAAGTTTCATATTGCATTTTATATACCAATTCCCTTTTATTTATCAGCGTGCAATTCATGTAAATTTAATAAATTACAGGGAAAATATACAATTAGTGTAAAGTAAGTAAATCTCAATTAATATAGTGTCAGATTTGATCAAACTTACTGTTCTGGGTAGAGCAATATTTCCACCGTACCAGGTTGACAGTGCCCTCCATATAACCTCAGGCACCAATTCAAAATCCTTGCCCCTCACTAACATCGTGTCTCGACGAAGCCTGCCTCCCTCAGAAGTAAGACTTATTACCTGTAGAAAAAGAAACAAGGGTTTGCTTGATGAAGTACATATAAATTGATCACTATCACTGCTAACTGTACATGGAAATCACTTGCAATGATGGTAAAAGAAAAATAAGCTGAGATAATGTCAACATTTGACATCTTCACAATACTAAATGAGCAGTACCTATTGGGTACCTATAAATAAAATGAGATGATAAAAGTCTTCCCTACCTTTGAGTTATTTGGTGTGATGAGATTAGTGTTGTCTATTGGCCCTGGCTTCACTGGGAGAGCACTTGTCTGCTGCAGACCTTTCTTTCGGAGTTTTGGCGAGGGTCCTGGACTGACAGTGGTAAATCCGTTGGAGTCCGAGGCAGACAGGCAGGTCTTGATGGGACTATTACAGGCAGACTGGGACCTCTGGGGTATTGTGCTGGACTTTAGGCTGCCATTGAGCTGAGTGTTGTATTCGGAGTTCTTTCCCTTGGTGATCATGTTGACAATGATGACTGAGTCGTCATCCCAGGGCAGAGCTTTTGATGCGTGCTTGCTTTTGGTGATCTTGTGTAGAGTCTCTGTACCATTCATCTTGTCACCTTCACCATTATCTAACCTACCATTAACTAGCTGAATCTGAAATCATATCAAAATTCAAATGATGAAATTCATACATACATTCTATATATGCACACAAGGTGCAGTATGATTTCTAATATCATTGTTAACAAAAAAGTAAACACTGTAGGTATCGCAACAACAGTTTATGTAAATAGACCGGTATATTTATTACTTACTGGTAGGGTGACATATTCAATCCATGAATTCCACCATCCCATACTGATTAAATACCACACCTGTCCTACTTCAAAAGGTTTCTTTGATTCTCTTTGAAGCCACTGTCTGTAAAATAAGCAATATATTTCAAGCACAAACATTTACATCAAATACAGGAAACAAAATTAATCAGATCAATACAGTGCAAGTTTTTGTGTGCTGTAAATTGCAACTTTTTAACACTTAAGGAACTGTAGCTTTCAGGTTGTATACATGTATGTGCATACACTAGCTTGTTGAAAATTTAAAGAGAAAATAAATTCACAATGTCGCTAACTACAGGGGGATGGATCAAACTATCAAGTAACAGTAAGGGGACTTAATTATGTGTAACATTTGTATTTAGTAATATTGGAAGAATAAAAATAAATTCGGTACTTTTATACTGAATGTCCATAAAAAATCAACCAATTTTTAAGCAATTAAGATAAAATATAATACACAAATTATCAGAGGATCATATCTTACTTAATTATCTCCCCTTCCTCTTCTTTTGTTTGAGGCTTTAGCCCCATGACCAGATGACATATCTATATAAAAGAAATCACTCCATCATAATTATTTTATGCATACAAAAAATCTTTAACAGTGTTATCATTTTCTAAGAAATTACCATCACAATTTTTTTCGGATAAAATATCTACAGCAAACGAAGGTAACAACCTGACTTAGTAAATCTAGGAAATTATCTGCCAGGGCATTATTGACTGTCCACACTAAGTACTCAGCCTGGCTGATACAGCCATCCTGTCAAAATAAACACACAATCTACAGATAAGGTGAACATGTATTGGTAACTGTCATAACAATCAAAGCACTGCACAAAAATTATTAAGCCTTCTATTGGCTGAACACTTCATAATTCAAACAAAATTTTTTGGATCTTCTGAAACAATTGTCAAAAAAAAACATAAAAAAGCAAAGTTTCAAAAAATACAATGCACTAGAATACATTATATCCTGTTCTTAATTAAGTTTCTTTTACATTCATATTGATTCTTTCTCTAGCACTCTCTTTTTCTCTCTGATGAATGCAATTTTATGACCATCTACCAATCAATATTGGTGTGCATGTACTGCAGGTTTAATTAAAGTTTAATAACAGTTCCCACAGCCCGTCTTCTGTCAATATATATGTCGATCAGAAGCAATAAATGCTCTCCTCAGTGTTTACCTTGTCGCTGTCATGACTTGCCAGGATTTCTCGAGCTACAGTCTCAGGTTCCATTTTGTAGAAAGGATCACACTCCTGTCACAATAAATTAACCATAGAATGACACTCTTTGCCAAGTTCTATTTTAATTGTTCAAAACATTTACCATACTTATTTCAAAAGAAACAATTTCATTAATCAATAGTCAAATAATAAAAAAATAAATTCTCAAAATATTTGGCATACTTAAAATTCTTATAGCTGTACTACAAAACAAAATTGCTTACTTTGTTATAAGCAGTGAAAAAAAAATTATTAATCAGTAGGTTAAATCAGTATATAAGTGTATACCATAGAGTCAGATGGGTGGTTCTCACGACGTATTCTAAGCAGAGCCTGCACCATCTGTACCAGTTCTCTTTCACATAATTTTCCATCATGGTTGACATCAAAAACTTTGAAGCAAACTGAACAAAGGAAAAAATAGATTTTGAATTCATTCATGACTCTTCACTTTCGTAATTTTGTCTTTGAAATATAGTACAGGCATATCAGAAAAGCCTAGATATATTTGTATCCAATGACAAAAGCAGTGTTGTGAAAAGGCTAGGAAAATAGTTTCCATTCAATATTTTCATTTTACTACATGCAGCTTTGGTATTGCAGGAATGAATTTTTATAAAAAATTACAACCAAAGAAAATATGCATATTGAACTTATGCTCTGCCATTAAGATTGTTTCAAAATGTTTCAAAAGACTTCAACGTTACAGCAAAATATCTGCAATATAATTTGTACTGTATTTGTAAGGAAAATGTAAATTTCTAAAACAATGCCGTACATTTTTGTCTCTCAGTACCAGGACCTCTACAACATGCTGATATTCCGCAGGCCATTTCTTTGAAGTCAATATGATTGTCTCGATTTTCATCAAAGGCATGGAAAAGACCTGAAAGCAGTTTATTTTGCAATAAATATATGTACATCATAAGTTGTTATTTTCCAGCAAATTTAATTATTTGCTTCAAACGCTTATTACGTATACCTGCAACAGACCCTATAACATCTTATAAATATTCAGCATACATGTAAGTGTTATTTTAATGATCTAAAAAAGAAAAGGAATATGTACTTGGGCAAACCCCCACTTCTTCTTGCAGTAAACATTTTTCTTAAATTTACATACCTGTACAGAAAATTAAATCATCATAGAGTTGCACCCCCCCCCCCCTCCCCCCACCACCACCCCCAGTAAAAATAAGGAAATTAACAGTGAAATTGAATTTATAGATATACCTCCAACCCACGGATTAGGATTGTCAAGATTTGCGAATTTGCCTGTGTTTTTGTTTTCTCTTCTTTTTGGGGGGGCTTGTCAAGATTTTTTGAATGAGTCTGGCCTCCCCTTTCAAAAATGATGCTTCATGCCTGGTTAACCCACATTTCTGTTAGTTTTGAATTGAATTTTTTATACATGAGTGTAACAATTTATGGACTTTTGAACAATAAACCAAAAGTTACACTGACAGATGGACAGAAAATGGTATTCCAATAAACCAATTTTATTATTTATTTTTTTTGGGGGGGGGGGGGGGGGTGTTAAGTAATTTATTTAATCAATCTATATGTATAATCAATAAAACAAAAGGTAATGCCTGCACAGAAGCCCTTATGTAAAATTCATATACAATCTGTAACTACATCTTTCGATACAGATTTCAGAAAAAAAATAAAGTACATTTCAAGCTCAATTTCTGGTTAAGAAAACTGCATTGGGTAATGATTATCTCATCTATCAGTATTTATAAAAACACAACCCATAGAAATAAATGTAACGGATGACTAATTACATGTTTATACTAGAATATAAATAGAAAATTTAAAGTACTTGAATTGAATCGTGTTGTTTAAATGTCCAATCAAACAAACTGTTTCCTATTCTGAAGATCAAATCAAGGAAGTTTTCTTTAAATCCAATGAAAAAAATGTTCTTGTGAATCAAGATGTGTGGGTGGGATTTTGTATTTTTTTCCTTCTTTCTTCGTTTTACATGTAAATACAAGCGTTTAAGGACATCAACATAGGTTTGAAATTCAAAAGTCCCTTCAAAATGCACTTACTCTCACAAATCGCCTCTGGAACAGGTGGACACACCATGGCCTTGAATGTGTCAAGGTCAAACTTTCCACTCTTAGACTGGGATTTCAGAGTCCAATACCTTTTCTCTAATTCACTAATGTCCGTTTCTTCCACTAAACAACAATTTAAAAAATTGAATTCAGTGCATATTCATGTACAGATATGTAAATTTCATGCACTGAGAGGGAGCGGAGTTTGTTTGAACTTACAGTGTGTGACCCCTGCTAAAGTCTGGTAGAATGTGGGCGTGTCAGTGTCGTCAGAGAGACTGACTGTCATATGTTCCATCAGAAGCCATTTGGTCATTTCTGTGGCATCAGGATGTTTCTTCACCCACAGTCGAAAATAATCAAAGGAAACCTGGTCATTCTGGTTTTAAAAGAAAAGAAACATTTTAAAAGTGTGTATACATTATAGATAAAGTAAAAGTAAACTGGAGCTTCTGAATGCCAGTAGTTAAATTGGGGAGTGGGGAGTGGGGAGGGGGAGGGGGAAAGGGGAAGGGGGTAGGGGAAGGGGGTAGGGGTTAATGCCTCTGTCACATTTTTAAAACCAAACATAGCTTTTGAGCCAATTGTTTGGAAATAAGTTGATTGTTGTCAGAATCACATTGCTTACGGCTTAATATTTTTAATGTTACATATCCATTTGATGCTTTATTGTTTGTAATAAAATTAAAGCGTAATGAATGTGCTCTTGGTGGATTTTATGACTGAATTGGGTAAAACTTTGAGTTTTACCCAGAAAATGTGGAACCAGCTAGGGTTTGTGCAATAAGTGTTCATTTACAAACATCCAGTGAAATGTAACTAGTACATATTTTGACTTGGACTTTGTTATAGACTGAAAATATTCCCTGAGAAATGTTCTAAATCTTTGTGGGTTTTTTTTTTCTTTACCAGGTCAAATATGGCATATTGTGGATGTGGACCAAGTTCTTTGGCTACTTTTTTTCCTGTCAGACCAAGATGTAGGATTTTCCCATTGATTTTTAATTTCTATATGACTGATGACAGAATGTTTTGGTAAAGTGAACTCAGAAGTAAGATTTTGCAGTCCATCTGGGGAGCATCAGTTCACGGTCTGCCTATCATGTATCATTGTTTGCCATAGGTGATGATCAACCAACTTCAATTTTTTTATTTATGTTAACCAAGATTTGTAATGTGTCTGCTCCATTACTAACTAAACCGATAAAGTTCTGGTTTTCTGACCTTCACATTGAATGTGACAGAAGCATAACCATAAGCAAATACAAACAAAATCTGTTACCAGTAGTCTGATACTGCATGTTTTCCAAAATTAACAAAAATATTGCCCACGAATGAAAATCACAGTATTTGAAGAAGTTCATTCTAATACTCTAGATTCCTAATCAAACGTGAGGAATTAATATATGCGTAAAATCACAAGAAGCACATCTCATGAATTTTAAAATCTCGCATTTATTTTTTGGAAAGATGTAAAAATTAAATTATGATAAAAATTCAGTGTTCTCCCCATTTGATGCAAAACGGATGAATCGGAGAATTAAGTACCGTACTCATGGAAAATAAGGAATCTACAGTACTTTAGGCAAAAAACTGATGTTTTCCCATTTATATATAGATTCTGGTAGAGTTTCTTGGCATTTACCTCCTGAAAAAGGTCTGAGAGGGCGACAGAGATCTGTCCCTCTGACTCCAATACTAGTCGATCCATTTCCTCCTTCTGTACATAGGAGTAACTGTCATCCGCGTACATCCCAAACAGCACTACAGATAATCACAAAAGACATGGTCAGTCTAACCGTTTAATCAGGAACAAGAAAATCTACATAATCAAATGCATAATGTATTCAGTCTTTAATTATGACCTTGTATAAAGCAATGTCATACTGGCATTGATCAGCTGACAACATGAAATAATCATTTTTTGTAAACCAACTTTTATTTGTTATAACCTTATTTTACAATTGACAAGGTAGAAAGAAGGTCCGACAACAAACTTTCATGATATTAAGTCAATGATTAAACTCTTGAACAGAGCTTTGCATTAATGGACTGGTTCATGGCAAAAAATATCTGTGAATATGAGGTTCTTGCAAACCTCAAACGAATAAAAGTTATTTTACACTATTTTATACCCGAATGTATTCAATAATTGTGTTATGTGTATATGTAGATAAATCTACAGTTACACAATATCAATAAATGAATCTCCCCTTACATTTTATTTTCTCCTCTGGAGAGCCTTTGGTGAGGATAACCAATCCACAAAGCAAGTCCTTTAGAGATAATCCCTTGGAAGTGCCCCCAAATCCTCTATACAGAAGCTAAAGATGCAAAAAGAATGCACTTTGTTTATTATTTGAAGCAAATAAAAAAAACAAAGGATTTCCTTCTTCCCACACATTCAATGAGAAAAAAATAAACCAACATCTCTTTTAATCAGGAAATTGAAATTTAATGCTTAAAAAAAGTAAAATAATATTTACATGCAGTAAAAAATAAAAGATGGCAAGAAAAATCCTTTTACTGCTAGCTTCCTGTCTCGAACAACTTTTTCAAGGTCATTAAAGTTTCACATTTCCATTCATATTACAGTGCAGACATTATGAATATTAATAATACAGGGCTTACATTGGCAATACCAGCAGGAACACCATCCCCTAGTACTTCGCGGCAGAAGACTATGTCTGACATCTGTCCACCTAGTGTGGCCACTCTTTTGAAGGCATCCTTGGACCGTTTCATCTCTGTATCCTTCACTGTAAAGAAGAAGACAATCCATATATAATCAGTTGATTGAAAAAAAGTACAATTTAATTGTGTATTACCGTAACTGTAAATTCAGAAATTTCCATCGAGTAATTTACACTAAAAACACAAGAAGAAAGTACATGTACAGAAAATGGAATATAAGTAAATAAAAAGAATATATGTCCATTTTATTGTGAAGAGTATATTATTTCTCTGATATTTTAGTTCTGAATATAAATATATACAAATATTTCATCACACATTTTCAATGCTTAACATGAACAACTGTCACATTACCTTTGGATCAAACTTATAGTATACATACAGCATTTCTCAATTAAAATCATGTTTGAATGTTACTTTGCATTTTAGAAAAATGTGGCCAAGTACCCCTCAGACTATGCATATCCATTAGAATAAAAAAAATACAGTTATCAGTAACAAGAAAACACATTGCTTGTACCCATAGTTGTTTAAAGAGAACTCTGGACCAAAAGATTCTTTTAAAAGTACATACATGTATATGATATAAAAATGGGATTGAGTGAGATGAGACAGTGCCACTCATTTATCTACATTCTGATATAATTCCCTTACTAGTGATGGAGGCATAGGTGCCCCCATACTATTGATTATTCTTTTTCTGCCAGGCAGAGCTGGAATATCAGTACTCATCGGTAAATTTAGCCATCGTAATTAAACAAATACATAAATAACAGTATTACCCAGTCAACTAGTGTCATTTTTCACTACAGGCAGAGGCACAAGAGATACTTGATATCCAAATTTCTGTTGAATGGCAGTACTATAGGGGTATTTTAATTAATGATAATGCAGATGTCAATGTCATACTCATTATTTATATTTCATGGTTATTTTTTTTTTTATTTGGTTGTGAGGGATTCAATATGACTAATTTAAACTTAATGATAAACTGATTTTTGTGAACAGTATACATGCTACAACTCCAAGTGCTTGAGTCAAATGTAATGTCTGCCTCTTTTTTATGGAAAAAAAAGTAAAATTGTACATGTATAACCTATTATGGATGATAACACATGACAATAAATAAGTAATCATCATTTCTTTTAAGGAGGCAAGGTGGTCGACAAATTGCCCATCAGAACTTTTAAATATGATATTTTTGGCCATTAACTATCATTTAAAATAGTAATTTATAATAGTAAAGGAAAATTCAATATATTTTTACTTTAAAATTTGAACGTTTTCCTATATCTTTATACAGAGCTCTTCTTCTTGAGGAGATTTATATAGTCTAAAAAATGGCCACAACCATCCAGCCCTCTTAATTTAAACAAGTAAAAATGCCATTATGATATTTTAATCACACTGATGTTTTGATTCAGATAAGATTTCTTGTAAACTTTTTTTAGAATTTAATATTTGTACCTATGAAACAAAGGGATGACAGAAATCTACTAAAAGTTATCTGAATCTAAATATTACACTGATATGTATAATTGCTCTAAGTGCAAAAATTTAATCTGAAGAAAAAGACATGTGCAGTATATCCAATGTAGCAAAGATATTATCAATGTTGTTCTGTGGGGGAAGAGCAAGCAGCAGTTAAACTATCAATAACATTAATGATACATCAAGTAGCCATAACAATAGTATAACAGTGAGTATATAGAATGGTAATCTTTTGATAGGATTAAGGCATTTATAGTAATAAAGCTTGCCTGGTGTATAGTTTTCCTACAAAATTCTATTGTAACAGTTAGAAACGGGAGTTCTTGGGGCAGGAATCAATGAAATGAAGAAAAAATGTCAATCAATAAAACTGCAATATAACTTATCATTTTCATGACATGCACTTCATTTCCCATGAATAAATCTCTTCACTTATTTATGCACATCACTACATCAGCACATTTTGTTAAATCAATATCAAGTCAGGAATAGCATTTCAAAAAGTAAGCATGCAAGTGTGATGCAACTGAGTACACATATCTTATGTTCTAAATGAAATAAGTTATTCAAATACCTGAAGATTTCCCCATTTCCCCTTTGGTCAGATCAGAACAATCATGTATTATTTTGATAAGAATCCTATACTACCAATATTTATTGTTTTCATACCTGCCAACTCCAGATGGACAAAAAGAGAAACAAGGGCAAGAGACCACTGGGTGGTGAAATCCCCAGAATATTTATTCAATTTACCCGTAATGACTTTGGAAACAAATTGAATTCATGCACAACAAGATGATTGACAGAAACACTGAATTCTTAGGATGACAGATTGGCACCAGAATAAAAACTGAAATCAGTGAGCATGTGGAAACAATAAGCTATTTAAAACACCATTAAATTTGAGCATAAACAGAATACAAAATCTGGCAAGATGAATTAAGTGATGTTAAAATCAGAATCTTTTTGTAGAAATTGGAATGCTTGTCAGATACAAGTAATAATTTGAAGAAAAAAATGCACCAAAAACAGTAAATGTTCATAATTGCATTAAAGATCAGGGCAAGGAGATATATCAACAAAACTTGGGTCCAATTACAAATATCTTCAAACTTTTAATATTTATATCTCTTATCATAATTGCATGATAAGAGTCGCCTAAATTCTATTAATTCTAATTCACATGAAATACAGTAAAAATGCATTACACTCTTTTCAGTTTGGAGATAGAAAAATACTCTTACAGGGGGTAATGACCACAATGCCTCATTAATCAACATTTAATTTTTTTTATCCCTAGCACAAACATTAAAATACAAAAATACTTTTTAATTTTGTGTTGGTGTTTCTTGCACTTATATTTGTTGCTTGCTGTTAAATGCTGGCGATTGCCCTAGACATTATGATGTAATACGTATTAACTAACGTTATCCCTGTAAATAGTAAATATTGGCATCCGCTAAATTTATCATAGCAGCTGCATAGTGGGCATCGACAGGCCAATCTAAACCTTGATTATTATGCAAAAGAATCGCATTAGAATAGTTAATAAAAGAAACGAAATAAAATAATTTTAAAGTGGAGACATCCAGAAAGATAAACAATGTAAATGCGAAATAAATATTGAGAAATAACCATATCAATGTCAGGTTTAAACGGTTTCAGTTTACTTACTTCGTTTACATGCCTCCTCGAAAGGAAAGTACTGAAGCTTGGATTCTTTAGCTCCCATTCTGAACAAAAACTCAGTTTCAAACACAACTTTTATCACAATTATGCATCATTATTTATAAATCTTTACGCAGTTCCTTCTTCTTTCGTCCATCTTAAATCACGCGACGATAATGACATCTCGCGAGATTTATGCACATAGGTTTGTAGGTAGGCCTATTAAATTAGGCATGTGTTCGAAGTCCTGAAACAAGTTAAATAAGTCCATTTTTTAAATTAACACACCCTTGTTATGTGCATATATTTACCAATGCCCTTTCCACTTACATTTCAATTTCATGTAAACAACACTCAATGACCTACATTTGCGTTTGTATGGAAGCCTTCTTTTACTAGAAATAACACGTTACACTTACAGGATGTTTTGATACACTCCTCTTTTTAATTTTTTTTTTGGGGGGGGGTTGGGGTGCATCGATCTATTTTATTTTTCCAACAGCAAAATGATACAAGATGCCTTGTTTATCAAAATTTATACACAATTTGACTTATACTGACATACTGAAATTCCTATATCAAAGTAGTGAAAGTACTGCAGGGGATTGACTAGGTCATTATATTCATACTGCCTATAGTTGAATGACCACCATACATATCCAACTTTTGCTGTTTTCTGTATATTCTAAAAATATGAAATTAATCTCAAAGTTGGGGATACATATGTAGATATTAATATCCCATTATCAACACATCTGAGATATCAGTGCTATTTCTATGTTTCTATTAATATATGTAGGTCCTCTGGTGAATGTCAAAGAGCAAGTACACAGCAGTTTCAATGCTTCACTATATTGCAAAAATGCTCTTGAAAATGGTGACCTTGAATCACTTTTCCTCTCTGCATTTCACTGTTTCAAAGATACAGCTCAGCATATTTTATTTACACTTCACACAAAGATAAATACAATGTATTGGGGTTGTTTAAATCTTCTGACCTTGACCTTATGTGTTACCTTGAATTTTTACTATTCCCCAATTTGGTTTCACCTTACCAGGTAGTTTGCAGCATTGTAAATTCAGAAGTGTGAAAATACAAGATACATTTCTTGACGTTGTAATAAGGTATGATCATTTCCCAAGGACATACTTTAATGGGCCAATATAACCTTCGACAATGACCTTGAATTCTAATACAAAAACATGGGCGAGTTGATCATCAACTAGAGTTGAACCAAGGTAGTAAGGAAAACTTACCGTGCACATGTCCATGTTTGATTGCACATTGGTCAATGTCTGGTTAAAATTAAAAAAAATTATGTTGCTACTCATAGTTTTGTTGTTCATTAAAAAGGACAGACAAAACCATGTTAACGCATTAAATCTAATGGGTGTACTAAAATATAACATAAACCATGTTAAGCTCATTTATAAAAGCAAAATTTGGAAGTTGCACTTTCCTCTGTCATCTTTAAACTACCTCAATCAGAGTATCTCTGCTGGTTGAACCACAGTTTCATTTTAGTCAGACAAAAGGGAGTTTGATCCCATTTTAGTTGAACTATGGCGACCATAGTTTGTGATTGAACTCGCTCAATATATGTTTCTACACTAGTTATTCAATAATTAAAAGACAAAGTTTCTCTTTTTGCATTCTACATTCAGAAGTTTCATTTTAACATTTATTAAAATAGTATTCAATTCATTTGTACATGGATGACATACAAAACTGTACAGAACATGTTTTAAAGAGTAACAAACTTCAACCAACTGTATGAATATAAAAGCACTGTTACAAAAGTCATTCTTACAAATCACACTATTTACAGATGAAAATTAAATACAATAGATGGTGATCTTTACCGATTATAAACATGCAAATACATCACAGTACTTTTAAATATGTATTTCATTTCAAGTAAAGTCTAATTGTATAAGCTTTTTATTTAAATCATACCACTTGCTTTACTATGTTTGAGTAAAAGGATTTACTGGCATCACCACAAATAGGTCTTCCCTAATGGCCAATTGAACTCAATTATTTCTGTAAATCAATTATGGAATCTATTGATATACATGTAATTAGTTAGAACATGTATTAATAAGATTTTTTAAACATACGTGTACATGCATGTACATGTATATATATAAAAGTGAGAGAAAAGCTAAAATTGCTTATTTATAATTTATAAAGTTTCAGCAAAAAGATTACAATTTCAACTGTTTATGCATTTGACATTCTCAAAGCACATTAAAGTAGTAGTTTTTTTTTAGGTCAAAGAAATATAAATTTATTGGAAAACACCATCAGCAAAAGTCATTTCATCAAGATGAACATAAGTATGGTAACTAACCCTAATTTAAAAGTCTGGCGTGGAGTGAGTCATTTATGAAATAACAAAACCACAGAATTTTACAAGCAATATATCACTACCAGTAAATGTTTTGAAATATATCAAGACTTTTTCCCCTATCCTATTTTAAAAAAAATATAAATCATTGGTTAAAATCAATAAATACATCCATCAAAATACAATATTTCAAAACTAACAATTTCGAACTCAATGTTAAAACGGAACAGCAACAAGGTCCAAGAAATAACATGCAACATTCTTCTGATATACAAAGAACGTATTTTTTTTACAGCATTTTTGCTTTCATTAAGGGTGCTTCTAACAGATGGTACTATTTGGCAGTGATTTTTTAAATCATTCATGACTTGAAACTCTTATGTAGTTATGTATCTATATAGCATGACAGAAAAACAAACATTAGCTGCCCAGTTACAGTGCACACAGAGTGGTTTCTGGCATATTTTACCAGCTACCAATCGTGAACATCCACCCACACATGGCCATTTTAAGTTGTGCCGCATTTACCTTCTCTTGTATTCATCTCAAATCCCCAAACACATATATGAACATCAGCTTGACATGACATACACTCTACAGGTATCTTACAAACAACATACATAATATACATTCATACACCAGCCTTTTACGCAATTATATAAAATGAACTCACTCAAACAGCACTGTCTTTAAGACTGCAATGACAGGTTATATACATAACAACAAGCACTAGCACTATACATGTATATATATATACAGGTTGTGTCTCAAGTATTTTCATATCTGGAATAAGGTTATAATTACAAGAGTTGCCCTAAAACACTCTTGATGTATGGAGGATTTCTAGCATGACATATACATTCATGTACATGTTTTCAAGCTCAAATACAGCAATGACTGCTGCATTTTCTCACAATCTGAGCTTCCGCCCTCAACCTTTTTCTTACCTCATTCAATCAACAATCTCATTCCAAACAATCATTGATTAAATATCAGATTCGTTATTGTCAAATAATAACAGATCAGAGAAATACTGCTTTATGATCAAGTGAATTAAGGGAACTCACAAGATCCAACATAAATGAGTTAATGAATGAACTCGAACTCAATATCTCAACATCTGATAACTGACATTGCTCCTAGGTCCTTAATTCATGGAACAGTCTTCCACAAACACTTTCTTCTGGACAGAGTCCATTCATACACGCACATTCTCTGAATGACTTTAGATAGGATAACTCATCCACTCTACTCTGTGTTCCATCTCTGCAGGTATAACCCAAACTGAAGCAGTCTGAGAGATTCAGTTAAACCCTCAAGATTCATGGATCTGAATAATATATTCTACTTGTGTCTGCCAGTTTCAGTTGAGAGTGCCTCTGCAATTAGGAGCCCCACATAAACAAGGAATCTTTTCGTCTTCAATGGGGAACTTGTAGTCATAAGTTATTTCTTCATTCACGTCAATGTCTCTTTTGGAGTATATCACAATTTTCTTCTGCGATTCCACAGTGATGATCTTTGCATAACAATTTGGCTGTAATAGAAATTTTAAAAAAATCTATGTTATTATGCTTATTTTTGTGATGAACAGATATTTCATCTGGACCTTGTGGTCAAAAATATTATCAATTATTAGTCTAAACACTCTAGACTGGGGATTGATATGAAACACCTCAATTTTTTTTTACCAACTTAAAGACTTATCTTTAAACATGATATACAGGTTTGATTGCAGCACAGAGCAACATGAACCAATATTTACATATCACTTATGAAAAAACTTGCTCAAAATCATACAGTACATTTTAATTTTGATAAGTGATAACTTACATTACAACAATGGTTTATGAATCTGGCAAGGTTACCACATTTGGTGGCATCTATAATGGTCTCTGTGTCCACTCTAAAGAGGTAGCTGCTACCACATCCCTCAGCCTCGTACTTTTTCTCCCTCAAGTCGGCCAGAGATTGACGGAGCGTTTCTCCCACATACTCTATCACCATTTCATCAGCAGCAATAGGCTCCAATGCAAACAATCCCCAGTCGTGAATGCCACTGCGAGCAAACTTCAGCTGTTTCTTTCTCAGCTACAATTTGTCAAATGAAACTATATATATAAGTGGTAGTGACATCATGGATAAACAACAGTGATATAATATCAATTCAAATCCCAAAAGAAAAAGAAAGAGGAAAAAAAATCTTGTATAAAGATAAAAAAAATTGCAAGCAAAATGACATTGAAATAAATAAATCTTATTAAAAACAAATGAAAAACAGCCATTAAAAATATATATGCATATAAAGCAATATATTTATTGAAGTAAATGTTTTTTTGAAGTGTTATCTACTTAAATCTTTATTCATGTTCAGTCTTATACCTTCATATTTGCAGCAACTACCTGTTAACAAAATATTATTTTCCAAACATAATAACAAAACACTAATGTAACTTTATTTATTTGGCTGTTGAGTCTTAGAAAATTTTCTTACCCTGAACTGATTAAACTTGAAGAGATCTAAATACTGTGAGTCAGCGATTGTAACCTGGAGCCTTCTGTTCTCATGTCGAGCCTCTCGAGACTTCTGCGTTTTCTTTTCCTGTAAAACATGGCAAAATACATGTAATGTGAACATCTGTTAAATTGTGTCTGAAAAAGTGAACTACCAACATTGTTTTCTAAACAATTCTAAATGAAAGGTTAACTAGAAGATTCAAATCAGTATTGTATAAATTCATCACCACCACTACATATCTCCCTTGATCACCTGTTACTGTGCATTATCTCCCTTGAACATCTGTTACTGCGCATTGCACTTATCTCCCTTGATCACCTGTTACTGCACATTGCACTTCCCTCCCTTGATCACCTGTTGATGTGCATTCAACTTATCTGAACTTATCTCCAGTGATCACTGCATGGAACTTACCCTGACAGTCTCGGGGGGTTCTGGCTTTTCAGTTTCCTGAGGATTACTCAGCCATGTCTTATCTTTATTTGTCTGCTTGTAATATCCTTCTGTTCTAGCACACCCTATAATGCACCAAACCACATATATGAATTAATTTTAAACATGTACAAGTACCCCACATTAACACAATATTTACCGGCACTGCAAGCAAAACTCACTTAGTACATGTATATGTAGTTATTCAATACCTGTTTTGTGGGGTTTTGGAAACTCATTCTCATTCTTCTTTCTCTTTTTGGATGGAACTGGATCAGGTATGTTAGTGCATGGATGATCTACCCACAAAATATCATTCACCCAATATCCCATTGGATCATCTGACTCCAGAAGATGATCATAGGTCATTTTCATGTATCTGATGTCTTCATCATCAATTCCTTTACTGTACATGTCAAAGAACACAAGTCTTTCTTCTTCCATCTTCCTTGGAGGGAATTTTTTGATTGGCTTTGGAGGAGGGAGAAGATTGATAAGTTCTCTACTACCTTTAGAACGATTAAATGAGTCATTAACATTGATAGACGTGGATTCTTTCAGAGGCTGCTTCCTCTTTCGCTCCTTTTTCACTGGTGGCTCCTTCTTCTTCTTTTCAGCTGCTGGGGATGGTTTTGCCAACTCATGCACAGTGTCTGGCACAAGTGCCTTCTGCTCGACTAAATCTTTGAGATGAGGCTGTGGTGGAAGGCAGTAGTTGTGGTCCATGAACACTTCATAGGGTGTTGTGTTCTCATCCTCTTCAGCTGACATGGTTCCGTCCGTATCATTGCCATCCGCTGTGGGGGGTGGAAGCACATAGTCATGCTCCACCAAGAAACTTGGTTTTTCTTTCTCCAGATCCATATCCTCTTCTTTGACTTCTGCTGGGATGGATGGAGTCGGAGGAACAAGCTTCTTGTCCTGTTCACGCTGACTAAGAATCTCCGAAGCTTTCAACAACGTCTCAAATCCGGACGCCTCAGGCTCCTCTGGAATAATAGGCAGTTCCTCCGCTTCTTTCTTTATTTGTTGTTCTTTTGAGATCTGCTTTTTATGGGACTCTGTGACTTCTTTCTCTTTCTCTTCCTCTTTTTCATCCTCCTCTTCTACATCCACCTTTTCATCACTAAAAACAAAACGAAAACCATCAAATGAAGCTTTGGAACTATTGATACCTACAAATGTTTCATATTCTTACTGCTTTCATTCTTTAACACAAAAACATTGACAAATAAAAATTTTTTTTATAGTTTTTTGGACAAATCAAAATGCAGATCAAAAATGGTGTTAAACAACTGAGCTTGCTAAACTTACATAAAATTTAATTTGCATCAAATTCAAACCTAACAATACTCATTCAATACTTGTGTGCGTAAGCAAAAATAATCATGGATATATTGCTCTCCATACATAAAATGTAAATACCTGTCTTCATCCTCCACAAGTGGTTTCTTTGATTCCTCTTTCTTTTCCACCTTGTTTGTCTTCTTCTCTTCTATTTCTTCTCTTAAAATTCCAAAAAAAAAAAAAAGAATTAATAAATCTCTATAACAAACTTCCATGTAATTTAGATAAAATTTCTTTGTTTTTTTTATCACAAAAAACAAATCATTGTGTGTTTAAAACCTTTTTCATGTATATTCATGAGCATTGGTGATTAAAACAGATTTTTAGAAAATGAAATTAAAACAACATTATAAACAATATAAAACAGTAATTACAATGATACACCATGTAGTATAAAATTAGGTTAAAGAAATTTCTAGAATCTGTTGACGCCTCTTACTTTTTCTTTGTAGCAACCTCCTCTTTCTTCTCCTCCTCTTCGTCCTCTTCACTGGACTCCTCTTCCTCCTCTGACTCTTCCTCCTCCTCTGATTCCTCGTCTGACTCTTCCTCCTCGCTGCTGTCAACATTTTCTTTCTCTTCATCATCGCTGCTGTCCAAGTTATCCTTATCTTCTGTCTCTTCCTCCTCGTCTGCTTTGTAAATTAAACACATCATCATACAGGGTACATTTTACATGTACAATGTTCCTATCAAGCATTATCATTATGAACACTTTATACATTTTAAACTTGTACATAGAAGAGATTTATAACAAAATTAAAATATGCTTTGTGTTCTCAAAGTTTCCATTACAAATCTTTTACATGAAGATAATTCAAGTTTGACTAATCAGACGTTGATCCCCATTTCAAAATCTACTAATTCTGTGATCTAAACACATTAATAGTATTAAAAGTAAAAATTGATACCATCGGAGTCCTCATCTTCTTCACTGGAGCTATAGATTGGTTTGCGTATCCTAGATGGTTTCTGTTCTTGCTTTTCTGCTTAAAAATATTTATAAAGTTAACATTTGAAGAAAAATAATGAAAAATCATAAATACCTTAGGAGGTAATGTACTGTATATATCCGAGTTTTTTTTCGTGTGTGTCACCAAATTTGCGAAATATGGGAAAATTTGTAACACTTCTAATTTGCGTCAGTCATTTTTTTTGCAATTTGAAAAGTCTCTTATAGAAAATAATACAGAATAATACAGGATATAATTTCTGCATATTCAAAAATTAGCGATGTAAAGGTGATCGCTGAAAAAGAAAAAAATCCCATCATCAACAAAATTACTGGATGTACAGTATTAATCTTTGCTTTATGTTAAACATCAGGGGCCCGTTTCTCAAAAAGGCTTAAATTTGGGCTTAAGTTAGTCCGACTAACGAAGTTACGCCAATATTTAGTCGGGTCTAAGTTGCGTTTCTGAAAGAGGCGTAAGTTAGGGTTTAAATGGTCGAAGAACGCAGACATCTCGGCTGAGTACTAAGCATGCGCATATCGTATTTTGTTTTGCTTTGAGGCTATGATTATATGTGGTTGATCAATTTTCCAATCCATAGTACATTTAGTCGAAAGTAAACATGTTATACTATACCACTGAATGTGCCTAGTTCAAGTTGTTCATAACAGTTTATATTAATGAAAGTAGAACACATGCCTATACGCCTCTTGACATAATGAAATTTTAGAGAAAATACATGATATGAAAGAAACAGACATAAGAGGTTGCAAAAACCAAATATATGACAATTGAATGCATTGCACAATTGTACATAATTGAACGAAACAATGAATAGAAATTAACTCTAATATTCGTGTAAAATTGAAAATATTTATAGAATGCCTGCATACGTCTGCAGAATGATAAGTCATGCTTCATATAGGTATTTAGAAACTTTCAGATGCTGGGATAAGGCTTGATACTTTTTTTATCATATCAATAAATTATTTAGAGACAATAATATGACTATGATTTAAACAGCAACCTACTGAATTCGAAAATATACACTGTATAAATAACGTACATGAACCTTGTCCATGTCTACAGAAGGAAGAAAAGTTCCATCATATGTTCCAATATAGTAAGAATTTAGACAATGACATGGAAACGATTCTTGATTTTCTGCGATTCAAATGATAAAAGTTTTGAAAGATATTGTCTACAGTTAACAACACAGGAATTATCAACATTTGAGGCCAGGGTCTCCCGCACTGTCTTTCTGGTTTTGGTTTAATCAATGGTCTCCAGCACTCTCTTTCCTGGTTTTGGTTTAATCAATTGATTGTTTTTTTTGTTTTTTGTTTGTTTGTTTGTTTGGTTTTTTTTTGGGGGGGGGGGGGGGGGGGGTATTGAAAGTAATATATAATGTATACTGTATACAGGGAATTATTCGCCCCCGTTTAATTTTCAACCATTTCACCCTCGTTGTCATCAGGCGAATTTAAGAATTTCAGAATTTCAATGTCTAATATTTAGTTACTTGAAACACAAATGTGGGCGAATTCTCGACGGGGCAAAACTCTTTGCAAGTGTAGAAGGGCAAAGATTACACAGGACGAAAATACCCCTGTATACAATATCTTTATTAAAATATAGATATAAAAGCAATAATCTAAGAACCCCCTATTTGAAGAAAGTTTTATGAATGAAAGGTTTAATGGAAAAGGCATCTAAAATTCCCTATCCCCCTCCGGATAAGATATTTAGGGTCTTTGCGGTTTTAACAAGTACATATTAGTCCTACTTTTGTTCCTATCTGCTTTGAGTTATTGGGGGGTATACAATTGTTTATATAATAAGTATGACAAGCTAGTTAAATGTGTAAATAATGGACACTGTTGTAAAACTGCTAAAACAACGTCTTTTGTATTGCAAGTCGACAACTTCGAAATGAAAAAAACATCCCTTGACATACCTGGTACATAAATCTTAAAATGATGAAACACAACTAGCTATCATGAATTCAAGCAATTAAAGTTCAATTCAATTAACGAGTAGAAATAAACAATACATATGCATATGCACGAAGATCATTGATAGGTAAACCATACATATTTTTAAAAAAATATGAACGCAATGGATTAATTGATCCTTGAATTAATAAGATTAATGAATTTGATTTCCGAAAATTCAAGGAGGCGTGCATGTGAAATTTTAGAATCTTCGAGAACCTTGACAAACGCTTGTCAATAGATCTAAAACTGATACAAACTCTGCATTCTAAAATATATTTTTAAGTAATATTTTAACAAATTAAAATGGATTGTATCTAAATGCAAGTTCATAAACATTCAAAATAACATGTAGCTTTCATACAGCTTTGTAAAGATACTAAGAGTAAAAAAATGATAATGAGAATGCATACATGTTGTAAAATTGTAAATAATATAGGTAGGGAACATACAACCACATACAAGCACAAATTACAACTGTAAATGTTTTGAGTTGCTCCTATTTAAGGGAGTATTCTCAATATTTTAAAATCAGTTTCGTTTCATAGGTTCAAATTTTATTAGAAACATTAAATTGGTCTCAGACTTCGTCTTAAACATATACATGTATGTGGTACTTCTTCAAATGATATGAAGATAAATATAGACTTAGTTGAACAATGTTAACTTAAGCGGTTTTTAAACTAAAATGTAGTCTATGCTTACTGAATATTGATTTAAAAATCAATAATCTATCCGTACTTTTATACATCTATACGATGTATAAACTCGGAGCGTTTGTTGTGGAATACATGTATAATTTAAAATTACCATCTTTTTAATTATTGTGTTTATATCAGTTATCGGGGTATACCCATCTTTAATTTTTCATACTTTAGGTAAATTTCATTAACGAGTAGTAATGTATATTACATACCTTTAATGAGTTAAGCCCATTATTTATCAAACTGATGTAATCTTAATTTATTTAGAAATAGGAACAGTTATCGAACAATAGGTATTTTTTAAAATTATACATACATGTACAAATATTTCAATAAATGTGAATGTTACCTTAATAACACCTAAAACAGTCCCAAAATTAAAATTCTCTGTTTATTTTGCTTTAAAAAACAAAACACTCGCCATTTTTGTGTACAGACTAAGGACTTACGCCTACCCATTAGCAGGCGTAGATTTAAACCCAAATTTAGTCCCGATTAAGTTTCCACCTTTTTGTGAAACGCAACTTTGTCGGGTTTTAAAGTTTAGTTCCTGATTTAGTCCGGACTAAGCTTACGCCTGGACGTAGGCCTTTTTGAGAAACGGGCCCCAGGTTTTTTTTTAAATTCATAACACATTACTTCTATGCATCTCTCTTTACAGTCACATTAGATAGCATATAAATCATATTGTACATATGCAGTGTAATTTATTATATTTTTGTCTACAAACTCTTTTCAACATACATTCGGGAGTCACAAATTTTAAGCAAGTTAAAGATATACCTGAAAACCCATCTCTTGTGCTGCTGGATTGCTTGCTTTCCTCATCCTCTGGAGGAGGTGAAGGAGCTTTGTACTTTTTCTATCATAAATGAAATAAATAATATTTTACATGTACATGTATATCCACAAGAAATCACACAACCTTTCCGGTAATTCCCTTACAAAGATTTGAAATTCATCACAATAACTTCTGAATTTACCTTAAATGATGGAAGTCGGGGTATTCCGCCCCTGATACCAAGGAATCCACCCCCCATGAATCCTCCCATGTTGATTTCTCCTTCTCTGGACCAAGGATGCTGTGGTTCAAACAGCGAGGCCAATGTGGATGTGACCTCACTCTTCCCAATGGTGACTGTGGACGGTTTTGATGGAGACGATGGTTTGTCGTAGGACTTTTCAGGAATGAGACGAGCTGATTGCTGTAATTTATACACAAAAGATTATTGGTTATTTGTTTCAATTCCTTAGAAAATTAGGTTTGTCGTAGGACTTTTCAGGAATGAGACGAGCTGATTGCTGTAATTTATACACAATAGATTACTGGTTATTTGTTTCAATTCCTTAGAAAATTAGTAAAAAGCTTTAATAGACTTATGCTGTTATTTATTGGCAATTTATTTAAAAAGTTAGCAATAATTAGATTAAACTCAAATTTTTTTTTTGATTATATCAACAATTCTTTGTTTGCATACATACCACTTGTTTATGTTTACTGGATTCATCTGACCACCAGCTGTCAAAGGACTGGAAAGCAGAGTTTTCCACCATTTTCTTACACATATCCTTTTGCATGACAGACTTAAGCTCCTTGACAAAGCCCTCCAGAACATTTCTAAATTTCTTCTCCATGGCTTCACTTTCTGCCTTTGTTTGCCCTATCATGGGAGATTGGTTCATCATATCATTGTTATACTGATTGTAAAAATTCTGGTTATACACTTGCATATTATTGGCACCCATGAAATTGAAGTTTTGAAAATTAGTTCCAAAGTTCATGCCCATATTCTGCATTTGCCAGGGATTGGCTACAAAGTTAGCACTGTTGGTCACATCAGAGACTGCAACATCTGGAATAATAGGATTGACTTCAATGTTTTGGTCATCACTATTCCCCGATGAAATGCTCATTTCATCATCATCCTGTGTTATATCTTCACTAGTCCCTGTGGGAGCAACTGGAATGCTATCCGGAGTAAAGTTTGTTAAAGCACTACCATTAAGATGAGAATTGCTTTCTCGGAAATCTAAGTTGTGAGTTAATTTTCTATCTATTCTCTCTCCTTCATGAGATGCAGGTGTAAAGTCTTGTCCATAATCAAAAGGAGTTCTAGGATTTTGAGCATCAACACAGTTTTCCTTTGGTGTTTTGGGTATCCTATCGGAAACATCGCCATGTTTATTATTGTATCTCCCTGAAGGTGGAGTCTGTTCTTTCTTCCTTGAATCACTTGTGGATTCATCTGATGGACTTCCAAATCCATCAGAAATCCCTCCAACATTCTGTAGAAGACTCTGAATACGGGATTCCAGACTTTGTGGTCTTGGCTCCTCTTCTGTTGGAGTTGGCTCAGGGGGCATGGGTGGAGTCTGAGGCCTAGGGGGTGGGGGCTGCTCCTTCTCCATACTCTCCCTTCTAAAACTATCTTCCCTAGGTTTGGAAACAAGCTCTCTTTCAAAACTCCTAGGATCTCTGTTATCATAGTCTAAACTGTTCCTATTGTCATACAATCGATCATGTATCCTATTGTTTCGATGATCATAATTGCGATCCATTTTGTCATGGTTAAAATCTCTGTCCCGATCATCTCTCCTATTTCCATGCCGGTCTCTTCTATTGTATGAGTTATCATAATCACGATTACGTCCCTCATATCGGTTTTCCCTGAAATCTCTGTCATACCCTCGGTCATTCCTGTCTTTCCTCCAATCCCTTCCTCCACGCCCACCCCTGTCCGTTCTGTCATAACCATGGTTGTCACGACTATCTCTCCTATCTCTATTCCTGTAGTTGTGACGGTCATGGTAACGACCTGAATCCTGCCTATGGAAATTTCTGTCATTCTGTTGGGATGGAGGCACATTATTGGAGTTAAAATTAGGAGGAGGCTTGGTGAAATCTATTTTGTTTGGATTGTTAAACACTTCTTCTTTATGATTGAAATTATCGTGGCCACGGAAATTACGACTACCATTACTACCAAAATTGTCAAAGTTATTGTTCCCTTGGACTCCAAATCCCCCTGCTACCTCATTGGGTTGATTGTTAAATCTATTGTTGCCTTGATTGAACTGGTTGGGGGGAGGAGGAAACTGAAAATTACTCCCAGCCATGTTAGGGGTCATAGCTGGCGTCAAACCAGGGGTCAGTCCTGTGTTTGTAATGTCAAATGAGCCCTTGTTGTTGTCCTGGTTGTGATGAAAGCTACCCTGAGAGAACGCAGACATGGGAGTCTCTGATATGTATCCAGTGTCTCCACTGTGGTGGCTTAAGTTTTCCGCTGCATGGAAATTGAGATTTTCAGGTTTTCGTTGGGTCTGGAATTCAAGCTCTGGATCATAAGCCTCCTGCTCGAAGCTTGTGTCAGAAAAGCTGGCATTTCCTGAAAACGATGCAGATAAGCGCCTACTTCTCGGATCAGCATTTTGAGCCACTGGTGCTGGTATTGAAGGTTTTGGCTGCTCTGACAACAAGTCCTCAATAATTCGTTGCCTTTCTTTCCCTATTTGAAAAAAATATTGTTAGAATCTCTAAGAAATGTTTTGATACAGGTGCTATATCTTTACATGAATCTGGCTACTTATCTTCATAAATGCTTATAAATTCAATTTGTATTTGATAAAGATAACTTAAAATTTTTATAAAGTGTTAACAATAAATACACAATAACACCTCATTAAAATACAGTATTCTAGATGTAGTGAAAACTATGGCATACCACCAGAGTCCACATAAACACTCATTATGTTTCCCATTTTTGAGGTCTGATTCAGTTTGTCAGCACACATCTTTGCTGCTTTCGATGACATGAAAATGACCTGTATAATGTTACAACACAATCAAATCAGGTTAATGACTAAAAATTCATGCAGAAAAAACCTAGATATCTGTACATTCATTATTTATTTACACGTAAAGTCCATTCAGTAACAAAGTATGCAATCAAAAAGACTGAAAGAATTCAATGAAATCTCTTATGAAAACAAATTCAAAGTTTTGAATGTTTGGGTCTATCAAAATTAAATTGATTATTGAGAACAAACCTCATAATGAATAGTTAAATGAAGTCAAATACTGTGGTCTGCATTTAAAAAGGTCCAATTAAGTAGTGAAAATATATTCTGACATTGAGAATACAACTCTTGGACATACCTTTCCTATACCCATATGCTTCTTGTTTTTAGGATTGTAGTAAATTTTGACTTCCTCTAGCAGTCCAAACTGTTTCACCATATTTTCTAGAAAGTCCTTGCTGATGTTATCATTTAAGTTGGTGAATGTGACTTCATTTGGTGGGGGTTCTCCAACATAATAGTGGTCATACTGAAATATTATTATATATTATTATAAAATTAGTTTATATTTGAAATTAAACAAAACATTTCATTTGCAAACCCTTTAAGGTACATGTTTTTTCATGTTATGAAACTACTTCTTAAAAAAATAAAAACCTTTCATTACTTGTATATCAAGAATATAATCTCATATATAGTCTCTTCAAACTGCTTTATATTGCAAAAGTTTATGTGCTTAAAATATACTGTTTATACTTTAAACAATTGAACTCTGGTGTTGGAATAAGTTCATTAATTTTAACAAGTTTGAGTCAAATCATTACTGTTATACAAACAATTATACAATGGCCTCAATATTAAATATTGTTGCAAGATGTTCAATTATCAACTAGAGTAGTAACAAAGCTAATGCAAAAGGGGCAACACAACATGACTAAGTTCAAAAGCAAAGTTACTATGTTTATATGTTCTCTTTTTTCCAATTATTAAAGGGGTATGGTCATGATTTTGTTCAAAAATTATTTTTCCAATTTAATGTTTACAATGCTTCAGTAAAGCATTTTTTATCAGGCAACCAAAATTTGAGTGTCATTTGTTGAGTTAGAAATGAGTTACAGAGCTTACTATTATTTGCTATGTAAACAAAGCTTTTGTTTACATTTTTTATGTTGAAGTGCAAATTCCAGTTTTAGACCTAAAATGAATGTGTTAAACATTAGGAGCTGTTTATTTATGCTTAAAATGAATAAGAAGATAGACAAATCAGCTTGAAAAAGATTTTTACTGGTATATTGAACCTATGTAAACAAAAACAGGGCACAAGCCTTGTTTACATGACAATTTTAAGATTAGTGAGCCCTGTATCTTGCTTATAGCTCTACGACTGACTCTCAAATTTCATTTGATCATTAGAAATGCATTCGTAAAGCATTGTAAATAATAATAATAAAAGCAGAAAAACAGAATTTGACCAAAATCGTGATCATGTTTAAATGGCACAATTCATAAAAACTTTAAATACTATGTATACCTTAAACCTTGGGATTGGTAAATCTGCTGGCATTCGCTGACTCCATAATCTCTGCAGTCGTGATCTTGGGTCTTTAACATGCACAAATCGATTATCCTACAATGAAAATGTCAAAGTATGTCTATTTCATATCTCTTGTCATTAAAGAATCAATGCTCTATATAAATGTACAGCTGAAATTTGCTGGCTTACGGGTACATGTTGTGAAATAATTCAAGTGTAGTATCCAATTAGTCCTGATCATTTTAAAGCCTCCTCTTTAACAATGATACATTGAGATCCTTGAATCTTGATGGTATATATTGTTCGACTCTTTATGACAAATAATTATATAGGCTAATTAATCAATCACAATTCTTGTTTTCAAGGAAACAAATCTGTTTTGGCATATTTGCATTTTTGACACACTTGCCAAAATCTTCATTTGGAAGATTGAAATGCAATTTTATATTTAAGACACTCTTAAGTATTGCTTTTCTGTGTTTCTCACCGTTGGATCAATACCCTCAAATCTATAGATCTTTGTTGATCCACCTCTAAGCATAGGATCAACCAACAACTTGTAATTACGCCTCTTTTTATCCGCTTCCATGGTCCTGATGTTGAGTAATCAGCCTGAAAAACACAATTCAACATTATAAAAACTTGAAAAGTAATTGGCATTCCTTTCATCCCCAAACATTGCTAGTATCGAAAATGTAAACAGTGAATAAGATGGCATATATCTCACAATATAAAGAATAAAATTGCAGTCCAGTTTTTTGCTGTCCTGGGTAAGTCTGCAATAACTTAACAAATGTCTTACGTATATAAAACATAGCTAAGTTATTCAAACTTAAAATCGTCTCCAATCATTTGTTTCTATCGCCTGTAGAGACAATTTAGTAAGACGTTTTCAGTCACATCTCTTCTCTAGATTTCGCTATCCCAGAATGCTTTGCCAATGTAATGCTGAGTTAGTTTTTTTGGTATTGCGCGCATTTTCGTATAAATCAACTGAAATAAATTCTATTAATTCATCAAAAATATTGTAGAATTTGATTACTTAATTGATTTTGGGGGGGAAATTATTGCAAAACTCAGAGATAAATGGTAAAAAATAAGCATTTTGTTCGAAATTCCGGTTTATGTAAAAGAATTTTTGATTGGTTAATAAATATTGGGAAACCCCTCGAATATTAACCAGTGAAAAGACATTTTATAAAAAAAATTGTGGTCGCCAGATTCATTCTGGAGAGAAACACGTGTAGATTTTAGCTATGGATATTAATAAGAAAATAAACAAAATTATCAGACGTGTTGCCAAATCCGCCAAGGGTAGTTATATCTTTCAAACTTACAAAATTTTACTCTTCCAAATTGTCAAATAATAATGAATATAGAGGAAAACAACACATTGATTCATCTTGTCCAAAATGTTTTTGTACTTTAATTATTTCATTACTTTATATCTGATTAATAACATTTGAATTCTATAAAAACATTGTATGAAATTAAAACCCACATATTTTCAAAGAAATATACATTTTTATGGAAATCTAGTATGCATGATAAATTATGCCAAGATATAATTATAAGTTCATGCTAGTTTTTATTTTTACAGATATCAAGAATGTATCACGAAAAGAATTAAGTTCTGCCTTTCAGACTGCAATAAACAATCTTCCCAATAGCGATGTTAAGGAGGCTATTGAAGCACAATTTGAAAAATACTTGGGTGATTTTGAAAGGTAAATATATATAGCAATAAATCTTTGTTTATGTGGCAGTCAGAACAGTTTGGATACCTGCACCATACTGTTCATGGTTTAAAAGCACCTGACTAGAGATTCAGGGGGCTATGGTTCGAATCCTTATCTGGTCCATCATTATTTCTCCCATCCCATTACAAACGGAAGATCATTTGAGAGGGATCGAAGGAATGTGACGATCAAACCAATATCAAAGTGCCTCTGCCAGATTCTAAGCTTCAGTTGGTAGAGCACATGACTAGTGATTTAGGGGGCCTGGGTTCAAATCTCAGTTTTGTCGGTCATTATTTCTCCCATCCTGTTACATTTATGAAATAGTTTCTGTTTTCAACATTTTGGTGAATGCATGGTGTTTGGTGAATGCATTGTGTTTAAAGGTTTACTATCCAAGCTGTATATATTTTTCTATTAATAGTAGTAAAGAAAATTGCATTATACTTTATGGTTAGTACATAATACACCAGTCTGAAACATACATATTTTTGACATGTATATAACATATTGTAGGAGAGTATTGCAATCAAAAGAAAATGGCATGTTTTATCATAAACTCAAACCAGACGAGATTTGGAAGCCACCAAAGGAGATGTCCAATGAAGAGGCAGAGAAGATAAGTAAGTGTGATTTCATTTGTTGAATTGTTTAACTTCTACTATATATCTAGAGCTCAAAAGTGTTGTAAGAGATTTTTAATTTTAATTTTAATTTACAATTAACTTGTGCTTGAGGCAACTTGTGCCTGGGTCAGCTTCTACATAAGAAGTAAACACTTGTACCCAAACACATACTGATTTAATTTGAAACTAGACCAGCAAACTTTAAAATATTTCATTATTTTTTCAATGTACGATGTTTTCACTTCTGAGATATCATTCTCCATTCATTTTCATTATTTTTTACTTCTTTATCAGTCACTGTTTGAAAGATTATTTTTTTAACAAGCAGGGAGAAAGAAATTTGACATGTTATGTTAGGACATTCTAATAGTAAAGTTACCAATAATTTGCTCCAGAACACATTGACTGTAGATGTGAATGAAGTACTTTTGTGTACACGCACGTTGAGGCTTAACATTTATATCCATATATTCACTATTGATTCAAATTTTCTCCAGGAAGTTGTATGATTGCCAAGAAATTAAAGAAAGGACTGGACATAAAAAGAGATGTGTCTATGCTTCAGGTTAGTCTGAAATGTAATTCCTGTATGTTTAATGCAAATGAGTGATAACCTATGAAATAAAAATACTTACCAGTATTCATGATCTGCTAAGAATCATTAAAAGTGGTTTCATTCATATTCATGGGCATCAATTTTCAGTGATTTGGTTTCAAGGATATCCAAATTTGTTGGGAAATGGTTTTTCCAAAAAATTTCTTGTTCTGTTATTTACCGTACTTCAATGAATATCTGATTTTGTTCATCAGGCAAACAACAAAATCCATGAAAATATATGCACAACGAATATTGATGAAGCTACGATATTTGATCCACTTTTCATTGCAATGGCTGCTGATGATTCTTTGTATAGCAACATCACAATTAGGAGCTAGCTTTTACGAGAGATGACTTCAAGCACATTGAATAGCATTCTCTGGAAGTCTGATATCTAGAAACATAATTTTGTTTTTTCAAAGTTGGAACATTTTTTCTTCAATATTTGATACAGACAATATGATACTTTATTTAGAATGAGCTCACTCACCTTTAAACTTGTATGGTACTTACTTTGATCTGTATTTCATATCAATTTTCTCTTTAGTCATATCAGAAGGATCCAAGAGTTTTGATGAAGCTGAGCTCTTCATTAATTCCTCTGCAGAGCTTAAAAAATGTAATGGACATTTATGAGGGGTAAGTTAGTGTGAATTCCTCATAGAAGATAGTAATAATTGTTTGTATTTATTTCAATGAGATACTCACAAAATATTGAGAGCTATTTGGAATTTTAAAAAAGTGTACGGTATGAACATACCAATACACTAGACCATGTTATCTTCAAGATAGGTTTTGAATTAACGTATCAACTTTGCAAACTGTGCTTGCTGGGAATTTATGAGGATATGCAAACCTGAATCATGGAGATGAAATGATTTTTATCTTAGTTCTCCTATAAATGCATGCTTTTAGTACAAAAATATATTTTCAACTTGGACACGCATAATATGAGCTGAACCTTAGTCAACTAAATGATCAATGTTTAACAGGAAAGAATTCAAAATTGATTTTAGAGGAAAAGCACATTCAGTATTTGCACAATAGGATACATTAATGATAATAGATTTCAAACACTTCAGGTGTGTGAATTAAGTGTACTAATATATGCAATCAAAACTAATAATAATGAATTTTGGGTTTTTTAAGAATTATTTCTTTAATTTTACAGATATTGTCAAAATGAAATGGAGAAGTGTTTACACAGCAACGATGTTCAAAGGTAAAATTTAAGCATGTAATGTACATATATTGATTTACTAGCTTTCTATGTAAAGTTCAGTGATAAAGGTAGACAATAATTTCACAATTGTGTTTTATGATTTGCTCCGTTTGATTTTCAGCATTCAACGTTTGGCTGATTTTACAGAAGAAGGCCTACGATGGTTCACCATGAAGTACAGAGCTATTTCAGTATGTAAAGATGAATTTAAAAATTGAGATGTGTTTAGATAATCAATTTGTGTTTACAGAACTAAAAAAATTCCTCATTAAATGTAGATTAATTGCCCTCAATACAAAACAAGTACATGTAAATACATTTGTTTCTCTAATTGCAGAGGAAGATGGAAAAATCCTTGGTAACTTATGCTGATATAATGGCTGCTTTATCCTCCCTATATGTAGACTTAAAAATTGTACTCTCTAGGTAAGTTTTCTTCATCAAGTGGAATTATTGTAGAAAATGACTATAAAAGTGTTGAGTATTTCTTATTAATGAAAGAGAGAGAGAAAGAAAGAAGAAGAGAGATATGGGAAATAGCTATGAAATATGATTTCACAGAGTCTTTGAATTTAGACTATTGTAATTTTTATTTAGAACTTATGTGTGGGTTCTGTCGAGAACAGCTTCGTTACACACGCCACATGTAATATGTTTCTTTAATTATTTCTTTCAGAGATATGGAGAAAAAAGAGATTACATCTGCTGCAAGGATGCTATGTGGTTTTGTAAGTGCTGTGGTTCCGGACAGTCACAAACTGGACGTCTTACTTCAGTTAGTAGAACTTACTCCTGATGACCAAAAGTTCATCTGGCCATATGTTAAGTATGTACAGATTTTTGCTGCATATTTTTAGTGACTCTCTGAATATAGTTGCTAAACATTTATTCCTTAGAGAAACCAAATCATGGAGAATTGTGCTGATGGCTGTTGAAATACTTGATCTAAATTGACATTACATAATTATACTAGTAAGGCTTCTTTGTAGAAAATCTCTGAAGGATTTCAAGATTTCGGGTGACAATAAACGGTTCCTGAAGCACAACATCTGTATGGTGAAGCTGAGTAAAATTTGGCCAGAAGACATGGAAGAATTTATTCAGGTTTGTAAATTGGATTTAGGGGGATTCAGAGGAAGTTTGGGAAGGTGGTCTTGCTGGAATGTCAATCTGATTAAAATGCAGATCACTACAATAGCACAGATGTCACAAAACCAATTACAAAAAAGTCTAACTTGCCATTTGATTGGTTAAATCAAAATTCAATCAGACGAAATGGAACTTGACCCTTAATGTGTTGTTGTCAGATCTCTCTGCACTCTACGCTAACATAGAGATCTGTATTTTAATCTTATTGGCTGGAACCTGTACTACATGTATGAACAAGTCTGTTCAGTTTAACAATTTTACCACATTTTCTTAATGAATTTCCTATGGAAAAACATGTCGTTTTCAATATGCGTTTCTCAACATTTTAACATCAAGATGTTATAATTTGTTCATCATTAGATGAATACCAGGTCAATTAAAATGATGAATGTTTTGAACTGGTTTTTTTTCTGCTGTTCAATAACACATTCTATAACATTGTTATTTGCAATTTGTGTTCGAATAACATGTTATTGAGAAGAAAATATTATCGATGTCTATGTTCAGACTTTGAGAGAAAATATTATTGATTTCTAAGTTCAGACTTTGAAAGAAAATTTTGACAACTACATGTTAATGTTAAATCTTATGGTCTTATGTAGTAAATAATATTGAAAAACGACCAAGAGGGTAATCAAATTAATTTTATTTGTATAAAGGTGGGAGTTTGTAGTATGAAATTCTGTTTCATATGCAACACTGTAGATTCCTATTTAAAGACTACAGTCCTGTTATTTTATTTTATAAAAAGGGGAATCATAGAATTATATGTACTAAGTACATGTACAAGCATAGAATAAGGAATTTACAGTATTCAAAGTGGGTTAAATATCTTGAATAAAAAACATACTTTTCCTAAATACAAAGTTATCGATTTTCAGTCTGCCAAGAAAATCCCTGCTCCGTCTGATTTCATGACTTGGATTTCTTTGTGTAATCCCACCCTTCTTGAGTCCATTCCAACTGACAGGAAATTCACTGGGACTCATATCACCAGGTTCATGTTGGACGATTTAGATGAAAACCTTATTGAGCAGTTTCTGGAAGTAAGCCCCAAATCATTGTGAAATGTTATTGGTGATTCATTGAATAAAATTACCATTAGATACAATGTCATACATAAATAAGTTTTAACAAGTTCATGTACAATTTCAGTACATTTACTTCATCAATACACGGCGAATATCTATTTAGAATAAAATTATCAACATGTCTTTCCTTAGGCATTGACTGATAGAAGGGATGAATTAACAGAAGCAGCAGAAAGTGAACCTATGGTAAGTGCGGGGTTAATCAGATGAATCTTTCAGAGTGGTTTTTAACCGGGTTTTCCAAAGGAAAAATCCGGTTATTGAAATGGTGAAAATGGCGGGCGGGCGGCTGCCAAAAGAGTACCCCTATTGTACGGATAACTCCTCCTACAGTTTTCAAGATAGGAAGTTGTTCTTTTACAGATCAATTGTACATATATCAGAGGTGTGCCTGTTGCTAGGATTTTGATTTTTGATAATTTATGAAAAAAATACCAGCAGTTGAACTTAGTCATTTTTTGGCAAAATATTGCATAAAGGGTACTCCTATTGTACGCATAATTCCTTCTACAGTTTTCACGATAAGAAGCTGTTCTTTTGCAGATCAATTGTACATATATCAAAAGTGTGCATATTGCTAGGGTTTTTATTTCTGATAATTTAAGAAAAAAAATATCAGCTGTTGAACTTCGTCATCTTTTGGCAAAATATTGCATATAGGGTACCCCTATTTGAAGGATAACTTCTCCTACAGTTTTTAAGATAGAAATTTGTTCTTTTGCATATTAATTGTAAATATATCAATGGTGTGCATATTGATAGGGTTTTGATTTCTGATAATTTATGAAAAAAAATACCAGCTGTTGAACAGAAATATTGCATATAGAGTACCTCAATTTCTCTGGATAGGTAGTGTTCATCAATTCAGGGTTGACAAATGGATTATGGATACTGTTCACACAAAAGAAAACCCGGTTTGTTGTCACATTGACAGCTTTTTTCTTGTTAAATCTTTCATTTTGAAGAAGAAGGCATTTTGTTTTGAAAATGTCTATTTATTGGCCACATTTTGTCCAATTTATATCTTGAGAACTCATTGCATATGACCCATATTGATTTAATTAAAAGGTTAAAGGTCACTTCAGCTCTGTCAACTTCCTAGGTTCTTGCCATAATTAATTACAATCAACAGGTGTATCAATATTTCAGGTACATACCGGTAGATTGACATTCAGTATAAATAATTGTATAAATGTACATGTTTATATTAACAATTTGTTAGTTGCATTCCAAAAACAATTGATGGGGACCGTTTTGTTATCCTTATTATATTGGCATTTAGGACTCTCAGTAATAAGTTCTGAAGAGGGTCGAGTTCAACATAAATGATTGTGTTGAATACAGCTTTTGAAACTTTTAAATGATGGATTATCTTTAGTGATTATATTTCATCTAGCTTATAAAACCCAGTATGTTGGTTTCAAAATCCCATACAGGCCAGTATTTCTTAATCTGAAGGAACTGGAACATTTACCATTCTTGCACATGTACATGTAAGACTGCAAAAGTGAAAATCTTTATAAGAAAACTATTGTCATAGTCTAAATTCTGAATACGAGATACTCAGTAGTACAGTTTATGTAATTGACTTACTAGGTGGCTGATGAGGCTGAGGCAGTTGAGGAAGAGGCGTCTGAGCTAGAACTGATCGAGGAGACGGAGGCCAGCACCACCTCAGCCCCGCAGGAATTGTTCTTCATTGACAAGGGAAAGCCCAAAGTAATCATTAGATCAGAAAACTGTTGTTGATGGTTTCAACATATTTTTACTGCATACTGATATATTAGTGGTTTAAATTTAAAACAACTTGTTAGGTTCTTACCATAATATTATTAAATAAGGATCTCTTTTGTAATAGACTGATGTTTTATGCATTGTGCAAGTACATGCTATAATTATGTGGGAATATTTTTGGTTTGATATACTAGGTAGAAAAGGATAACTTCATAGATTTAGATGAGGAGGAGGAAGAAGAAGATGAAGAAAAAATGGAATGTGATGATGACAGTGGTTTAAACTCTGAAAGTGTAGGTCCAATTTACTTGCTATAATTTACCGGTATACATATATTTTGTTTGTGTTTATTTACACACAATTGTGATTTATAAATAAAATTTATCCAGTTTTTTTTTGGAAGTATAGGAGAGTCAAAACATTTGCTTTAGTAAGTACAGTCAAACTTCATTATCTCGAACTCGATGGAACTGTCTAAAAGCTTCGAGATATCCGAGTATTCGAGATATCGAGGGTAAAATACTTAAAAAATAAGTGGTAGGGACTTACAAATCACTTCAACATATCCATCGTATTCGAGATATCAGTGTTCAAGATATCAAAGTTCAACTGTACATGTAAAACTTTATCTCTTATTACAATATGCTTACTGTCTTTAGAACTGCTTATAATGATTTGAATGGGATCTATTTGTTATTGTCTTCTAACAGCTAGAATAACAAGATCTACCTGTATGTATATCTACAGTTAAACTTTAATATCTCAAACACTGATTTCCCGAATACAATGGATATGTCGAAATGATTTGTAAGTCCCAACCACTTATTTTTAAAGTGGTTTACCCTCGATATCTCGAATAATCGGATATCTCAACGTTTTTAAACAGTCCCATCTAGATCGACATAACGAAGTTTGACTGTATATGGTACTAATGTGTGTTATAAAGTATTAGATACAAAGAACACCAATAACTACAGAAAGACAGATACATGTACAAGTTTTGTTTTTTGGAAAATTAAAAAGTTGAACCACCTCTAAATTAAAGTAACAGAAAAAACAAGCCAAGAATTTTTTTAATCACAACTGGTATTCACAGCATTGTTTCATTGGTGTGTTTGTATTTGCAGCCTTTAGTATTGAGTGACAGTGATGAAGATGATCCTACCATCATAGTGGATAATGCTCTAGAAGAGATAGAAGAAGTTCTTCAGAATGCAATGAATAAAGAAGTCAGTGAGAGTGAACAGGAAGAAGAGGGAGAAGAAGGAGATGAGGATGTCGTTGTCATGGATGATTTGAAGATGGATAATGCCTTGAAAAAAGAAAAAAGCCCAAAGAAAGGCCCAAAATCTAGTTTTGGTGATTTTGAAATGCATCTTAGTTCTTTGAGTAAACAGTTAAGGTCAAAAACTGAGGCATTGGAGACTGATGAATTAAATGAAACTGTGACTGAGGATACAGAGTCAAAGCAAGGTTTAGTGACACCACAGAAAACTCCATTGAGATCTCAAAGGTCTAGTTCAAAGAGAACAACATCAACAAGTTCCCAAAAGTCAAATGAAGACAATAAGAGAATGGGGGAAGACAAGAAAGAGGAAGAGATTAAGGCTAATAATAAATCACCAAGGCGGGCAAGTAGTTCCAAAGAAGATAAAGTTCAGGAGGTCTTGAATGAAGAGGCAGAGGAAATCTCCAGTGATAATGATGATGCAGCAGAGAGCATCGTCTCTGACTCCTGTGATTCTGATGGAGCTGATTTTGTTACCTGTCCAAAAATAGAAGATAAAATTCAATCTGCAAGCTTTAATGCAAGAAATGAAACAGTTGGTGAATTTATGTCCCCAACTGTTGAAATGGTTCAATCAAGAGAAAGGAAAAGGAGTAGACGAAAGATCTTGAAGGATGACAATCCTGCTGCAAAAGATGTAGATGTTTACACATTTATTATGTCCCCTGCAAAGAAATTAAAAGCATCTGAAGAGGATTCTTCCAACAAGGAAGATGAAACTGTCCAAAGGACGAGGAGAAGGTTAAGAAGAAAGACTACTTCAGACCTTCTGCCAGAAAGCAAAACTAAAACGACCAAGAAGGAAAGTACAAGAAAATCATTGATATCACTTGGTAACAGTAACAAAAAAAGTGATTCTAAAATCACTGAATATTTCAAAACAACCCCTATTAGAACCCATGGAAAAGTGCTCCGTAGGGATGAAAGTGTGGAGGAAAAGAGCAGTCAGATGTCAGATGAAGAAATTTCAACAAATGGGGACAGGAAAGCAGAAGAAAGTGAAAGTGAATCAAGCAGAAATGGGGAAACAAGAAGAAGTACCAGAAGAAATAAGCAAGCACATGTTTTGAGCAATCTGACCGAACACACCCAGAGCTCACCTGTTAAGAGAACAAGGAGTCAGTCTGGCAGTGAAGGAAAAGAATCAGAATCAACGGCAAGACAAAGCAAAGATAGTAGAATTGTGAAAAAATCTGGATTGCCAACTTTAGCAAACGTAGAAGAAGTATCGCCAAGGAGGACTAGAGGTAATTCAGAATCCAAATCAGCAGGACTTGATTCAGTACAGGAGAATAAGATCATGAAAGACAATGCAGATGATGCTATTAATGCATCAGAGACCGACTCTAGCTGCAATGACATGAAAAAGACTGGGACCTCTAAACTGACTCCTAAAAAGAGTCCAGCAGCCCAGAAAAGAGTTCTACGATCAAGGAAAGCTACACCTTTAAAGGAAACTCAATTATCAGAGAGTTTACCTGTTGATTCCCCAAGAAAATCTCTACGATCAAGGAAAATTTGATACTTGTTTTAATTTTTTTTTTTTTATGCTTAAGTCATTACTAGCTCAACTGAATGGAATGTTAAAATGAGCTTTTCTGATCATCCTTTGTCAGTTGTTTTTAATCATTTTATATAGAACAATTTCTCATTCTGATGAAAAGCTGCTGTATTACTATAATGAGTGGCTTTGTTTTCAAAAATACTCCACAACAAAGTTGTGAGAATGGATCCTGTTAGTCAAATTGAAAAAAAAATTCTGCAGCAGAATATGATAAATTTGATGACTCTTTAGTTGAATTAATGAGAAAACAGGCTTGTAAAAAGCAATATAAAAAGAAATGATGTGTCCTTTTTGTGAATGGAAGTACGGTATTGTTTATGGTTACATGAAATGAATTTGTATTTAAACAGTTCAGGGAAAATCACTTCTATTTTGCAAGATCTTATTTCTAATGAAAATTGCTACCGGGTAATTATTTATTTAAAAGAATCATGAAATTTTGATATTAGAAAGATGTACCTTTTTTTTCAAAAGCTTTATTTTGGTTAGTTGTAAACCTTGTTGAATAATAATAAGTAGTTGTATGTAGTTACTCAATGTAACATCGCATTGGACATTGTCGCTCAGATGCAATAAGGACCACATGCCTCCATGTTAAATATTTTCATATATTAGATTTCTGAGAGCACATGGAGATAAATGATGTCTGGGGTGAATTTTTTTTATTTTGATAACTGCATGATGTTTTGATTTTATTCAGTTATTAAATAATTTTATTGTTAAAAGGTAAAACAATTGTGGTTGTATAAAGAGAATCAACAAGTCTTTGCAGAATTTAATTTCGATTACTTTATTTTACTGTGCTTTCCAAGCTGAAAGTTTGTATTTAAGTAGCAGACACACATTTGTTACTACACTTTTTTTGTAAGTGAACTTGACTGAGATATCATTGACATCTAACTTATGTTATTTAAGATTTCGTTTTTATTTTTGAGGAATCTTTAATGAACAGTAAATAGTATTTACATTCAGAATTTTCATGTCTTGTTATTTGTAAAAATATGCATATATGAGATTGACAATGGGTTTCAAGCTACATTTAGTGATCCAGATAGACAGTTCCCAGCGGAAATTATGAAAATCACCTGGTAAATTATCAGCCGAAAAAATGCGGTTCCTAGAATTAGTGAAATGAAAATGAGACCAATCAAATACTAGTATTTTTGCATTAAAAATAACTTGATATCCGTTTCAACTTGGTTAATAAGAGGGTGCTTACTGTTCTTATATAGTGACCAATGTGGTATTGATACATTTTTGAATGGCATTTTAAAGAATGAGAAACCTTCGTCTTGTGAAGTTTCGTTTGAAATAATAAAAAAAAATCTCATAGGTTTAATTGTTAATGAGCTTTCTCCATTTTATTACTTTTTGTTGTAGCAAAGAGAGTTGAAGTGTCACCTTCTTATCTGCAAGTCGTGATTTTAAAATGTAGATTGACTGGGATTTCTTTTTATCACAAATTTTCAACCTGCATAAATTTTCTGACCAAATATTGTTTATTTTAAAACGCAGTGCGATCGTAGTATTTTTGTTGGATATCGACCATAAGATAGTTATTTTAAAGATTCGTTCATGTTTCTGTTTAACAGTAAAGTCCAAGATTTGATTCCAAGACCAGGGATCAAAAAGACGCTACGAAAGAAATTCAAACTTTTTTCAAACGCTTATTTATTCAAAAAAATATTTTTTTTAAGTTTATGGAGACTAAATTTGTATTTGTGAAATAAAGGCCAGAGGAGGACTATAACGGATCCATATGTTTTATACTTAGAATGTGTTTATATGGTTGCAATTTTCAAGATGAAGATGGAAGCAAGCTGTAGAGGTGCAAATCTTGTTTTATAAAAGAAGAAAAAAAAATAACTCAAATTCATAGAACTGATTCACCTTCTTTTTAAAAAAAACATCAATATGACAATGAGATGCACGTAAATTATACATTTAGTTGTATATTATTGCATATTTTTTATTGTTAGAATAGATAAGATTTGATCTGCGGTCGCACTACAAACCATTGTTTTCAGGTGACCGACGCTGCCCAGAAACTTTGTATTTCATGAACTGACGTAAAAGAGTTTGATCAACTTTAATCCACTCGACCAATCACTAAACTAGTGAGCACAACTCAAACATAGGCCAAACAAACACAGCAGTATGTTTATTTAATACACAGTAAATATTTTAACCATGTTCTTTTCAACATCAACAAGTGTTGACTGATACTGGGTAACCATGAGATGATCTCCATCGGAATGGAGCGCAATCTTGTGGGGATGAGAAATCCCGTCGCTGATTACATTACCAATGACGTCACCATCCGTCGTCATCAGCAAAACGTTGTGGGACTTGCATCCTGCAACATAGACACGTGTTCCTAGAACAGCAATGCCCTTGGGGGTTTTCAGCAAATTTTCATCAAGGAACTCCCACCTTTTCTCGCCGCTGGTTGAAACGGCTATAACAGACTTTTTGTATTTATCAGTGACGTACAAGTTCTTTGCCGACTTGTCCATGGCGATGTAGTCGGGGAATGAAAACAGGTCATTGCCATCAGCATCCTTGCTGAAGACCTTCAGCTCTCTCCCGTCTTGTGACATCAGTTTAATACAAGGAGGTTGTAAGGAGCAGCAGATGGCGAATTTTTTGTTAGCAAATGCAATACCCCAACATCTTGCACCGGTCTGAATATTGGAAATGACCAAGCAATCGTTCTCTCTAACTTGGTAGATTTGAATCTTTTTTTCTGGGGGCAGGCTCACGGCAACATCGTTTGCTCCAATAACTGTAAGATCATACGGTTTGGCTGACAATACTTTTTCACCAAGCCACCTGTATTCTTTATTGAAGAGTTTCAGCTTCCGATGGGTCTAAAATGTGTTCACAGGAAGTTTTATTTTAAGAGGTATGTAGATATAATGCATAGTTGTAGATAAAGCAGAAATCTATTTAGAAGTGAATCTACATACCTGATCTACTAAGATGATTTTGTCGTTTCCAATGAATTCTGCGCCAGTAAAACAACAGTTTTCTCTATCTTGGATCGTACGAGCTTTGAAGAAGAAGTCAAGAGAAGCCTGTTTGGGAGCTAGTCTCTTAATCGGTGTAGCCGACTTTGGTGAAAGATTGAGTGGTGGAAGTGGCGTTTGGACGGTATCAGAATGTCCCTGGTCATTGTTTCGAGTAGACTTTTTTGACCTTGCAGAAGCAATGGGAGACAATCTTGTTGTGTGGATAATTCCGTTGCCAGCCGATGATTTAGGGACGCTCGTTGCTGGCGATTCCATTTTTAAAGTCAAGGACAATGGAGGGGTCCTCCGTGTGGATAATGGTGATTCTGGTATGCTTTGATAAGCTACTGGTTCTTCTTCTATTTGGTTCAATTTAGCTTCTTGCTCGATATTGTACGGTGGAGCAATATGAACAGGGGCATATGTCTGAGTTATCCTTCCAATATCTTTTAGTGCGGTTGACATTGATTGAAGCTGTTTGTCTGGGACAAAATTCAGGAAGACATCCTTCATTTCACAAGTTATGCCTGCGAGAGTGTTTTCACTGACATGGGTTTCATGTTTAACCTTGTCTATCGTTAGCAAGACATCCGTATCCGACCCATGTTTCAGTGCGTTCTGCAGCAGAGACAAGGCATTGTCGGTTGTGCTTGCGATCCCATCACAACTCTCGATGTCAGAGTCGTTGTGGCTTTTCTCATGTAGCTTGATGTTTTTTATTTCTTCGGTCAATTTGTATTCTTTGGCTTTCAATAAATCATTCATTTGTTGACGAAGACCTGCTATCTGCTGGCATAGTTGAAAAGACGAATCTTCCATAGTCTTTAAGCTATGCTTGCGATTTTCTGATATTCTGTTGGCCCAGTCTCGTTGCATCCTTAGCTTCTCGATAATAGCTTCTGCTTGCAGCCTTTGTTTGTCTGCTGCTTCCTCGCAAGACATAACATTGTTGCATTTTCTGTGATCCAACGTTACGCACGAGGAGCAGACGACATGGTTATGATCATCGCAAAAGAAAGCCAACTCGGTTCCGTCGTGGTCAGGACAAGGCGGCCTGTTTGCCGAGTCTTTTATCGGTTGGCGTTGGAGGTCAGTCATGCTGATTAGATTGTGGTGTTGCAGATATTTCAGAGATTTATGGAAGGATTCGCATTGTTCGCAGTAAGCCTCTGAGCATTCCTTACACCATTTTACCGCCATGATGCTATCGTTACGTCTTAAACATGGATCGCATTTCCTATTTTCTGTCCGTAATCGGACATTTTCCATCAAGTTTTTCACGAAGTGGTTTACCGGGTAAGACTCCACCCAATGCTGCGGGGCTTGTTGCAGGTCTGGGGCATCCACTTGCCGTTTACATTTAGGACAGTTAAAACCTCTAGCTAATTTCTGTCCCTTTGTGGAATCTATGATGTGACGACTTATGCATTCTTTACAGAAAGAATGGAGACATGGAAGTCCCAAAGGCTCTTTAAAATCCTCCTCACAAATCGAGCAGGTCAGGAAAGTCTCAGCAACGTCTGGTTCATACAAGGACCCTGCCATTTCCCAGAATTCTTAACGAAAGATTGTAATAATCTGTAAATTTGGTTTTGGGTAGAAACCTTGGATAGAAATGAAACTCGATTGATTTTTTATAAAATAAACAAAATTATAATACAAGTACATTTTAACAGTTTTCTTATGTTCTTGCTCTTGTGATCGCGGTTTTCTACATACAATTTCGGGTTTACGTACCTCAATAAGAACCAATTACTCCTTACAATAGGGTCTCTTTTACACTAGCCATATGCTTGTCTAATACACAACTCTTTGTGTAAAAATCTTTCCGAGTAAAGGTTGTTTAAAACCAGTTTAAAACAAAAGAACCACTTTTCCAGTTAACCGATCTTTTTCAAGCAATAACACCGAACAATGCACCAATGAATAAATAACATTTAATTTAGAACACTCATTGTACAAAGACATGTAAAAAAAAAACCTGTAATATTAGACAAAAGGACATAATATTGCATTTCATGTAAAATATAAATATATACTTTTGAAATGTATAAATATCTGCTTTTAAGTAAAGATACTGGTTCACTCTTCGTCATATATGTATACAGGTGAATATATAAGTTCAATAATGTCCATTATGAATTCATTGCTGTTTTAAGTGAAAGGATATGCTATTGAGCTTTTCTTTAAAAAAAAGTTTGAGAAAACAATATTGCTTCATTAACATAAGTAGATGTATAAGGATAACATATTTTAGCTGCACATTGATTGTTGAATGTTTCATCAGGAGTCTACGAATGGCCGAACAAGAATCGCGGGCACCTGGTCTTTTTTCACAACACGTCGTGTAAATTCGCCTTCAGGGTTTATGTAAGCTGGTTGCGAGTCCGTCTTGTTTAAGTTAGAGCGACCACTAGCGCCATAATATCTATGCTCAGCTTGTATCTTGAGTATGACTGTATAGGTAAACCCTTTTGACACCACAGGTGGGGAGGAAAATTTGATTTGGTACGTTTGTTTCTTTTTGTTAATCACAAGCCTTTCTTTGCATTTTGCTTTTTCCTGATTGTCCATGTCGTAAACGTTCAAAAATACGTCATAGTGTTCTTCGTCATATCCGGTTCCGTCTATTTCAACGCCATCTATAAACACTTCACGCGATGACGAAAACGCTATGGCAGTAGTCTCGTTGTGCATACAGTTTACAGGACCAAACCTCCAGTGGAGCGTTTGGTTTTCACCCTTTGACCTTTTGTCTGTCCTGAACCTCTTCACATCTTTGTTCAAACCACTGAAGTAATTCTGCAAGCTTTTCCTTTCCTCTGTTGTAAGAATATCGGATTTAATCACAATTTTGTTATAAAAACTAGCCTCCAATGCTGGTATTCTAATATAATACAGGATTCCACCAAGATACCGCCGCTGGTTTTGCGGAGAAACAATCACGCCGTTCCTTAAACACTCTTGTTCGGACCACCGTAACGCCGCATCGAACACCACTTCCTCTTTTGTATCCAGTTTATCCGATTGAATAATTTCCTTGACTAGAGCGGCTGAAAGATTCCCGAAGCTGCTTGAGCGAAGAATATCTTTTGGTTGGTGCCAAATATATTCCAAGCACTTATTTTTCAACGTCAATTCATCAAACTTGTCCGCCTCATGAAGGATGTTGCAAACATTGCTTGTAGTAAGTCCGTGTTCTAATACACGCCGACATTTTTCTTCAAGTCCAGTGATGCCATACTTTCGTGCCGAGTAAAGAATTTGTATCGCATTCGTTGTATCCACTTTTGTGTCTTCGCTGTATATGTACCTTTAAGTGATAAATTTTAAATTACATTATAGTATAAAAAAATCTCTGCAACCCTTTTAAATGATAAGAAAAGTCAACAAAGATATCAACGTTTGCCAGTATCCAAAATAATGTATAATTCAAGATTCATTTTTAAAATTAATGTCAATATCAAATACCGGAGGTGTCTTACTCTAACATATGTTGAAATACGTCGTTTTCTATGTCTGGGATGGCAATTTTCTCGTCCACTTTTCCCGCCATTGGTCCAATAAGCATAGCGTAAAACACACAGCTACGACTGACCAGGACATATCGATGGGCCCCCATCATTTGACGACTTTCTCCTACCAAGAAAAACACATCGAACGCGATCTCGTTGATCAACATGTGCCGGTTACACTCTGCTAACGTTTTGTTGGCTTGCCAGTCATACTGAGCTGTCATGTCGTCCGAACCTGAAACGAGAATATTGCATTAGATATGCTGATGATCTGCAATAATCTATAGAAATTTGAACAAAAGTTCTAGCTTTCCCAGAATGAACATTAAGGGTTATATTGTTAAGATATACACGATATTCACAATTCTTTCTGTAAAAGAACATATACTAGAATCCATTTTAACAATCGAATGAATTGTAATACGAATTTTCACACCTACTAATAATTAAGTTAAAGAGAATTCCGTCTGCATTACTAGATATCTCTTATAAATTACAAACACACAAGTATTCGTTACTAATCAACAGCGGCAGCTGCTGCATGCAGGTATCTTCGCATGCGCAGACGATGAGAAACGTGTTTCCTTTAAGAACTTAGGAAACGGACACAAAACGGTAACAAACATCCATTACCAGAAGTCTGAAAAGTTCAAATGTACAGCGGAAGATTTAAACAATTTATATAATGATCTGAAGTATGTTATCGATTCACGCAGAACTGCCACATCAATACATTGTTAAGAAAACTTTTAAAGATCGAACAAAGAATTCTACTGCCGTAAAAAATAACATAGAGATGACAGAGAGCATTGGAAGGATTGATTCTACGTGGGGCTATAGCTGAACGAATTTGCAAGTCGGTCATTACGTACAACGTCACTGTGAATGGTGCAGACGGTATACGGTTTTCAATGATCTGAAGTAATATTTCTTTGTTCGCGAAGGAGGCCTACATATGAGTGTTGAATCAGTTCGTCGAAAAGCTTGGACGGATCAATTTGTTGTAATAATGTAAGCTATAGAGCCACTGCTTTGCGTTTATTGAATTTTTTTTCCAATAAAAGTTCTGTTTACTTTTGAAAACGTTTGCATTGATAAATGCAATTTGCTAACAGGAAAAAAAAGGCATTAACATTTTTTGTCATAGTCGGGTGGAGTTGCTTCTTGATGGTTTGTCGATAATGAACATGAAATGGCACGCACAATTTAAGCATAGTAGTGCACGCTGAATAATATTTTAATTTCTTTAACACATGTGTACGTTAACACTTAGTTTGGTTTCTGTTTATACAAGAATTTGTTTAATAATTCTCATTTAGTCTATTAGTACTGTATTAGTAAAGATTCCTAGATCTTCCTTACTATAATACTCGCAATGAATGCCTGTATGTATATATGTGGCTATTTCTTTTCTATAGTACACATGACTTGACGCACTGTTATGGAGACACTCCTATATATAGCCTATTCTAGTATCCTAGATCTCACACAAGATTCTGAGATTGACCTTTATGTATGTGTTGTACTTTAATCACTTTAAAAACCAACAGAATATATCAGTCATTGAGACAACAGACAGCCGTAAATCACAAGCAAAACCAAGGTGTGAAATATCGTCAACTAGTATAACAAGAGAATTGGCTGAACATCCTTATCCAGGCAAGCCACAAATACAGCGAATATATACAGTTTTGTTTTATATAGTTAGTGCCTTGGATAACTTTTCATAGAAAACGCGTTGTGCATGTATATTAGTATTGACCAGTATCTGAATAACTATTCCATCGTTTGACTTAACTGCATCTTATTTAACCCCCTCCCCCACGCGCACGCACAGAATGTATGCTGCAATGTAAACCTGGCGTTGGAATGATATTTCGAACAAAACTATCGCAGATCATTACATAACCTAGTACTTTCTTAGCTCAGTCACTAGGAGTATAACAGAAATTCATAGAAAATACAGAAAGCATGGTTATTGTCGCAAACCACGGGTGCTCTCAGACGATGACAAAAAGCCTACCTGATAGGTGAGGAGATGAGCGATGATCAATGTACGAATCATCCCTATACAACTGTTTGATTGTGTCTAAGTCTTCCATTGTCTTTACACCTATACCGACAACAGTATATATAAACTGATAAATGGGAAATAGCACGCGAGTGACTAGTCTGAGAAACCTTCGAACGCACCCCTCAATTAATCAAATTAATCGAAGTGCTCCATGACTAATCAGGCCTAGAAAGTCGATCGGTAATCCTCTTATAAAACAAAAACTTGATAAATGTATAAGGTATACAAACCGATTGAAACTGTATCCGCCTTTTGGAATTTAGCACCGATTACGTTTTTGGCATGTAGCACTGGGAGCTTGTTTTTCATGTGTGACACAGTTTATGATAAACAGGAAAGGTTGTACCTTCGAAAAAAATTTAAAGACACTTCAATAAAGCGGTGACACAAATCCGTTAATGATACCTATACAGATAATTTGAAGATACACGTCTTTTTTTTTTTATTTTTACATGCAGACAGGTTTAAATGTACAAGCCCCCTAACGGCAAAGGCGGTTTTTAAATTTGAGCGACAATTTAATTGAGTATATTTGTATTGCTTTTTAAAAAATTTTTTGACTGGTTTTTATTTCAGTCGCTCTTGCAATCGTGGAATCTTCCACTACTCAAAATCAATATGATCCCTTTTGTTGAACCAAGGTTTAAAACAAATTTAAAAATCCGGACAGAACAGTCCTCTCATTAAAGTTATTTCAACAACGAATTCAAACAAAGTGACACTAAACTTCCTATACTTCAATGATAACAACGGTTCTGTAGACCAAACTGTGTGGGTACCAGCTTGAGATGGAATTGAGTGGAACCGATCGATTTAAGACCCTTCATATTTATACCGTATCAATTAAAATGCGTTACAGAAAAGTATGGTTGAACAGAGGATACACAAGTTTTCTTTTATATAATTATGTTAAAATTATGATTTAGACATAAGCCAAACAAAGACAATTAACTCGGAAATGAAGTACACGAACTTCCTTATATAAAGGGATGCTGTTTTTGACAACGCGTACGTTGCTTCATGAAAGCGTCGTACTATAATTAAAATATGATAAAAAAAATCGTTTTAATTTAATTTTTTTTTTTTTTTTGGGGGGGGGGGGGTTAAATATCAACATGTATACAACATGTATACGGTGTTTACGATACAACTCACGTGTTAATTGGGACAAAGAATTTATTTGGACGAACAGTGAAGTTCTAAGCATAAATCCAATGCACCATATGCACCCCTTTATGCTATAGAGTGTTACAATCAAAAACGTCAAGAGATAACATCTTTCTTTTTCAATTTCGTTTACAATTGGTTACATCATTTATATTAGTTATTTTAAAAAATTAAAAAAAAATAGTAATAATAATACAAGAAGCAGACCCCCCCCCCCCCCGAATTTATTTTTGTTAGAAAATCATGAAGCTGAACTTAGTTTTTACCTCAGCCGCAACGACGCGCTTATTTTAAGTGTACAAATTAATATATATACATATAATATATCTATTCCTCGTTATATTACTTTTAAGTTTAAGTATTTACATCGTTTTAAGCGATATTTGAGGCATATTCTGTTTCATTGTAGGTTTAAAATTTTGCAATTATGATTAATTCAAAATTTGTTTGTCCACAGCTACAGATACGTATTGCAACATTATATATAAATTAGATTCAGCATCCTTTTCCAGTTTCTAAACATGTTCAATTCGAGTGTTTCATATTACAGTCAGTGGCGTAGCTAGGGACAAAATATTTGTAAGCAGGGGGTCTGGGGCGGCAGTTCCCTAGAAGCTGGGCACATTTTTTAATTATGGCGGCTGTAAGGCTTAAGAAAATAAATTGTGTGTTTAGGGTAACACTGATGAATAAATTAGGTTAGGTAGGTAGGGATTTTTTTTTTATTTTATCATATTTTTGTTCTGCATGAGGGCACAAATAAGAATATAAAATCCTAAGAATATCCGTTTGTGTCATATTTAAAAAAACGGGGTTTTAATGGAAATAATATGAAAATCACAATCGGATAAAAAAAGACATCTAAGAATGATAGGATCGGGGCATTTTTGTAGATTAGGTCGGGTTACCCTAAACTAGATGTAATACCTCAGCCATGATATTGTAATTGTTATCACAGAAAAAGATCTATATGTTAGATATACGTTTTGGTTTTTCTTTCTTTTGTCTACATAAAATCAAACACACTTGACCCCCCCCCCCCCCCCCAAAAAAAAAGCAAAAACAAAAACAAAAAAACCCCAAAGTCATTGGAAAAAGAAACAAAACAAAACACACACCAACACATGAAGAATCAAGAAATACATCTAAAAAATTAATCAAGTTTTTATGAGGCATCCACGACTGACAACACGGTGAAAGTGGGACTTCTTATTAGATTTTTTTATCACTACTTGCAGTATTTCTCAAGCTGAATTTTTTACCTGGTATAATTGTCTAATAAGGGAATAAAAGTTGTAATTTACGGATACCATATGATGCAAACGTATTTTTTGCCTGTTTTGCAATTTTATATTACTATGGCAATTAACTTTCCCCTTTACCAGGTCTAGGCAACATCCGTTTTTGGAGGTAAGATTATTTTCTTCCATATTTGGAGGTTTGATGCTTACCCAAACTGTGCTCTGAAAAAAAAAACACCCTGTGTTCCTTCTTTTTATTTTGACACGGATAAAAGCGCTGATCAGTTGATTGTAATGAAATGAATATTTGTTTATTTGTACCGTATTGATCTAAAATTTGGTCTTACGACTCAGTCAATATTTCGAAAAGTATATTATACTAGTTATTTACTATATGTATAGGAGCAAGTTAGGGATGCTTCAGGAAAAGTACCGCCTGGAACAAACGCAAAAAGTTGTCGGGAATAACGTGGGTTTTTTTTTTCTAATTGAGATTCAGGAAAAAAAATTGTAATCACGTGCTTACAGTGCATCAATGTAGCTACGCCAGTGGCAGTTTACTCTAATAGTATGTCCGTTATCCACACACATAATAATGATAATCATAGTCCAGGCAAGCAATGTAGACCTCATATATATTGATCCGTGACGCGTGAAGTTTGACGTTTATCTCCCTTGGCAATCGGAGAAATAAGCGTCACGTGACATTTTCAAGATGGCAGCGACCAGGCGGCTTCAGAAGGTAAATAAGGAAAAACCCTTTCCCGTTAATTTTTGTAACTCTTTTATGTTAAATTTAAATGTATTTACACACTTCTTTGTCCTTCTGCTGTTTATTGGTATTTTATATACTTCAGTAATGTTTTCACATTGTAAGGCGTGTCTTCTGCGTGACTGGAACAGGATTAAAATTTGTTAACAAAGTATAAAGACATACAGCTTGATACACTCTAAATTATTTCAGTCAAAAATTAGAGTTTCTACTTAAAATTCACTGTTTACTCTCAAATTATAAATACTCTTACCAGGATATATAAAAAAGAAAAGCTTCAAAAATTGCATAGGTATTTTGAAAGAACTGCAGTGTCATACTTTGTCCCAGGTTACAATTTCCGTTAACTTTGTGCGTGATTTTTCGAGATTAAAATAACCTCTTTGGGTTCAAACTATACTCATTTACTAGAATGAAAAATGTCAAAGAATTCTGTTTCAAAATGAGTCAGATGAATTTAGACAGCTAAATTATAAAAAAAAACGTACTCTTGCTTTTGTATTGCATAAGACATAAAAGCACCCAGATGATAGAATTGTATATTTATGTGAAGTGCTCTTAAAGTTGAATGTATGTTCATTCGCCCTAAAATGCATTCACCCTTGACGCCGTTCGCCATAGTTTCTGTTCGCCCAAGGTCCGTTCGCCCAAGGTCTGTTCGCCTTATTTTAATACAGGATTAATGTAAATGTACAGTTTCATATTTGTGTAATTAAATATCTCTTCTTAATTTTTAAAATGATAATTTTAAAAATTATGAAGAGATATAATTACACAAAAAAACACTATCACAGCACTTTCACAAAATAATAATCAATTGACTGACCTGATAACGATACAATGACTTATTGCCATGATGAATTAGTTATTTAATTATGGTTGACAGTAGTTTGATACAGTTCCATGTTCCATGTACGTATATCTCTTTAGATATCAAAGGATTTTGTTGTGATTGGGTATATATTAAATTCTTCAAAGATAAAATAGCTCATCCGCTGCTCACCTTCTATATAGACCAACTAATATCTCAATTTCTTTAATTGTTTAAAACACCACTCGAATCAATAAAAAAAAAAAACATGCAAGATAGTCATCTATAATTTACGGCATTAAAATCTAACAATTGGACCAATTACATCTTTTTGAAGAAATGAATTCATAAAATGTATGAACAATTTATAATAGTAAAAATATTTTATCCTTCAAAAAGTTAAAATTAAATGAAATAAAGAGAATTAACTTAAAATGATAGGGTTTATTAACAACAAGGAGTGAACAAGGTTGAGGGCGAACGATAATTAGGGCGAACGACAGAGCGAACGGACCTAAGGCGAACGGACTTGAGCGAACAGGTAGATAGGGTGAATGAACCCGATACCTAAAAGTTTCCAAATGATTAAAAGATGTTACATTTGTTCAATTACAAAATATTTCTAAGAAAAAATTTGCTTCCAACATTCTTGACTTTTTTACTTAATTGTACAAAATTCAACTGTTCTTCTGACAGTGATATGTATGTTGTATACATTATAAGAAAATTTGGAAAAAAGTTGTAGAAAATCAAATGGTAACTTGGGAAAGAGCACAGAAACACTATGCTAGTTGAGGAAATATTGGTATTGGTAAGGTACTAGCGGGCGACCAGTTCTCGCCGAGTACCATTTCTTGGCAGTGCATTGTTACGTCATTTTTCGTATACATGTATAATTTTATGTGTTGATAAAATGACATAACAATGCACTGGCGAGAAATGGTCCTTGATGAGAATTGGTCGTATGCCAGTACTGGTTGTGTAATAGCTAGTATATTTTATAAAATTCAAATGTACAATTACATGATTGTACATTTATGAATTTGTAACTTTATTTTAATTAATTAATAACATACAAAGCTATGTGTCAATTAATATTGACCAGCAATAATGTATGTATTATTTTAATTAATATAAAGTTACATATTCTAAATGTACAATCATGTAATTGTACATTTGAATTATATAAAATATACTATTACAGTATTATATACTTAAAAATTCACTGAAGATGAATTACAATTCACTGTGATGAAAAATTCACTTGCATATGGATAATTATAATGTATGATTGAAGAAAATGAGTCTAAGCCGAGTCAGAACTGAAAATAGCCCCTTCAAACTCAGAATTATTATTGACATTTAATACATTTTGAATTAAATTATGACGTTCATGAATTAGGAAGCTTGACTATGCATAAAATTTTTACTTTTTGTGTAAAATTCGCTATAAATTTGTTTCAGAAGTTTTCATTGTTTTATGTGCATGAAAGGAGATGCAGGAAATGATCATTTTAAAGTACAACTTTATCTAAAATATTTGAATTATTGTTTTAACAGGAACTTGGAGATTTGAGGAAAAGTGACGTAAAATATTTCAGAAATATACAAGTGGATGAATCAAACATATTGCTATGGCAAGGACTCATAGTCCCAGTAAGTAATGTATATATTTAGTGTTTTTCTATCTGTTTATGTATGGTAGTCATATTATGAATGATAATGATATTGCACATCTTACAGTGCAAATATAATGTGATCTGTCCAGTGTTAAGACTATTGAAATGTTAAGTCTAAGGAATTAATTTGATTGTGGATCTCAGAAAAAATAAAAATGTTTTGCCTTTTTCCTTTAGGATCAAGCTCCATATAACAAAGGAGCATTTAAGATTGAAATAACATTTCCAGCAGAGTATCCATTTAAACCACCAAAAGTAAATTTTAAGACGAAGATTTATCATCCAAATATTGATGAAAAAGGACAAGTTTGTTTACCAATTATAAGTCCTGAGAACTGGAAGCCAGCTACTAAAACAGATCAGGGTAAATATTTCAGATTGAAAAAAATGACATCTCAATAGCTTATAAATCTGTTGTTATCTGTAGAACTGCTTAAGTTATAAACTTGTACTTCTTTTTTATGATGCCAAGTAAATGAATTTAAGTTTCATAATAGTTGTGATCAAATGGAGATTTAGATGTTTTAAAATTTTAAACAATCTATATTTTAAAAATGTGGATGTCCTATATTATTTACACTGTCAGACTCGGGTGGCCTGTCCATTTGTTGTGATACAATAGCTCAATTAGTTTCCTTCTTTTTCATATTTCATACAAATGTAGTTGACCAGACAGGAATGAAGTTTAATATGTTAATATGATTATTATTAGAACAACTTTCTTTGTCTATCAGAAATGTTTAATGATTATTTTTTGAAATTTTGACAAGATTAATAAACATACAATTGATCTTTAATATCTTGAAAATTTACCGGTATTCCTCAACCATAGATACATGTCAAGCTAAGTTGAAAATTCCTTCCACTGTTTATATATTTTTTACAACTATATTTCCAATCCAACATGGATATCTTGGAAGTATTTTCTTGGTCTAATCAAGTTCTAGTTAGTTAGCCAAAAGTTTGACAGTATTTCAGCTTAAAGTACCATATCGTTAATGCCTGTACTTTTTCCTTTGTTTCTTTTGCAGTTATACAATCATTAATAGACTTAGTTCATTGTCCTGAACCAGAGCACCCTCTCAGGGCGGATGTTGCCGAGGAGTTTACAAAAAACAATGCCAAATTTATGAAAAATGCCGAGGACTTCACAAAGAAAAATGCAGAAAAACGCCCAGCTGATTAATTAGGATAAATCTTTAATTCTCCATTTAAGGAAGACATGTGTTGTTCATGGCTAAGAGATAAAGGAGAAATCTTGGAAGAACTTAAGGTTTTTTTTTCTCCAGTTCCTTTAAAAGGATTGAATGACTCATGTATTACAAGGAAAGAAATTGTTTCTTTTAAGATAAAACAAAATAATAGTATGTGTTCTTTGTGTTTGCTTTACATTAATTCTCTGAGTTGCAAAGTGCTTTTGTGAAAATTTTATTTTGCAAAATTTGCAGATAATACATTTCAGTAACTACTCGTGGCCTGTCAAAATTCATTTCTAGCAGCTAACAATAGAGTTTTAAAATTTTTGAATGAAACCGAGGAAAATTGTTTTTTTCCTGGATAGTGTGCATCTCTGACTAGAATTTATGAATTTCCTTATAATTCTTATTTTTTCATTTACCAAGTAGTACTTTTATATATACATATATATATAAATAATAATTGCACGTTTAATGTGCACATTTTTTGTGTTTGGAGTGACAACTTCAGTTGGTTACTTCCATAATGTTGTATCACTAATAATGTGAACAACTGTGTCCCTATGGCATTTATACTAACATCAACTATTGTGAACAACTTATTTCCCTGAATTAGTAGACTAATAGCACTGATGTATTACTATTTTGTAAACATAAAGAATGCTTTATTCTTGTACATGTGCAATGTAATGGTATTATACACACATGAATTATCAATTGCTTCACTTATAAAGACGTACATGTAACAGTTGTCAAGACTTTTTCACTCAAATCTTAATTCAGAACAGACTCGGTACATATGTACTCTCTACAAACTTGGAACTCACATCTGTGTGTGCACTGTCTTCTGATCATGGTATTGTTGTAGCCACATGGTCATATGCAATGTTCTCAATAAAAAATTATGAACAAAATTTGGACTGTTCTATTTCTTTGCATAGAGTTAAGTTTAAGAATCTTCTTCACCTTTGGGGAAAGTTTTTTAAACAAGCTCAAACTATTTTTGCATCATATTCTAGCATGTGTGCCATTTGAAAATGCTAGAAAATTGCGTTTTGTAATTCATATGTGGTATTTAAACTCTGGATCAGCAGGTTAGTAGCTTGGTGCTCTATGCCTTGCATTACAAAATTAGACTTGTTGAATCACGTTGGTGTAACAATGTCTCAATGCAATTGAATAATTGAATCTCAATGTTGTGATGTACTGTCATAAAAAGTGGAGGACACCCTAAAAAATAACAAAAACATGCAATGGAATGAACATCAATCCTTTGAATGATATCTTCAAATAGAAATGATTTGTCCCTGGATGGAGAGAGTTTTTTATTTTTCATCCTGAACCATCCTAGTGTACATGAAAATATAAGCATTTACACAAAGATAATACCATCATGATGGTGACCATCTCAAAGAGCCCTACTTCAATAAACAACATTAAGATTAAAAGCAATTCTTATGACTTTGCTTTGACCTTACTAACCTCTGACTTGGATAAAGTACAAGATAAAACCAATTCTGAAATAAAAACATTTTTATAAATTGAATTACTCTGTCACAAAAATTTGTATGCTCATTTTCAAAATAACTGGTGTATTATTTAAATATACCGTATATTCAATAATTTTCACTGATCTAAAAATTTTATCCAGTATTTTAAATAGCAAAAAATTACTGACACAAAATAAATAAGTTCCACATTAATTTCCTTATTTTTGCAAATTTTCTGACACGAGAAAAAATTGGGTATACTGTACATGTACTGGTAATAATACCATAATAACAAGTTATTGCACAAAATTCTCAACATAATTCAAAACATCTCTATGTCTGCTTTATTTTTGTTTTCCAATGATATGAATTATCCAATGATTATTTACAGTGATAGTCATGAATAAAACTTAAGCAAATATGAATGTCGAATCAAACATGGTTTACAAGGCCTTTCTTAAATCAAAGGTATATAAAAAGTCAAGGTTCTGTAAAACAGATCTTCATTGAATGGTACAACTCTCAGAACATAAAGCTGGATATATATCTATCACAGAAGACATTCAAAAACTACCACATACCATATACTCATCATTATCAAATATTGATTTCTATCACACACCAAAACCAGCTGAAATTCCACACACACACATGAAGTCAGTTCTAACTCTTCATACAGTCAATCATTCATTCTCACAGTGGGAGTGTTATGATGTCATGAGTTAGTTCTGTCCGTCTTCCTGTCTGTTTTGCTGCTCCCCCCAGTTGAAGCCCCCTGGTCGATCCTCGGGTAGGGGGTTGTAGTTTGGATCTTCTGGGGCTCCTTCAAAGAGGTATGTTCTACAAAACAACATGAAAATCTTCGTTGAAACAGAGATGAATCCAAATTTTGTTACCTAATTTCAAAGATATTAAATAGATGTAAATTAAATATAATGCATGCGGGGATAAAGTACTTGTTCTACAAAAGGAAGAAAGTCTAAATTAAAATAAGGGTAATTCTTTTCATCTGTGAAAACATAAAAACCAATAGATATGATATATGAATATATTTTATGTGGGTTTTTTAGCTCACCGAGACAAAGTCTTATGATATTTATGCACTTGACAGGCTTGAATGCTGAATCTGAACTATAGGTTTCGGATACTGGAAGAGGCTAAGGTTTTTGGAGCAGGTTAAGGTAGTTAGAGCTGGTGCCCTTTGATGGACATAACTAAGTTACTACTAGTCCTATCTTCCCCAAACTTGCATGGATTGTCTTATGAAACTTATTATGCAATTGACAGACTTGAATGCTGAATCTGAGCCATAGGTTTCGGATGCTAGATATGAGGTTAAGGTTTTTAGAGCTGGTTTAAGTTTTTGAAGCAGGTGCCCTTTGATAGACAAATCTTAGTTATTATTGGTTTAATCTTTACCTTTGGATATATATTCCCCTTAATATTTCAACCATTTATTAGTACATGTATTAGTTTACAGTTAAACCTTGTTATCTCAAACTGGATGGGGCTGAATATACTTTAAAGGGGCATGGTCATGATTTTGGTCAAATTCTATTTGTCTGTTTTTATTATTTACAATGCTTTAGGAATGCATTTCTAGTAATCAAATGAAATTTGAGAGTCAGTCGTAGAGTTATAAGCAAGATACAGGGCTCACAATTCTTTGTATGTACCGTAAACAAGGCTTGTGCCCTGTTTTAGTTTACATAGGTTCAATATACCAGTAAAAAAATCTTTTTCAAGCTGATTTGTCAATCTTTTTATTCATTTTAAGCATAATTAAACAGTTCCTAATGTTTAACACATTCATTTTAGGTCTAAAACTGAAATTTTTATTTCCAACATTCAAAATGTAAATAAAAGCTTTGTTTACAATAGCAAAGAATTGTAAGATCTGTAACTCACTTATAACTCAGCGAATGACACTCAAATTTTGGTTGCCTATTTAAAATGTCTTACTGAAGCATTGTAAACATTAAAATCGGAAAAATAATTTTTGACTAAAATCGTGACCAATACATGCCCCTTTGAGATATCTATGGATTTGAAATACTGAGGGCAAAATATTTCAAGAAACAGTGATTGGGAATCTTAACTTCAAAATATACATGGTATTTAATTGGGATATCAACATTTATGATACCAAGTACAACAGTATTGTATAGCAGGTTAAAATCGCGGTCAGAAAAGATCGCCATTTTTTCATTTTGCAGCAAATCGCGGTAGGTTGAATTCAGGGAAAACAAAAATTTGTAAAATTCAAACCCGATCATGATTATCTGTACATGGTATATTAACTCACAACGAAAAAAAGAATCGTGTTTATCTTGGTTTCATTTTCAAAATATATTTTGTGGAAAACAATTATAGTGATATCTAAAGAAATGCTTTTCGATAAAAACACCCGTTTGTGTAATACTCGTTCATAATTATTGTTCATTTAATATAACAGTTTATGGAGTTTCACACCTTTTTACATGCTAGACACTCATGAGTGGCTCGTAAAAACACTCTGAGCCCCAAAATCACTTTGAAATTTACCGATAGCACTGGGCAGACAGAATTAGTCACGTCTCACTGTGCCGCAGTACATGGCTTGGGTACCTGTCAAGTGTCATGTTTGACAACTGCAGTTCTTTAATGTTTATGTAATAGGAAAAACGTGCTTAATAAAGAAAGGTTTTGTACAATTCTTGTAGGTTATTTGATAATTCTATTTAAAGAAGTTATTATAATGTATGCCTTGTTAGATCTAGAATGAAAATGAAAGCATGTCAGCTAATCGGAAGTTTATTGTCGGATCATGCAATTTTTTCAGCTAGTAATTATTAATTTTAGCAATAGCCATGTTTGGTTATTATGATAGACAGCTTAATAGCATTATTTTTCCTGACAAAATAACTATCATATTAAGCGGGGTCAAATGCCATTAAAACGGAAACGTAATTTGTGTTCATGTGTGTTTTCATGATAAGACAAATGATTTATAGTAAGGCCATCAAAAATTAATCTCTTGGTTCTCAGGCCTACTTTTTCAAAAACAGATGCAGTCGGGCGGTGATAATTTTTACTTTTTATTTCATAAAAAAAGGATGTGGTATTTTTATTTTTATTTTAACAATGTGCAAAACTTATTCAAATCCAGAAAAAGCGATGTTTTAAAGCAAATAAATAGTTACTTTGCAATGAATGTATCGGATTTATTAGCTCAAACTAACTCATGTTCTTCAAGAAACACCACAACTACGAGGCTTGAGAAAGCCAAGTGTTTAAGCATAATGGGATATTTAGTATAGTACAAGCTGCAGGAACCCTCCTTTTATATGCATTTAAGGTCAAACAACGTTCTTTTTCAAATACCAAAACTAAAATCATTGCTGTCGCGATCATAATTTAAACACAGCATCATCTCATAACTTGATTCGGCGGCCATTTGCAATTGTTTTAATTAAATCTGAATCATTGCGATGTTTGCAATTATGTTCTTTATTAAGTCAAGCGTTTTACTGACTTGAGTATCTAAAATGCGGTTCTAAATCCGGAATTTTTTTTCCGGAATAAGCAAGCGCAATATCTAAATTTTATTTTATTCATTTAATGATAAAAATGGGCAATGCGTAATGTTAAATCAGATGCATGCGGGCTTGAGAACCAAGGAATTCATTTTTGATGGCCTAAATCTTATTTTTCATTATCATTATCCTCAAATAATTATTCACTAGATGTTAAATTCGTGGAATATTTATTTCAGCGAACATAGCGAAAATTAACTCCGTGAGTTAATTTCTTGCCATACAGTATACATTGTATCAATTACAAACATATTACTGATTATCACCTAAACAAGTATAGTTTAAGGGCAAACTTAAGAGTCTCATCTACACTCAATTTATTTGATATACTGTAGATTCCTAATTAAATGTGAGGAAATAATTTCTGCATAAAATCACAAGAAGCAACCCTCGCAGATTTTAAAATCTCACTTTTATTTTTCAGACAGTTTTGAACTATAGGATATTTTAGCAAAAAATTGGTGATCACGATTTTATATTCTTGCGATTTGACAAAAAAACTGAATTGCGGAATGAAGTACTCGCGTAAAATAAGGAATTTACAGTATGCAGTACCAGTATTTCAAACACTGAGAGTACTTACAAAAATCGTGGAGTTTTTAGAATCTTGAAACCACCTGGTTGCTGTGGGAAGACATCTTCTAGAAAGTAGTAAATGTGACCAGCAGCAATTCCTGTCAATAAGAGTAGAACACATTGTTTAGACTGAAATGCATGCCCTACTTTAAAAAAAAAAAAGCAAATTGAAGAGGTTTACTGCGATCATTCAAACAACCTACAGTCAAACTTCGTTATCTCAAACTAGATGGGACTATTTAAAAACTTTAAGATATCTGAGTATTCAAGATATCGAGGGTAAAATACTTAAAAAATAAGTGGTTGGGACTTACAAATCACTTCGACATATCCATTGTATTTGAGATATCAGTGTTTGAGATATCGAAGTTCAACTGTATATTAATGTTCATGTACATGTAGTAAGGTATATAAGATAAAACATGTACAACTATTGAAATAACATACAATTAGACATACATGTATTTTTCAAAGACTGCATTAATTTAATTGGATTAACTCTTACCCAATAAGTCTGTAATTACTGAATTTCCCAGTAAAACAGAGAATCCTAGCAAGACCCAAGGAAGATATGGAGCGTGAAATGTCATTAATCCAAAGAAATTCATCCTCACATACGGATTACGCCGACTCCAAAGATACACCAGCATAATAGTCAATGCACTGCCCAAAAATACTAGATTCACCATGGGAACTAACATCTGAAAAGTTTCTTAAGGAAAACTAACATTCACTCTGATAATCTGAATACTGTAGATTCCTAATTAATTGTAAGGAACTAATATCAATGTAAAATTGCAAGAAGCTCCCCTTACAGATTCAAAATCTTGCTTGGTGTAGACGATATGAAATTATTACAAAATTTAAGCGCTTGCTCCTTTATGTTCTAATGATTTGATACAGAATGGCAGGTCATCTTGCATAAAATAAGGAATCTGCAGTAACTAACTGGATAACCACTGATAATTGTAATTCTTGTTCAATAAGACAAGGAAAATGTTGAATCCTATCTTACCCAAGGTAATGTGACTTTTCAAAAGGATACTGTTGTTACAGTCAATAAAGTGCATCCAAACAAAATCATAAAGAAGAAATCAGCTGTTTTATTTCTAAATGAACCCTCCTCCAGCATTCGACAATATCGATAGGCAAATATTATGTTGAATAAAAAGTTAAATCCGATGGAACCTAAATATGTGAAGTTTGTTACTAAGCGCCACACCTAAAACAACAAAAGAAAGTAAAATCAGTTTTCAATGCTAAAAAATCAAAACTTAAAAAAAAAATGCATTCATACATTCAATAACAAATCAGCCCAAGTTGTTTTATTTTTTTGGCTTTGCTCCCTCAATTAGATAGAAAAATACTTTCAAAATTCAAAATTCAGAACATTTTGGAATTCAGAATACCAGCATTTATTACTTATTTCAAGTAACAAGACATTTTTAATAATTACAAAGTTAACATTAATCCTTAATTGATTATTTTATATAGTTGTTATAAATATATAGAATACATAAAAAATGCAGCATTTTCTCATATGGTCACATATTAAATATTGTCTGAACGGTAAAAGGCATATATATAATTAATACAATTCAGTTAAACTTTTTTCAATTTTACTTTACCTGATATTTTGAAAATACTGCAGTTGGGTCTAAATAGATTTGAAGAGGTGAAATTATGTCCAGTTGCTGAAAAAAAAGAAAACACCGAGAGATTATAAAGTATACTAAGCCAGTCTGACTAAAGTCAGCATCCCCTAGAGTTCCCTTCTTTCTATTTTACTCCTACGACAAAGTGAAATAAGAGGTGCTATGATTAAGTCAAACTGTGTACTAAACGTGACTCTTGCAAAAATATTCTTCTATTTAGCAATTTAAAAACTATAATTTTTCTAGACTATAGAAAAAAAAAGATAATAAAGACCTACCACAGCAATTGTTGTCAAAACGCATGCAGTTGTGTAAGCTCGAGTAATAGGTGGCATTTCCATGTACTCTTGTTGAAATGTATGTGCCATCTTAATTTTGTCGATCGTGTTCACCTAAACAATAATATAAGCTAGAGTAAATTCGGAAAATCAGACAACAAACACGTATTTTTACGCACGCGCACTCTGATAGTATATATATCAAGTAAGTTGTTCAAGGATTATTCGATTAAATTTTGTGTGTGAGAAAATCTTCGCATAAGAGTTATATTCAAAAGTAAAATATCCGTCACATAAATTTTTTTAATTTTCAAGTTTTAGATAAGTTTTTCATCTGCAAACTTAAAAATTTGGGGATTTAACCCCCCCCCCCCCCCCCCACACCAAAAAAAGTGATTGTATGTTAAAAAGTTACACTCACAAATGCCCCATCTTAAAATAAGCTGCTTGATATCTAGTCTCTGTTAAATAAGATTACACATTTTTATCACAAAGATTATTCTGAAAATACATCAATATTCACAGCATCGATGTTCGAGGGTTTTCGGTCCACTATACATAGTAGCGATTTGATTTGTCACCGCTTTTAGTTGCACATCCGATGAAAACAAATATGGCGTCGAGTTACACATCGTCTCCTCGATACGTAAATGATACTGATTTCGATGATGTTGATAGCTTAGATTTAGACGATGATCGAGACTTTGATGAAAATTTTACCGATGAAGGTAAATACACTGAGAAAAATTAATTTGTATTTTCATAAAACCAGTTGTGTGCATTGGCGCCAAGCATGCTGCAAGCACTTGTTTACCTGTTTACCAGCTTTATCAAAAATCTGAATCTGAAATCTTAAAGCGTGTTACAAAATCCCCCCTCCCCCGTAAAATACACGTTTAATATACGTGCTGGTTGTTTCTATCTTTATCTTGGAGTGATCGTTGCATTTTTGTTCAACAAAGCAATAAATTCGAATTTCCTCAATATATTCCCTATAGGTTGATTTTAATTATCTAATTATGCATATAAATGTGTATATTAGATGCATTTGAGTTAATTTGAATTTTCTTTTGGAGTTGAATTTATTGGTTGATTTTTAATGAAAAATATTTTCAGCAAAATTTATACATTTTGGACTTTAAAAAAATGCATTTCCTGTTGTGATTCTTTTGATACCATTCACCTTTCAGGTAGAGATTAAAGAATTCAATATTTTAACACACGCACATATAAATATATAAATGTAACAAACTACTTTATACATTGTGATTTAATTAAAGAAGGCAAAATCAGTTTTGAGAAACGAACTATGAACAAAACTTGGAATCCCTAAAAGCTTTTCAATGAAGTACCACCTGTTACAATTATCTTTTATATATTCTTTGTTTAATTAATTCAGTGTGCTAAAGTTTTCTCTCTAATATTTTATATCAAACAAAAGATGATGCTATTTAATGAAAACATATATACATGTGATGAAAGTACATCAATTGGTGAATGTTACATGAATGGCCTAAAGTTCTGATAGAAAACATGCATATTAAGTGTGTCCGTTTGCAGCTAACATTGCTTGGATATTGAATCTTTCAAATTCACATTATTGTTAATATTTAAATTAGAGTTATCTTTCTTGTAATGATATCATTGTAGCAATGGCTTCCTTCAGTAAGTAAATGATGACTCAGTATAATTTATTGAAATTTCTCTATTTGTAATATGATTACCTGTGACATGTAATTTTTCTTCAACATAGGTAAATGGTGATCATCTTTGTTATATTGATTGCAAGTTGAGAATACATATATACCTATCATTTTTTATTTAAACTTACTTATGATGATGTGTTGTAATAACAGATACTCCCTCAGAGCAAGGTCTACTTTCACTTTGCATATTTAATATTAATTAGTATGGTGCATGTGTTTGAGAGCATTTCTGGATTCTTCAAAAGAGTAACTCTTGCTAATAAAGTGTGCATGTTTAAAACAAAATAAATTACAATGGAAAAAAGGAAAAATTTTCTGAAGATTTTTGCTTTCTGTGATAAAATATTTAATTTACTTTTCAATATTATTTGATTCCTTTCACTCAACAGTAATTATTTGAGAATTGAAATAACTGAAAAATTATTTTTTACTAATGAGAATTATTTTACAGCATCCCTGAAAATTAATATTATCGTGTATAACTATATTGTCCAAAACAGGCATTATTGTTTTATTTAAAAGTTAAATTAAGTAACAAAAATTTAAACAAGTAAACTTAGACCACTACAGATAATTTGTAAGCATAAAGTGAATTTGTTCCCAGATTTTTACATCAATGTGCTCCAAATACCTTAGAGTATTTTATTCATCATTTGGGTATAAGTCAATCATGAATGACTTTACCATTAAAGATTATTTCGCTTGATAAATAAAAGCTAGTAATCAATGTGATATGGTCTTTACATTCAAAGACTGGAGTTCATTTCTATGAAATCAGACTGGTTTGTTATTAATAGTCATTCAGTTTAATAGTGATTATAAATTTATTTTTTGACTTATATGAAAATTCAAGTAAACAGAAAAAAAGCTAACCTCACTTCACTCTTAGACTATTGGATAAGTTGAACTTGCACCAGATGCATTACTTTTAATGTATAATGCATATTCTTATTGTTACTGCATTGGGCTCCATTACAGTAATATATTGAAGTTTCGGTTGACTGAGAGAAATCCTAGTAAGTCTAGGAATTACCTGTATTTTCATTTATTATACTGCAAAATAAAAAAAAAACACCCCAAAACTATATTTCTCCAATAAGCGTAAACTAGCTTGTCATTGTTTGAAAATATGGCAAGGAGTTGTCTGTTTCTGGAAAAATTGAGTGTATGCTGGACTTGAGTTGTAAGGCCTATACGAAAAAAAATTGTGTGTTTAGGGTAACACTGATGAAAAAATTAGTTTAGGTAGGTAGGATTTTTTTTTATTTTATCATATTTTTTTCTGCATGAGGGCACCAATACAAATATAAAATCCTAAGAATGTTTGTTTGTGTCATATTTAAAAACAGGTTTTTAATGGAAATAATATGAAAATAGACATTTAAGAATGGTAGGATCGGGGCTTTTGAAGGTTAGGTCGGGTTACCCTAAACATACAATTTTTTTTTTTTTTTAGGCCTAATGGTGATGTGTCATCATGGCACTGAGATTTTAAGAGAAAAGACAGAGAGGTTCATGTACTAAACATATTTTAAAACTAGTATTACTAATGAAATGTTAAATTCAACTTGGGTTTGGACTAGCCATGATGGACAGATCAAGTTATTCGTGTCTAGACTAATGACCTTACAAAGATTTTGAAAAATAGTGAATTGTTTTTGTGTTTGTATTAACAACCAGAACTTTTATCTTTGCTGTAATGCAAGTAAAATTGTCATAGCTTTATTTTGGTAAAGTTTTAATATGGGTTTGTTTTTATTAGTTGAGACATTAAGTGGTAGATTTAAGTCATTTAATTTACCATATTTTAAGTTAAACATGTGTTCATAATGATATGCATTATCCATTAAAAAAATAAATAATATTGTATTATTTCAGACACAGAAGATGCGAGTGAAACGGACATGGTTAAGCGCGAAACAGAATACACAGAAATCAAAGAGCAGTAAGTGATACCGAACTTTTTCATTCAAGATATACTAAACTAATTCTGGTACATATGCATTTTTTGTCCTTTTTTTTAGGGGAGGGGGTGGATTAAAGTTTCACATCAAACTAACAATGATAAAATTACATACCGGTATAGTATTAGTGATAGGGCCATTATCATGTATTTTCAAAAATATATACAGTATTTAAATTTTTTTTTATAAAGCTTTTAAATCAAGAAGATGAAGGTTGATCTACAGGTTCATGGATTTGTGTAGATTTGACAAAGTACATAAATCAAATATTTAGTCATTAAATGTTCATATTGAAACTAAGTGTTAGTCTGCCAATTATTTTTCTGTGAGATAAGAGTCTGCACTGAAGAATGCATGCATTGCTTGCAATTTATTTATCTCTGTCTACTATTTCATGTACTTGTTGTACATTAGTCATGATCTTTGAACTCAAGATAAAGTACGATATGAAAGGACTTAACATTCGGTGAAATGAAATGAAAGTACAGATTTTTTTATGTTTCAGTTAATACAGTTTATGTATTGCATGTGAAGAAAATTGGATGCTGTTTTGAAATTTTGTAAAATGCTTAACTTCTTGCAGAATGTACCAAGACAAGTTGGCCCACTTGAAGAAACAATTGCAGCAGTTGGAGGAAGGAACGTTACCAGAGTACATCAAGAAACGGAAAAAAATTGATCAACAGTACAAGGAACGGATTCGTGTGAATGAGATCTGGAGAGAGTTTGAAGTAAAGCTGTTATTTGATTGAACATTCTTATACTTGATCAGCATTTAGTGTTTGAGGAGAGCTTTCATTTTGTTTGTTGATGAACATTGTATTCCATGTCTTTTATCAGGTGTATTTGAATAGTTAGAGAAGCATATTCATGTCAATTAATGGCTTTTTGTGCTCAAGTTCTAGAAATACCAAATGTTCATTTAAAGTTGATGTATAGTATTTTATATGAAAAAATCTGGTTTAACTTTTTATTACTGGTGTATAAAAGATTTCTTCTTTTTTCAGCTTGATGTAGTGGAAAGGGAATATATAAAAGAAAAGAAAGCATCTGTTAAAGATTTTGAGGTAATTTCAAATAAACTTATCTTTAAAACACCTCAGAGATTATGAAAAATACATGTAGTAAACTGCCCTTTCTTGTGCAATGATTTTTCTTCAGATTGGCAAATTGCTTCAAAGGATGATATCCCTAAATATATGTCAGCAGCCACTTTTCATTAAATGAATTATAGAAAATCTACCATGATTTTGATAATTTTTAAATGAGTATGGGCAAGAAAGGGGTTCTATGAGGGTACATATATCAAAGTTTAGGTACACTCAAGATTAAACAGAAATTCAAAAATTTATATGTTTTGCTAATTTACTGAAGACCTAATTTCACATCATCCTTTGGTTAGTTTTAGCACAAGTAAAGATGGAATTGTCCTGCTTAATTGACATTGTAGTTTCATTAACAGTTGTTAAGTAGAATTTATTTGTGAAACATATTATTAACAGGATGGCATTCTTAATGAAATTAAAAATGTTTTGAATATTGTTGATTGGTAACATTTAAATCATGCAATTTCAACAAGATTACCTGTAGGTTTTTGTCATACATGTATACATGTTTCAAGTACTGTATTCCTAAAGAATGAATTTTATTATTAAAAAGAAGTGTATTAATTGTAGTTAATGTTCCAGGAGAAGAAGATTGAACTGAAAAAGAATCTAATTGAGGAATTGGAAGAGAAAAAGAAGAACATTGAAAGTGAAAGAAATTCAATGGACCTTACAGGAGGTAGAGTATATGTGGGGAAAAAACCCACATATCTAAAAAATATATATATATATATATATATATATATATATATATATATATATATATATATATATATATATATATATATAATTAAATTGCAATTAAAGCATAATATTTCCTAACTATACACTGTAAAACAATATCAGAAATTTACAAGATGCCAAAGAACATGGGTTAATTCTTTTTGTTTTGTGAATTCCTGGTCTGAATTTCACAGATTACTATTAAAATTGATGCAAGTATTCAAATGAACAAGCGCTATTCTTAAAATGTTGGGCTTTAATGTAGGAGACTTTGAGGACCAATCACAGGGTTTAACCCAATACTTAAGCTGTTGATACACCCAAAGCTCTAGTAATATCAATACTTTTGTTAGTGAAAAGTGTTTTAGAAACTTTTTAGTGTGTCAAGAATGATAATTATATCTCAACTTTAATACAATTAAAAAATCTGATTTTGGTCATTTTGTTTTCAAATTAAACTATGGTTACTTTAGAATTCAATTTGCACATCCGTAATCAGGAACTTTGATTTTACACTGTTGGAGACAACAAATTTTACTATGTGTTGACCCAGCATCTTCGTATAAGTTTTGCATATTGATAAATCATTGAGATAGTGAAAGGGAATTATGATTTCCAAACAAATAAATGGAGCCTGTCTTGATATTTAGGATGTATAATTTTCTCTTGTTTAGGATTTTTGTTATCGGACTCTATGGAAATCAAACCTGTAACCACAAGGAAGCTACGACGGCGACCAAATGACCCTATGCCGTTACCAGAGAAAAGAAGGAAACAAAATCCAGATATCCTTTTAACATCTTTTTTTTTCTTATGACTTCATTTTCACTGTTACATTGAGTACCATTACCAATAGTAACTAATTTCTTTTTTCAAAACTAAATTTTTTAAGAATTCATTTCATATGGAATGGATGGCAGAATTCCTCCCCCAATACATATGTAAAACTAATGCTGGTAAGCATTTTAGTTTTACAGGTACAGTTCCCATTCCCAATTTGTATTAAAAAAAAAAAAAACATGTAATGAAAGTTGTGTTGTTCAATTCATCAAATATTTTAAACAATTTAAATTTAAAAAGCAAGTTAATTCAAAACACTCTTGGTGATTTATTTGTGTATATATATATATATATATATATATATATATATATATATATATATATATATATATATATATACTTTTTAATTTCTTCCCCCCCCCCCCCCCCCCCCCCCCCCCCCCCCCCCCCAAACCAAAATAATACCGGTATATGGTTCTTACATGACAAGTTCATATATTAGATATACTAAAGACTGAATACATCTAACCATGAGTCTTAAATGATATGATGATACACAGTATGTTTTTAATCCTTAATGATCTTACCTCAGCTGAATCTTTTCCTGGATGAAGAAGACATTATGGATGATTTGAGAATCATCAACAAAGTTAGTGGAAAGCCTGTCAGCAAAAAAGTCACCCCTCATCCCTCACCCATAGAACCTATCATAGCTGAGGCCAAAATAGATGATGGAAGACTGTATTATGACAAGAGATGGTAAGAAAAAGTCAATGAAATAGAAAATTGACATATTTATGAGTTATATCCCTTGAAAAAACAGATATTGTAAACAATTGGTATATTGTTTTTAAATACTTTTAAATATATCGCTAGCTTAAGTTTTGCAAGTTACATTAGCATTAAAAAATCTAATCCCAGTGTTTTGAATAAGTGTTTGATCAATTTTGCACTTCACAGGTTTCACCGGAATCAACCAGTGTTTGTAGAGTCAAAAGATATGGGGAAATTTACTGGAGTTATTACAACAGTGGGATCACAGGAGGTATGGGACAACCAAAGTTACATTTACTTTCAGGCTTAGATTGCAAATTACATTCAGAAAAATTTACAATATTTGGGTAATGAAATCCTAGCAATGCACTGGGAATGAACTGTATTTCTAGATAAAAATATCTGAAATCTGTGAATGGAAGAATCATTTGATTTGGATTTTGAATTTAAAACGAAGATTTGGCCTATATTGGAATTTGTCTTTATAGACTATTCGTTCCATTCTCATAAGAATATAATACAATTATACTGTTTAAAACAATGTTTACATAGTTATTTAACAACTTCTCTTTTATTTTCAGATTTGGATTCGCAAAATTCCAGACAATTGTAAAATGAGAATTTCTGTTGGACAATTAGAAAAAGGACAGATATTTTTAAGAAGGAGGTGAAAAGTGTATCATTTTTAAACATTGGTATTGAACTAATTTGTGAATGATTGGATAACCAATCAGTCTTCATAAAGATGAGAAAGAAGTGTGGAACACTGCCGTACATGTGACAAACTACTGTATTTGTTTCATGTTTTATCTACTTTTATGAAATTTATTACTTGAGTAGTAATAAATATGTTTTGTTGAATAATGAAGTGTTCCAAAGATTTATTTTTTCGTAGAGGAAAATACTGGAAATTAGATTGCAAAAGAACTATGGGGCAATAATGTTAATGACTTAATTTGAAGCCAAGTACCAATACATGTATTAATATCACCAAGCAAAAGGCTCTAAAGATATTTTAGCTACAGCTACTTTAATGGTTGATGTTAGATGTAGTTAAGAGCGCATGGCTTTGTAGTCATAGGTGTTAGGCCAGTAGCCCAAAGGTCGCTGGTTCAAGTCCCGCTGTGGTCACTTGATGTTGTGGGTTGTGCCCTTAGACAGAAACATTATCTACATTGTCTCAGTCCACCCAGCTGAAATTGGGTACCAGCATATGCTGAGAGTTAACCTGTGATGGACTGGTGTCCCATCCAGGAGGAGTCAATGACCCTCATTTGCTTAGCACCAAGGAAACCGGGGATAAGTACCGGCCTTATGAGCCTTCATGGAACAGAGAAAGCAAAGGGTTCTCAAGATATTGATCACACAACATTTTGTTTACCTACCAAAATTCATCAACCAACTGTCATTTTCAAAGTACATGTACTAGTAAACATCAAGGAATTTTTTTTTAAATAGTCCTATACTTGGCACTACATAGGGTCAATCTTGAAAATCATGTTGGGTGTAAATCGTAACTGGGAAGAGACATAATTAAAAATAATAATTACCATGCTATTACCGGTATTTGATATTCATACTTTATTCCAATCATTGACAATTATAAAAATTTGCAAGTCTTCCATTTTTGCTATATGCGTGTATTATCATCATTTAAAATTAAAATTTGGTATTTAAAATAGACTATCCAGATTTGATTTAACAGCATCATTTGATATTATTTTGGTGTAAATTCTGGTAAATAAGTATATGTTGTTGTGGTGAAATATACTTAAACATTTGTCCATTCATGGACTGAGGCTGAAATAAATGACTTATTTTCATCCTAAGGAATGATGTTTTTGGTATTTTTAGCACAGTATATAATTCATCCTTAACTTATTTTTTACTCATTGTCACAATCAGTATATATTTATTCATGTATGTAATTTCCTATAGGGTACCTCTGGTTTTTTATTTCATGTTTATATCCTTTTGGTGCCTCAATTTTGTCACTTCAGGTATTGGTCAATAATGGACTATACTCGGGCCGTTCTATTTGTTTACTCTGATACTATAAATACCCATGTTTTTGGTCTGTGAGCCGGGGTCCATTAGCACGCACTGCAGTACTAGCACGATGTGTAACTGAGCATATTTTTACGGTAACCAATCTCCATTAGGGGTAAGTTCGGTTTTTCTTTATACTTTAGTCTTATTTGTAATATTTAAGTAAGACTGTAGGTATCTGGTTTTGTATACGTGTTTGATAGTATTTTCGGGTTAACGTTTTACATACTTGTTTATTTACCGTAGAGTTATGGTGCGTTTGTGTGACAAGCGTGGTTTGCTAGTTTATTTGTAAGTTAATATTTTATAGTCTAATACGGTGTTATTGGTCATACATTTACTGTTTTGTATTGTTAAGAGGTCTTATACGCTTAACTGTGACATTGTTTGACAATGTTAAGGGGTCTTATACACTTAACTATATTTCATGTAAGAGGTCTTATACGCTTAACTGTGAAAGTGTTTGATAACAATAAGGGGTCTGATACACTTAACCGGTATTTGATATTCATCCTTTATTCCAATCATTGACAATTAAACTTAAGTTTAATTGAAAATATTGTTATTTATATTAAATTTAAAAGGTTCCAGCAAGGTTCCAGTGACGATCCAGCAATAGTCACCAGTGTTCCGGTATTCTACATCTTACCACCCGTGTAACTTTCTTCGTGTATTCATTTACTACACTGGAAGCCGATGGACGGAAGCCGTCATTTAGGACATGGTACCGAAGGAGGACACGTTGGACGAACACTGGATAGACGCTAAGGACAAATTTACCACCATAGGAGGTCATGCTGGATCTGATGTCATAAACATTTTTTTTTTTGTGAATATGTATATTTGTAAATTTATTGTTTTATATATATAGATAAAAATTGTAAATACTTATTGATGTTCCTCTTATTGCTCGATTGATTGGACACACGACGGCTGTCGTGACACTCATATGTGCATAGATTGCTTTTCTATTTAATATATTCTTGCCATTGTTGACAAAAGTGACTTGGAGCATAACTGTTATTGGATATTCAAACACTACCTATAAAGCGGACTAATATTGCAAAATTTTTATTGTGATAATGCAATTACAAATTTACAAGAAAATTTTAGGGGGAGTTATCCCCCTTATTGAATTTAAGTTAAATATACATATTTAGGAACCTTTCAATTATTAAGGACACAATGTGTTTATGAACACATTTAGAAATTCAGATTTGATTATTTTTCTTGAAGCTAAGCTTACTGTACATCAGAGACCTGCTCTTTTCAGTGCAACTCCTCTAAAACCATGAAACAGATTAATGAAAATCAGACATATAAAGTAAGACATAATGAATTGGTATGCATTTTAATTTGATCATTTTTCTGGAGTTTTCTCTGCCAGTGATTGCATTGCTCTGTGATATTGTGGAATGCAAAGATCTGATTGGCTCAACTTTATTGTTTCCTGAACCCTGCTTGCTCTTACCTCAGTGCAACGTCAACAGTGTCATTATCTTAGCCAGAATCTTGACAAGGACAATGGATGGATTCCCCTTCAGTTGTTTCAGTTGCTCAGGGCTCTTTTCTATGGGGTCCTAACAATCTCTCCCTTACACCAGCTGTCAGGCCTCCTTCTCTCGTTCTCACACAGCTGTGAACATGCAGTGGCTGTAGGATGGTGCTTCTATTTGCCCCTTAAGGGTCTCCCTTTAAACAACTCAGCATCAAGGTTGTTACAACCTAGTGACTTCTTTTTCTTCTTGAGAAATTTAATTGCATCTTCTATATCACCTTTTGTTGGTGGGTTGGTGTCAATGTCCAGCTCCTCTGCAGCTTCTGGGATTACAGCTGTTGTGTCAGGTGATGGTCATGATTTCTTCATGCTCCTTTTCTGTTATCTTGTAAATGTTCTCTTGTTCTCCTTGTACTGTAACTCTTCTGCCTTAGCTGCAAGTTGGTCCATGAACATTCTCTTGTTATGGCGTATATGCTTCTTGACTCTGGTGGGGGCCCCATTGTTCATCTCCTCTCATCTCTCTCATAGTCAAAGGAACTTGGTTTGCAGCATCCTCTTCTTGATTACCTTTCTCTCTTCAAAAAAATTTTTGATAGCATAAACCAAGACAGCCTTCAACATTATAAATATCCTTCTGTACTGATCAACTTGATCAAGAGCTTCTACAACAACTCCAGATTCTCTAACAGAATTACATGCTGTTTGACTTTAAAACTGGAGTCAGACAAAGATGCATGATGTCTGCAGTTTTATTCAACTTGGCCATCGATTTGGTCATGCAAGAGAAAGAGAGACAACAAAATATTCTCAAAGAGGGATCTACTGGGGCTTTCTCTTAACTTTGGAGACTTTGGACCTTGTGAATGACCTTGCACTAATGTCTTACTTACGCTTGCACATCCAACAGTCCAAGACAAATCCAGCAGACTGCAAACCTAAGGACAACAGGTTGGACTACAAATTATCTCAAAGAAGAAAGAGACAATATATGACATTACCACATGAGTAAATATGGACATGCTGCTTCTGTTGAGGCGGACTGCTTTATTTACCTGGGCAGCAGCATATTTCATTGTTTAAATATATAATATATCTACTTGTAAAAAATTGATACATATAGAGGGGATATAGGGAATGTGTTTTGTAAGGAAGATCACATAAGTTAGGTTCGTATCGAAGTTCAAATTGGGATTATGACAAAAAATCTAGAAACCATCACCTTCTTTTTAACTTAATATCCCCCTCCCTCCACGCTAAAGGTTATAAAATTAATATAGATTTGTCCCTACTAACACTAATGGCTGCAGAAGTATCATTTACTATACAGTAATAATTGATATATCAAGATTTATTAACTGCATTAATGTGAATTGTTTTATAAGAATATTATATCTTTATATATAAATTTAAATTATCAATTTGGAGATTAAAAATTGTGTAATTAATTATAACAAGTTACCAATTTAGAATTCAAAAAATCAATTCGACAGTAAGGTGTTTTATCAAATCAATATTTTTGTACTCTGAACCGAGTAGGCCTATGTAAGTTAAATTACTGTTTTTAGATCCGCGCCAGTGTCAAGGTCTCCCTCGATTTAAAATCACTCCGCAAGAATATATGAATATATAATTGAAATTTCCACTAAATAATGTTATTTTTCGCATTACTTGCATTATTATAAATTTTTTAGAATGTTTTTTTGATAATTTAAGACATGCAATATGAGTAAAATATATTTTAACCCAGATTGTCTGACCTATATATTTAGTCGGAAGGATAAGATTGATTGATCACAATAACAAAAACAAAGTGAAATTCTGAACGATTTTACCTCGGATGTTAGTGTAGCATGTGTGTTCATTAACTGTGAAACACAGAGGTGAGTTTAAAACTGTTATTCAACAACTGTCGATCATATGAGCAGATTTTATCGTGAGCTGAAATCTTCTGTCAGCGAGCACCGAGCTCTTGCTCAGACCGTAACACCATAATCGCTGCATAACTGTCGGTCTTGAGGACGGATTTCTTTGAATTATTTCTCAAAACACCCTCGCAAATGGAAGGTAGTATTTTTTATTTTAATTCATCTTGCATATGTGTACTATATTACGGCATTTTCAATAACTATAGCAACTTTGGCACCATTTGTCGGTGGTGGCAATAAGGATGTCACAGAGAATAAAAAGCACATTGTCCATTTCTTTGTTGAATTAATAAAGGTGTGAATTGAATAGACTATTCTTAAACCTTAGATCATTCCAGTTATATTAAAATAAATTGCAAGTCGTTTTGTAAGTTATGTTGTATCACAGTATCTTAAATTACACGCCAGACTGAGACTTTTAATTTCTATATAGATCTTTACTGCTCTAAATATTCAGAGAACTTGCGTACCAAAGATTTTTGAGTAAAAGTTCAAAAGTCTTCTAAGAAATTTGATTTTAATTAACATCCCTATCAGTAAAATATGTGACATGGGATGAATAAAGCCTATCTCATTAAAAATAATGTTTGCCTTAATTATGAGTCTCTTACAGTACTTAGCTTTGAGAAAATATGATAGCTTCATATACATGTATTAAATTCTGAAGCCTTTGCATAATTAACTATCTGAAGTCTGTTTCTGAGCTATTGATAAAGAAATTAATCTTGATTGAGCATTTATAAGACTTCATATAAAATGTAATAGGAAAGGAGAGAATCCACCTTAAACTTTTGTTCGGGTACCAAGGCCACAGACCACATACCCTCAATTACTGCATCCTCCTTTGTTAAAAATGTTTACCCCTGACGACACAACACAAGTTCACCTTGTCATAATTATATATATATATATATATATATATATATATATATATATATATATATATATATATATATATATTGCCTGAACAAGGAGGAAGGCCAGTGCACTCTTATCTGTTTTGGGGAAGGAGGAATGTGCATATACACATGTACATGACCCTGTACTAACGGTACAATGACCCATGATTTGTTTCAATCAAAGCTGGGACCCCTGCAACACTGGACAGAAACTCAAAACTAAGCTACCCAGGCCAATATCCATGATAATATGCATATAACCCCAACTACAGTACTATATACATGTAATAATAGATCTTGCATTAAAGCATAATGAGGCTTTCAGATGAATGTTTACCTGATGTACTATATATATAGAGCTATAATCACTGTTCAATAATTTTATCCCTGTGCAACAGATTCTTTAGATTAAGAATTGAAGTTTTTTATGTGATATAGTTAATATCATTGGATGTATTGATTTAGTTTTTGAGAACCTTACCAAAGTGCTACATGTATCAAAATTACCATTCCTTCTAACACACAGTCTTGGTATGCATGCCTTTTAAGGCAGTTAACCTTTTGATAAGTTGGATTTACAAGAGCTGCTGCAATAAAATTTCTTAGATGTTAACTTGATTTTTAAAGTGAAAGAGGATATGATATGTTGTCTTGTGCTACTTTGATCTTAAGAATTTGAACTATTGAACCCAATGAGAACCACTTGTAAATTCCAATTAATTTCACCAAAAATTTGTCAACAATTCTGTGACTGACTTTGCAGTGTATTTATAGCTAATGTGTAAACTCTCTGACTCTCATTATTTTTAAACGGACATTCAGTGATAATATCATAAAGGAAGTCTAAATTGATAATACTGCACTGTAAATCTTCATCTTCATTTCAAGAACCCCCCCCCCCCCCAATACAGAAATAATATTTTCATATTTATAATAAAGTATTTATTAGAAAATGCTTACTTTGTGTATGAAATTTGAATGTATAATTGTAAATTATCAATGTGATTAATAAGAAATTTTATTGTTACTTTCTAATTCCAACTATTCATAACTGAAGGAAGCAATGTATAATTATATTTATGCATTATTCATACTTAGATAAAATTTTCTTTTGACTAATATATTTAGAAATATGATTTGCATTGCAATTAGCATAATGTCACAGCCATATTTTGCTAAATAAGGACGTTCTTTGTTGAGAGCCACATTCTCGTCTGTATATATGTACACGTACATTGTACTTGATACAGCATGAAATGTAAATAATTATCCTCCTTAATTGTAAAAAGGGTCATTTGAATGGTTAGGATCTGATTAGGCCTTAAGAAACGATTGACAGGAAATGTACAATTATTAATATCTCACTATTAAGTGTCATTCAGCTGAGTCGCAGCTGACATGATGCATGGATTGCTGAGATAGATGGGAAGATTATATGTGGACTGGTTAGTGGTCTTTTCATGTGGAAAGTGGTGGATGTAGTTAGAAGTTTATGAATTGTGTACATTTGAGGGCCTCCCATCTTATTAGGCATTTCTTTTATCAATTTTTGTTCTTGTACATAGATTCAGTTATTTCCTCTGATTCAGAACTTTCCAATTCACTGGGACGTATTCACAAAAGCTTGTGGTCAAAATATGTTACAAGTATTACATTACATCTTCTATTATATCTATCGTAATTAAGATATCTTTTGAAGGTATGATGATCTTGTGTTAATAAATTAACAACCAAATTAATGTTCACGTTTATCTAAATTAATCAATGGCCATGCAGTACTATTTAAAATGTATTTCAGTATGAGAAAAATTTTAAATTACATACTTGAAACTTCATGTGTGAAGATAGGTAATTGTATCTCAGAGAACCAATGATCTAAAGATGACCAAAATATATATATTTTTATGCTACACCACATTATTTTATAAAAAGTGTATTATTTTATTTGTCATTTATATTTTGTACTTTTTATGTATAACCTTGCACCTTATGGAGAAGGCTTACATAGGCATTGCCTGCTGCCTAATCCATCTATGTAAATATATATTTGCATAATAAAATATGTTCAAATCAAATCATTAATCTAAAGGAATGATTAAGTTTTAGATTTGCATTATGATAATAGGAGTCTGTTTAGTGTGTACAGGTTTCCTATTCTTCCTGAATTGTTATAATTAGGACAAGGTATTAAAATACCTGCTGCCTTGCATATGTTCAGGAGGTTTTCAAAGTTATAGACTTATAAGCTCAAGTTTCCATGTTCGGCTAAACTGAATGCTTTTGACAGAAGCATGTAATTTAGCAGCCTTTTCAAATGATCAGTGTAAAGAATTCTACATCATGTACATAGATTTGTGTGCCTGCAGGTTACTAGAAATTATTAGAAATAGGGGTAGAATGCTATGCTTTGAAGAAATGTTGTTTCTCTAGTATGAGCGTCAACATGGAACCCCATTGTAAAGTCAACACTCTTGACCTTCGAGGATAAAGAGAGTTAGAGGCTGAGATAGTCGGTTTATATGCTCTATAATTCTGATAATGGTCAAGTACCTTGAATGCTAAAAACTGCATGATGGTGACCCAGCTGGTCTCAGGATGACAAAAGTTGGGGATTTATTATCTTGTTGATCACCCAGCTGTGGCAATTCTCCACAAAAGCAGCTCTCTTCATAAGCTCATAGCCCCTGCTGCTGCGGATGTTGTTATTGAATTGATTCAAATTTGATCATTTACTCAAAATTTATTTACATATTTCTCATTTCCTTTAAATTTTGTTTACATATTTGTACATTGTATATCCATGTAAACTTGAATCTTGGGATTTGCTCTACTACTCTGATCAACAACAAGGATTAGTTAATGAAATTAAAAGTATAGAATTCATAGCACTGTCTGTAAGTGGGTTCTCATCCTATATTAATCACAAAACTGAACCTTAAAAACTTAACCTAAAGCTAGTTGACCTAAGTTGTTCTAGAAATGATACCGGTAATCAATTAATTGTTCTAGGAAAGATAATCAATTGTTTCATCAAGTAACACTCCCTACACCCCCCCCCCCACCCCCCCCCCCCCCCAAAAAAAAAAATGCACTACAAACAAAACAGAAAACAACAGCAAAATAATGATATTGCAAGCCAGTAAAAAAACAACACACTTATGTATATTCATTAAGCTTTAGGGATCCACAACCTGGACATTAATGAGTGAGTGAGTTTATTGATGGCCTGCTCAATCTAATTATACCTTTAGGGTTGCACATAAGGCCTATTGCTGCCCAGGAATGCAAAACATCTTAGTGTAGACCAATGATAAAGAAATGAATCAAGAAAAATATGCTTGCATGGCTTCTATGAATATTCGGACATTTGAGGGGCTGTATTGTGTAACATATAGACATGACTTAGAAGTCAAAACACTCTGATTATACAACAGTATTCAATATTGACAGTAAAATGTTTAATTGTATCTACAGTATTCAGTGTTGTACTGATTTGATGCTTTGCACAGTACCACACAAGTACAACGTACTGTATGTACGCACAGAGAGATTTCTTGTTTTGTTCAATTTTGCAGTACGTGTTTGATATGCACAGTAGTTTCCTTTATTCCAAATTTTGAATACTAATCATCTTCTGAATGGTTACGCAGTTATCAGCTGTAAATGATATGGACAGCTACAATATTTGGTTGATGCTTTCACTTTCTTTCATAATTTCTTTTCCTTTATTTCATGCAATCAAAGGATGGACTTGGCAGCCTGCAAATTTTGATCTGCTGAATCAATGCTGAAAAATATTATTGAGTGCATTATTAATTTCTGTTGGACAAGTGCAGGAAGAGCAGACTTGAAAGTAGAGTTTTGTAGTGGAAATGTGCAAGATTGACCTTTGTGAAGACATGTAAAGCTTGCACTGAACTGTGAATTCATAGTAAATACAGCATCATGAGCCACCCTCAACAAGGGATACCCATGGGAATGGAGGGCCAGTTATCCGAAACTGCAGCCATATCGTAAGTAAACATATACCAACAAAAATCAACAAAAAAGTGAGGTCTAATTAATGTGTGAGAAATCTACAACACTGATGATAGGATGATTTCCACCTTGATTGATAAGTCTGAGGGACCTTTATGAACTAGTTTCTCTAATCTTTTGAATTATAAAGTTGGATCAGCTGACAAGTTCTCCTACCCCATAGCTCCACCTCTGCAATAGGATATAAGAGGTTTGACTGAACATCATAACGTATATACACTGTAAATACCTCAATTCATAAATTTCATTTCAGATAAGAAGAAAAGTGCAATTGTATATTTTCCTCTGTATAATTCTAGCAGACTGAGTTCTAGATTATGTGTGCATGTATTTTCCAGTTCATTATCAGACATTTGATGAAAATTATTTTGTATTATGCATACAGTTGCATTTAAAGTGGGGATAAAAGTACAATTCATTGGAAAACTAATGTTAATTTTCTTAATATCATAAATTCTAATGTTGATTCAATCTATACTTGGTAAATAAACACAATTTATGAATCGAAGCATATATGTGCTTATCTGATGTTTCAATGTTTATTTTTTGACAGGGCATTTTCTGTAATGGATTCATCTCGGTTGTCCACTTTTGTTATTTCCATATTGCTGATTGTATATGGTAGCTTTAGGTAAGTTCCTTGTTTGTGACACTTTATTATGAAGAGTATGAGTTACCCTATTATTGTTACCATAAAAATTTGAATAACAAACTTCTGCAAGATTTCTTTTGATAATAATTTTTGCTGTATAATTTTTAAAATTTTTTATCCCTCTACTCTTGAATGAATGTCAGTCATAGTAAATTTCTGAAATGATGGTAAATGTAATTTTTGAGGGGTGGGTTTCCTGAGAGAACATTAAGTGAAAACTACCGGTAATATAAAACAATGTCAAGAGACCCAGGACCTCCAAATGTTTCAGAAGTGATTCATATTTATTGAAGCAGTTATGATAATAAGTTTCATCTGGATACAGGTACCTTAATTAGCACGATTTGTCTTTCTATCATTGCATTCTATAAATTTATTTATTGGTATAGAACGTAGCATTGACCTTTTTTATGGTTGAATCTTTAATGTCTCCCTTTTCAGATCTTTTGAGGCTATGTTCATTGTTTAAATGTCATTTAGTCAAAGTTTTCTCTCATTTACATCTAGAAAAGAAAACTACCTTATAAGCTTTCAACCTTAATGATAAACATGTGTAACAACTGGTACTAAATATTTATGAATTTTCAAATTGCACGATGCTGGAAAATTCAGCCATGCAAATGAAAAAAATGACAACATCTTAATGTATGATTAATTGTACCAGCTGTGGGGTTTTATTTTTATTTTTTTTGACAAAGATCATTGAGATGAGATAGGGAGTGTTGGTAACAGCTCTACTTAGAACATGTTGGTCGTTCTCATGCTACATGTAGGATCACATGGCAATTAATACTTCGAAAAGAAAGACCCATAATGCTGTGAAATGCACACAGATCATTGGAGGTGATACAAAATCTTATTGAACAAAATAAACCCCCTTAAAACAAATCAATAACATTTGATGTAGATTTGAAGCCTTATTCCCCTGGTTATGTGATGATATATTTTTGGTAGTTAACTAAATGATAGAAGTATGCATAATCAACTAATTAAGCTACTGGTAATCACTATGATTAGTGGCACCAGCATTTTTATTGGAATTCACCCTGCTACTCAATCCCTCCCTACGGATGCCTGTGTTTTTACATTAAGTTAATAGATATTTACGAATTTAGAAGGAAGACATACTAAACCATTGATAGACATACTGCACTATTTTTGGTTGATGCACCTGGGTTCCATACACAGCTTGAGTATACTGTAGCACACAAGAAGTTGGCTAATCAAATGATATCTATTTATGTTTTTTTTCTAGGTCCTTAAACTTAGAACAAGAAAATCGAGAGAAAGACAAAGAGAAAGAGAAGCAGTATGGCACTACAACTGATGGAGAGAGCAGTAGGTGTAGTTGTCATTATGTGGATGGGACTGCCTGTCTAATAGGGGCAGCCCATATTCTAATGTTATTAAAGCACATCTGATAAAAATAGTATTTAATGTGATGTGCACTCCACTTTTAGTTGCAATTATTGATTTTTGTATCTTCTCGGCATACTCTGTATAAGGGACTTGCCGAGATTTTTATTATTAAATACGGGGACCTCATCTCTGAATTGAAAGAGATATTAAAAGAACCAAAAACGATTTACTTTACATGATTTTATCAATATTTTTATCAAGTGAACACTTGATACTTTATACTTGAAATTAGATTTATAATTTTTCCATTTTGTTCCTCTTTCTGTTCCATTTTCCATTCTTGGTTTTAGCAACATCCAAGGAAACAATATTTGTAAGAAGTTTATAGCTAAACATTGACATGAACTGAATGAAGTGTGTTGTCCATTAAGATCATTGAGGTAAAAAGCAGAGGAAAAAAAAACAATACAAAAGCACTATTTAATTTAGTTTAGAACACAACCCTTTTCAAGAGTTGAAAGGTATATTCATTTTAAGATAACCTAGCTTTTTTTTATTTATAGTTTTTTTAATCCAGTTTTTTTTTTCACGAAAAGTTGTGTTTCATTCCAAAGGATTCCAATTAGATTTCTATATTCAATCTCAATTTGAGACATCTGTGAATTGCTTTGCATGTTAAAGATGCATAGATTGAGTACCTGTTATTTGATCCTCTTTGCACTTTATACAATGGGGCATGCTATTGAACATAAATAGACTCTGACATCAGTTGGGCATTCCTGCTTTTGGTTTCAGACATGCATTCAAATTGTAACAGTTTTTCATTGCATAATTGTTCTAGTGACATTCTCATTGTTTATGTACCGAAGTTGATTTTAAAATGTAGGTTAGGTCTTAGAAGGTATCATTGTCCTTGGGCATTGGAGTGAAACTGACTGTTTTACCAACATTTGGCAAAGATTTTGATCATACCAATTGAAGGGAAAGAAATCATAGAACTGAGTTTTTCAAGATAAAGTTTAAAACGAGGAGAGAGCTGAAATTGGATATCTACATGCTCATGATTACCTATCATGCAACAAGAGAGATCCAATCATTTAGGTGTGATGGTATGCTAATACTGGTATACCGGTAATATATGTGTACTTATGCATGCCTGATATTCTAGAGCTCCTGAAATAGTGCACAAGATTGAGGCTTTAGTATTCTGATAAAAAATTCATTATAAAGCAACATTGTCTTATAGACATTTAAAAATAGTGTGTCGGGGACACTTAATTAAGTTGAGATGACTTGCATGTATCGATTCTTGAAGATTAAGTTACATTCATCTTTCAATGGTTTTTGACCTGATTAATAAGGGATGAATATAATGAAGGTTTAATTATTCTTCACTCATCTATGGTACAGTGTAGCATGCAAGGCATGTGAATAAGTAAAGTATTATATTGTGTTGTGAATCAAAAAGGCTGTGTTCCTAGCTTCATAATGAAAGTTTTTAATGATTATTCTGACAGTGATAGTTTTTTAAAGCAATTCCTGTAAAATCATTAATGGGCTGGTCTATTAAAATCAGAATCAAAAAAATTCTTTCTAATGCAATTCCACTTTTTATGAAATTTCTATAATACAGTCTATAAGGAACCCATATAATGTTGGCGTATTAAACACAGGAAGAGGGTAACATTAGACTGCTGTGAGCTAGTCAACCTGCCCTATTAATGCAAAGAACTTAATCTTTGAAAGTCGATAACAGGATTTCTTTTTATGCTCAATGTTTAAGTAATGAGACACGAGTATACTTGTACTTTGTAAATGTATACAGGAAAAATCAAATTTCTGTCTCTTTCCAAAACATAAACTTATTTCATGAATGGGACATTAATTCTGGTGCTGGTTTTATGATTGGTGTCAATTACTTATGGGTCATTACTTGGGTCAAAGTTAAATACTTATGTCATAATTAAAATACTTAGGTCATAATTAAAATACTTAGGATAAAGTTAGAATTTGACCCTAGTAAGAAAAAGATTAAGAAGTGACTACCTTATGTGTAGGCTGGTAGTACAATTTACAGGCAGTTAGGTGTATTGCTGTAATTAACTGGTACATTTACTTAGTAATCTTGTCTAGCAATTGATTGCCATACACTCAGATACTTGTGAATATTGAGTATGTGTGCATGGCAAATTAACAGTAGTTCAATGACAAATTGTCTTTTAATAACAAGATAAATTGATCCGTCTCTTTTTTTCCCCTCGCCATACAGACATGCAGACCATTGATGCCTGCCAGGCCGCTTTTCTCCCCATTGGAGCCTCAGCATCTCTCCTCATCATGTTCCTCTTCTTTGACTCTCTGCAGATGGTTTTCGCTATTTGTACAGCAGGTGAACAACACTTAACACCATATTTAGTCACATGAGAAAAACAGCTCAACATTCATGCATATGACCAAATGTCAGAGAATACTTGCAGTACATGCACTTGATTAAGCAGTACCCTTTATGATATTTTAGCAACTTTGGTATACCAGTAGATTCTTTAATGTTTACTTGGGTTTTGCAGATTTTTTCTGCAATATTTGGTATCTTAATTGCCTGTGCATGAGAACCACCAAAGTTACTGTTTATATTTACATCAGTCTCTTTCTGAATCTCTCTTTGTAAATTATTGTTTATCGGTACTTTGCATAGAGAGGAAAGCCAATTTTTTTCATGTAATGAAGGTTAATTTCTACTATTACTTTGAGACCTGATGTCAGTCCGTGCTCTCATTGTAGCTAAAGTTTCGATTGATCATGAAATAATCAACACATAGTCAACTTCAAAAGTATAATTAGGTACCGGTATTTGATGAAATGTTAGATGTGAATGATATATGATTAAAACAAGTCCATGTAGACACTTGACTCCAAATAACCTATTCATAATAAAGGTTAATCAGTTGAAGAAATAAGCTTTTGCTAAATTTTGAGTGCTTTAATTTTATATATGTTCCTATTCCTTTGAATAATATTACAAAACATTTGATGCATTAATTGATAACCAAAAGGATATTCGCACAATGCTTTCATTTTGCCCAATGATATTTGATATTTATGAAGCAGAAGTCAACACAAATACATGTACTGATTATAAAGAAAGCTACCGGTATTGCTGATACAATTTCTTTGCACTCTCTGAATTGTGAACAATATATTTTTTCTAGTTCTGGCGACAGTTGCATTTGCCTTCCTCCTGTTACCTATGTGTCAATACCTCATTCGTCCATGTTCCACTGGCCAGAAGTAAGTCATACACACTAGCTATCACAGCATGCAGACAAGGAAGATGGGTGTTGATGGGGCCATCAATACGTTTAACACTGAATGCAATTATTTATAGATTGTTGTTTTATTTCCTCATTGTTACCGGTAATAAGATTTGAAACAATCGTACGTATTCAAGTGATCACTTGATGAAAGGTTTTTGTTATTTTCCACTCTCTTAGTTAACATGAGTTATATTTTCAGTGCTTGTTTTATCTTGAGGATATATACAAACTATAAACTCTGAATAGAAAAAAAGAAACACTTATAAAACAATAAGTAATAGGATAATAAAAATAAATTTGATGCCATTGTACAGATTTATTGATTACAGTTTAACAGAATACAAAAATATTTTATTGATTACAGTATAAATTTGTCTTTGCGAGTCTTGAAATAGACCCCAGCTATACTACTGGGCTCTCTGCAATGTAGCTCCTATTACGAGTTTGATTTGCTCTGACAGAAGGGAGTGTTGTTGTGTGGATTGTAGGATATCATTTGGAGTGTGTGGCCGATTCACAGCAGCTGAGATCTTGTCCTTCTTCCTGTCCTTTATGATTGTGTGTATATGGGTGCTGACAGGACACTGGCTCCTCATGGACGGTAGGGGCCCCAAACAGTACAAAGTTGTGATGTTAGAATAAAGAACAAAAAATATTACACATTTAAATCACTTCACTTTAAAAATGATACAATGTAAATGTAATATTTTATGCAAGAAAAACAGTTTATTACCAAGCTGAAAGGAGTTTTCTTTACATTCAGATGCAATTATTTAAAAAATCAGACTAATATTTAAATTTTACTTCAGTTGATGATGATTGGAATATGATGAGAAAAATGCAAGTTACGGGGTTTTTTTTCTGTCTTTCAGCTCTTGGTATGGGACTGTGTGTTGCATTTATTGCCCTGGTGCGACTTCCCAGTCTGAAGGTCTCCACCCTGCTGCTGGTGGGATTACTGGTGTATGATGTATTCTGGGTAAGTTAAATATATATATACTGTATATCATGATACCAGACCATAGTATGTGCCTTATCATTTTTGGAAAATACTTTGAACTACTGTAAATTCTTTATTTTAAGCGAGTACTTAATTCCGCTGTTTTGTATCAAATGGCGAGAATATCAAATCGCAAGCACCAATTTGTGGTTTTAATTGTACATAGTTCAATACTGTCTGAAAAACAAAAGCCAGATTTTAAAATCTGGGAGGATTGCTTCTCGCGATTTTACGCGGATATTAATTTCTCACGTGTAATAAGGAATTTACAGTATTCTTGTTGTCCCCAGTCGGTATCTAAATTACTCATTTCCTGGTTGAAAGATATCTTTTCTGGATAGGTGAAATAAATTGATAGATGTACTGGGTATATATATATCATGATATCAGACCACTGTATGGGTTGGAAAAATACCAACCACTCTTATCATTGGACCCCCATCCATTATTTAATTGCTCATTTCCTGATTGAAAGATATGTATGTATTAAGGCTTTAAGAACTTTCCTTCAGCTGGACCTACTTAAACGGCCAGCAATGAGGATGTATTTGGTTGATGGAAAAAAATCAATTTTGATGCTCTTCACAAGCATTTAAGATGAATAAAGACTCTTCTTTTCCATATTTGACAAAGTTAAATAACATCACAATTGTACATTTAACACTAAATATTTGAACAATAAAATGCTTTCTTTGATGCTTCATTCGGGTATAAATGTAGGGAGCATTGCAGAAAAAATACTTAACTCACATTACTGTTTATATTTACATCTATCTTTTAATCATTTAATCAATTATCCATTAAAAATGAGTAAAAGTAAATAAAATAATTATCACTTGTACAGGAAGATCAGCCAATGCTTCCACATATGTGAAGGTTAACATAACATTGTTACTACAACTACAGTCAATAGCAAAAGTACAAAGAATACATCAATGAAAGATTCAAAATTATTTATTATATCTACCAGAATTGAACTTCTCATTTTTAAATGTGAATAGTTAGGTCATTTCACAGGATAGAGAAATTTTCTATCTTGTCATGCATGTATGAAAATATTTGGTGGATGTAAATATACTTTAATTATCACAACTGATGTATTTCCAGACATGTTCTCTTGCATCTATTTTGCCTCTATGAATCTATTTTTTCTTTAGGTGTTTTTCTCCTCATACATCTTCAGTGCGAATGTAATGGTTAAAGTTGCCACAAGGCCAGCAGAAAATCCAGTAAGTCTGCAGCTCAGTCTGACAATGGAAGCTAGGGAATGTTTCTTTTTAAAAAAGGAATTCAGCATTCAAGACTTTCACTAGATTTTGTTGCAATTTCTTGTTAACATAACATTTGACTGTGTATTCTATTTAGCATTTTTGGTGGCTAGTGATTTCAATTAATTAAGTACATAGCTAAATGTGATGCATATGTTTATGGATAGGTAATCAGAAATGCACTGAATCAAATATACAAAAAAAATATATGTTTACAGTAAATGTATATAGATCATGCATGATGATCAGTAATTTATTTTTTGCAATTAAAAGTGTGACTTGGATAAAGTCACATACCATAGATAATTTACCTATGCAATCATCATGCCAGATAAAGTTTTGCCCTTTGTACAATGTACCTAAATAGAACAACACAAGTTTATTAAGTGTAAAATACATGTTACATAGGGATTTCATACGTTTACATTTACATTTGCAAATAAGTTTGTGTGAACCTTTTTAAAGGTCAAGAGGTCATGTTTATAGCATCACAATGATCATTGCACAAGCTTATGATCTGTGGATGCCTCATCTCATTATCAGTAGTACTACATGTATTATGTACATAAAAAGACAGTAAGGTTCATAATTTCTCAAATGTAAAAAAGAAATGAATAATGTTTAAAAGTTCACAGAAATAAAAACTTAATGTTTTTTGAGAACCCCCATCATGCTTCGTTGGATTTGATCACGTGACCAACTAATTTCATATCCCACTGAACTTTTTTTATTTAGTATTGCTATTTATTTTTTGAATTGCTCCGGAGAACTATTCTGGTTATCAAAAATATACACATTGTATGATATTTTTGAAAGGTTGGTTTGTTTGCAAAAAAGCTCCACCTGTCTGGTTTTATGAGAGACGCACCTAAGCTATCATTGCCTGGCAAACTTGTATTTCCAAGGTAAAGATTATTCTAAATTGAAGTTTTAAAATATAAAAAACAGTAACTCTATTATTTTCATAAATGGGGAAATTTTTGGATCATTATTGTTTACAAAACCTTTATTAATATATGTTATTTGTATTTCAGCATTCAAAATTCTAGTCATTTTTCAATGTTGGGCCTTGGAGACATTGTAAGTAATATATAGTATACATGTACATGGGGAGTAGGTTATTTAATCATAAAATTCATGAATTCAGATGATACGAATTAACACAGAAAAACTCCAGATTTATTTGTGTAAAGGAAGTCAAATTACAAAGCTTACTTTATATTTAATCTATACACTGTACTTAAAGCATAATAGATTTGTCACTGAAATGATATTGTTTAGAATTGTACACATTTGATTTTAATACATTAGTTCTCTGTGTCTACAGGTCATGCCAGGCTTACTTTTATGTTTTGTACTTCGGTATGATGCTTATAAGAAAACACAGACCAACTCAGTGGAGGCCGGGGTTCCACCCCCTCCAACCTATGTCCACAAGGTCACCTACTTCCACTGCTCTCTGATTGGCTACTTCTTAGGTAAGATCCATGCACTAGCTCCAACATGAATTACATGTATTTATCAGGTTATATTTGCTCCATGTAAAAGCTGGCTCTGGTATGATTAATAATAAAAAGGCATCTAAATGGAAGTGCCAATTTCATGTCAAATGTGCCAATATTAATTTTCAAGCTTTAAGCCTGTTTTTTTCTGATTATACCAATATATTCCTGGTTATGATTGTATTGAAGGTTGATTTTGTATTTACAAAAAATTTTTGGCCATAATAGGTAATCCATATTTTATTAGAAACAAAGAAATATGGTAAGGATGGTTCAGTCTAAAAAACTTTCTACAGGAGTTATATTCAGTTGAAAAATGTCTAATGTTAAGATACATATTAAAACTTCTTTTCTGAATTTCAATTAATATCAAGCATTAGAGAAAGCCTTTTTTATAACCCTGGTGCCATTCTACAAGTGTCCCTCTCTTTGTCAGGATTACTAACTGCCACTGTGTCATCAGAAGTGTTCAAGGCGGCTCAACCAGCCCTGCTGTACCTGGTCCCCTTCACTCTCCTTCCACTACTCACAATGGCGTATCTCAAGGTAATCTCCCTACCGGTACTTTTCTAATGGTTACAAATAGAACAGGGATTCTACAGCTATGTACCAAAATTGTGTAGAAATTAATAAATTCTTTAAATACTTCTTGTTTGGGCAACCACAAGAGCAAGGGTTCTCCTGCGATGTACCAAAATCATGTGGAAATTATTCGAATCTTACTACTTCTTGTATGGGTACCACTAGAGAATGGGTTCTCCAGCAAAGCACCAAAATTGTGTAGAAATAGCTGGAATCTTTCATTTACTGTTATGTTTTTAATGGCTTTTCACTAGCCAATGAGTTCAAAAGCTAGAGCAGATGTTTGTTATGATTTTACGTATTTTTATTTTATTCCCTTGCAAATTCATTGAAAGAGAGTGCTTTGATATACTTTAAAATCTGGTCTTTGGTTGCAAGTTGTATGAATGTAATTTGAGAAATGCTCTCAAGAGTTTCGTTCCTCAATAACTTAGTCTTTTTAAATAGGGGTGATTTTTTTTTCTTTTCTAACATAAACTGTAATAGTAAACCTTTGAGATTTGTATTATTTGTAGGGAGATTTAAGAAGAATGTGGAGTGAACCATTCATCGTTCAACCTTCACCAAAGAATCTGGATGTGTAGTTACAGTTCAAGTGTGATGGGAGATAACTCTCATACTCAACTGGCCCCAAATCAGTAGAGGATTGTAGTGCATGCAACATTTTGAATGTGGCAAATTCCAAATGAAGGATTGTAGATGCAATCGAGTTCAGCAGATTTTAGTGCAATGTGTCAAAGTGATGTGATCCATGACATTTTTTATTAGACATTTTTCCTAGAATCAAGTTTTGCATTGACCAGTGACATTATGGTAAATATTAAAACTTCTTGATTTAAGGCAAGCATTATTTAACAAGCCAGCATGGTTGCACAGGAAAACTTACATGTAATTGAATATCATGTGCATTATGATGTTTTATGAATGCCAAAAGGATTTAATCATTAAGAATTTCCAAGATTGGTTCCCATTTATTAGGAGATGTTTTCCACACCCATCAATGTAGAGCATCAGATTTTGTCTTAACAAAAAGAATTGAGGTAGATATTAAATGTATGTGAATGTGAGGAACTACAGAATATAAAAGTGTAAATCATGACTTTTTTTTATCTTGCATTATACAGAGTCACCATGTGTATTCATAGAGAAAATAATTTCACTTGGCTCACATTATACATGTATAAGAAAGAATGAGATCTTTGATGCTTAAATTTCAGTATCTTTTTTTTCATTCATATTCAAATATTTTTTTGAAATTTTTTTTAGAGATTAATATGCTAGAATTAGATATATTTATAATAACATGAAGGAAATTTAACAAGTTAATTACCTACAAGCATTTGATAGAATTAAAGAGTTCAAAGCAAATGTTTAAATTTTTTAAAAGTTCTTTCTTGAGATGAAACACTTTACCTAACCCACCAGCCTTCTCACCATTGGAATGGGATAGCAGAAGGCCAGTCTATGGGCTTTATCTTCATCCCGTTCCTGCTTTAAAAGAGGTACCCAGAACCCATTACTTAAAAAAAAAACATTAATAGTGCTTCTGATGCACTTAGGATTAATGAAAAAATGGGATTTTTTACATCATGCTTTAAGTCCATAGACAGAAGAATATTGATTTTTTTTTTTTTTTTTTTAGAATTTTTATATAAAAACTGGTTGATGGTGAATTGAATACATGTATGTTACTATGTAACATGATGAAAAAAAAATGTTTGCTTTATACATACTTGTGATCATGATAGATATTGAATAAATGTTGTATAAATATTGCTTTATATTGTATTTCATTCCAAACCTCCCCAGATCAAATCATGGACTATATGACATCACTGAATGTTTCTAAAGATTTACACTACACCGTATGTTCTCCATGCATATATTTGTTGGAAAATATTTCACATTGAAATAGTACCGAGATGAACCTGGTACCGGTAATTTTGAAACCAGAGGTCCAGTGGCCACATTGCTCACCTGATTAACATTGGTCATAACTCTAATCAGCTAGCATTAGACTATCCAGTCTAATACAAACTGTGGAATCTTATTGCACAGTGTCTCTATGTTTATGTAAATGATTCCCCCAATGTAGAAGAATTATAGACTGGTTCCCTGTCATTAATTACATGGCACTTGCACTCACAATCAATGACAGCGAACCAGCTAGTCTATTGTTTGAATATGCATATGAAGATATGCTGACCTTCAGTATAAAAAAATTGTGTTTTTAAAATTTCTGACCTATTTATGTAATTATTTGGAATAGATAATAATGCTGAAAATTCATCATTAAAAACCTAATTTACAAAAATATTAAGTATTGTTTCCTCACCTGCATCCCCTATTAACTAGCTGTATGCTTCAGAAGAATTTCTTCTATATATAATCCTATAATTCTACCCCCTCCCCAACCACCTCATTATGACCCTTGGGATAAAAGCAATACTTATACACTTAGAATTTGGTATAAATAGCTAAATATTTATATTCTAATCTATTTTCCTAATTATCTTCCTTTTTAAGAAGAAATGGCCCTTCATTTGAACAGATTTGAAAGTCCTTCTCCCAATGATGCTTTGTGCCAAGTTTGATTAAAATTTGCCAAATGCTTCTGGAGAAGATTTTTTTAAAAACCCCAACCCTATTTTCACTCTTTCCTAATTATCTCCCCTTTGAAGAGGAACTAGCCCTTCATTTCAACAAATTGAAAGCTCTTCTCCCAAGGATGATCTGTACCAAATTGGTTGAAATTGGCTTAGTGATTCTGGAGAAAAAGATTTTTAAAACATTGTACCCTATTTTCACTCTCTCCTAAATATCTCCCCTTTGATGGGGAACGGTTCCTTCGAACTTTAAAGTCCTTCCCCCTGGACTGCTTTGTGCCAAGTTTTGTTGAAATTGGCCAAATGGTTCTGGAGAAGATTTTTAAAACACTCAACCCTATTTTCACTCTTTCCTAATTATCTCCCCTTTGAAGGGGAACTGGCCCTTCATTTGAACAAACTTAAAAGCCCTTTCCCCAAGGATGCTTTGTGCCAAGTTTTGTTGAAATTGGCCCAGTGGTTCTGGAGAAGAAGATGAAAATTTGAAAAGTTTACGATGATGACAATGACAACAACGACAGACAACAGACAAAGCTCACTTGATCCATTGGCTCAGGTGAGCTAATTAAGGTCATCAGACTGTCATAACCAACTTGTGTACAAAGTTAAATGACAATCGGTGTACAAAAAAATGTACATATATTCAGAATTACTGGCATCCTCAAAACCTTTGACCTGAAATCTACTGTTAGCCTTTCAACTGCCATTTAAGTCTCACCTTTTGAACTGAAAATTATAAGGGTTTATAATATCTACCGTTAATAATTGTTGTGGACAACTTTTGTTGTGAGAAACAAACAACATGTCTTTGGGACATTGTATTATTCATCAGTCAAAGCATCATCAAGGATAAAATTATCTTAATTAATACTCTTTGTGGTTTACTAGCGCTTCGGTGACAGCGAGCATAAAATTATCATGAATATTGTTGAACAACCAGGAAAAGAACTATGACTCTATTCACAGATGTAATACCAGACCGTGTACTTTATATGTTTCAGTGTTTTAATAGTACATGTACACAAGATGTAATCTGTAACGTAACAAAACCAATACCACTTGGACCCCTGTTGAGTATGAGAGGTAATAGGATGTACAATTCATACATTTAGGTCTAAATGTGACACGATATTCCATTCAAATCTGAGTGACATCTGAAGGCTCAATGAGAGTATGCCATTCATACCTAAGATAAAACTGACAGGCTGCCCTAGAGAGTCAAAAATACTGTTTTGTAAAGTAATTTTATGTTTTTCATTTCAACAAAGCATTGCATAAATGGTATAAAGCACATCTTTAAATTCATATACCGGTACATCTTTTATATTAAAGAGAGGAATTGATTTTTTTTTAAAACAAAGCAAAAACTTTGTAACTTAATTTTCATGCACCATGCAACAGCTTAGTACATGTAGTTCAAATATTTGAATATTTTGATTCTTTGTGTCGACACATGAATTTATTTCTTGACATTTACCCGCAAGTTTAAATTTACATTATATTTAAAGAGATTTCTTAATTCTGCTCTTGCTGTGTCTACAATGGTAGGTACTTTCTTTACAACTTCCGCCTGAAAAATAACAGAAAACGAATCAAATCAGAATTTCATTGCCAAAGAAACAGGCAATGAAGATTTCCTGGTATTCTGAACATGTTTTCAGAGGTATGTAGCAGTGGAAAGGGGGGGGGGGGGTAATATAATGCCAATGCTACATAGATATATGATATAAAATTAAGAATAAACTGAAGCCATTTACCTGTATAAACTTATTTGGACATTTAATCTCCATGGAAATATCTAACTGGTCAAAATTCTGATTCCAATCCCAATTATTGATCTTCTGCAAAAAGAAAAGATTACATGTACTGATGGAATTAAAGTGATAACACCATGACGCAAGGTGAAAATCAGGGAAAAACAAATCAAATCGTATCCTAGCTATTAATCTTTTTAGAGGAATTATACGGCGGTAAATTAGAAACAATTTAGAATTTAATTTCATATTTAGGTGATGCTAATTTTTCTTACTAACTGGGTGCAATTCGTAGACAGGAAATTGGACATAGTCCATCATTTTCTCCCAGACAATGTTTTCTGCAAGTATATAAGGTGATTCACTGGTTATTATAGAGCTGTGGTACTCCCAATTCCCAGGTTTTGCACAGGATAATACATAGTCCTAAAATTGAGACAATGAAATGAAGGTTAAGAAAATTCTCTACCAACGATTACATGCAAACACAATGTCAAAGTAAGAAATGAATCAAGATCTGCAAGGACCATAGGCCATGTTGCTCAGCTGAGATTGTTTGATACTGTAGATTCCTTATTTTATGCAAGTACTTAATTTCGAGGTTACATGGTTTTGCATCAAATCGTGATAATATTAAATTGCGAATGCCAAATTTTTTTCATAGGTTCATTTAGTATACATGTACATATGTCTAAAAAAGAGAAGAGAAATATTAAAATCCTTGATATATGCTTTTCGCGATTTTATGTGTTTAATTAGGAATCTACAGTATTATGAAGTGTGGTGAATATCCAGACTACAGCTATAGGAAGGCTACAGTGTTCCAACATTTAATGATGACTTCTTCAAAGTAGTTATTTTTACCAGGTTACCAGTGACAGTTATCTCTCTTATGCAAGATTAAATCCTGAAGATTAAATCATTTTCATGTTGGCCTATTACTTTTATAAATTATAATTTATAAACTTAACTAAACTTAATGACATACATGTACATGTACAAATTACAACTCCAAATTGCAGTTCAAGAAAATCATGAACAACAACACTATCAAAACAATCAAGCTTTTAAGCTATAGTTTATGAAATACATACTCTCAAGTCATCCACGTTGTCATCATTCAGCGCTGAGACAATGAAAACTTCCTGGAAATTTGACCACCCGGTCATGTTGATGGCTGACTCTGGACAATTTTCCAGTTTCTTAACAAAATTCTGCCACTCTTCATCAGGTGACAGCTCTTCTATCCCATCCCCCTCTTGCTCCACCCTCCTAACACCGCTCCTCCCCTCAACTTCATTGTGACCTTGACCTTCGTTAATTGCTCCTGCTTTGGATGCTTTGTATTTTTCTATTACTGAGTCAACAAATTTTTGCTGCTGATTTTCCTTGGTCAAGTGGTGTGTTTTCCTGTTGGTAAGGATTGGAATTGGTTGACTTTCTAATTGTTTGTTGGTGAGGGAGGCTATAGTGTTCAGCAAGCTTCTCTTGTTCATTACCCCATCCACCTAAAAATTACAAACATCAATTAACAGGTTTGTTCATCATTAAATTCAAGACTCGTTTTATTAATATTCATGAGTATCTATTTTTGTTGCTATGAAAAAATTCTAATTTTGAAGAGCATAAATTTGTAGACAATGACTTTATCAATTAAAAATTTTGTCAGTTTCTTTCTTCGTACAAAATTTGCATGACTTCATGGATGGGCCTAACAATAACATCCCTAAATAACAATTACCCGGTACATCATTAAAATACATAAAAAAGCATGAAACTAAACTGTTTTTCATAACCACATTGTATTAATGCATGTATATGTACCTTGTTTAAAATCAGAATGGATGGGGTGTTTTTATGGAGATGTAGGATCTTTGTCACTGTTTTACTCAAGGTGTTTCTACGGAACTTATCTTTGGCATCCACCACAACTCCTACTGGAGAAAAATCCAGAAATATCTACTGGTTATAACATGATATTCAACTAATGATTAAGAAATGGATGAGAAAAAAGAAAATTTCAAGCAGCGTGTGTGAAGAATGCAGTCATTCTACATATATTCTATTTTCTGAATGACAGACCTTCAACCTAGATGATATGTCCTTGACCCAATCAAGAATGTGACTGTTCTTTTCAATCTTTTTTTACATGAATGTTGCATTTATCCTCTTGAGTATATTCCATACCCAAAATTAAAATCATTGAACATCATTTATGAATGATTGTAACCTTTAATAGTGTGTTTCTTCAAAGTTTAGTAAAATGTGACACATCAATTTAACTTGCATTTTACCATAAGTAAACCTGTCAGGTTTGAACAAAATAATGATATTGCTTCTCAATGAAATATCTACCTGTGTTCTTTTTTAAAACTATACTACTAAATAAAAGGTAATACATACACAGGTCTACTTCACTAGCAGCCTTTTCAGGGTCCACTGCAACTGAGGATGGGACACGGTGCCTGAAAAAAACACACCTCATGAATACAAAGAGAAAGATTATGATTTTTAATCATACATGTGTATTTTGTTTATTTCTCTTTAATTTATTCTCAACATTTTAATTTGTTTGCCAGTAGTGACGTAAAAGTATTGTGTACACAAAACAAGGTTGTTCTATGGTATGAATATTGACATCTTAGAGAGGTTAAGCATTTGATCATGTACGTGTATATGTGACTAGGGGAATCCCCTTATTTACTGCGTGTTACGTCATCAATTTTGCACTCCGCGTAATTCTACAAGTTGTCAACATCGTGTAGATTCAAAAGTACACGGAGGTAAGAACTTCTAGCTTCTCACACTCAAAATGAATTTTTTTTGTATGAAAAACTATATATATTTTAAAAGAATAGGATACATTACATACAATTGTTTATCTTACTTGACTAAAATCAGAGAATTACTTTACCAAAAATGATTGTAAAATTACATTGTTAAAAGACGGTCATCTGTAGAGGACATTTTTAGTTAAAAAGGCCTTTTTGTACATTGTATTGTATTTGTACATGTAGCACTGAAAGTCCATTCTACGCATACTCTCAGTGCTGATGTTTTTTTGTTAAAACGCATCTGATTCGCTGATATAACAGCTCCTCGAAAGGGGAAAAATTATGTTTGGGGATAATGGGTAGGCGTGGTCACCATAGACGGAGTAGACTTCACCATTTGCTTTTGTCATATGTTGTTGCATTTGTTATTCAACACCGCTTTCCCTTAGCATACCTGCATCATGACAGCGGCCGTCAGATGGACCAAACATATGAACAATCATTCCGTCAGGTGTCTTAATACATTGGAATTTAAGATCATGTACTCTTTTATGACCATTGAATACCAATTGCTGATGAGATTGTGGTCTGCATATCGGCCTCACAGTTCAGTCGATAAACCCCCAGCAATTTGCAAGGGGTGCTCCACATTTGTTGACAGCTGCAACCATCTCGTCCAGTTTCGCGTGGGACAACCACGGCTGATGCAAGTTTTCCAATTTGTGTCCGTGGTTTGAATCAATAAGGTCTAAAACCATGTTAAAGATATAAGATATTTCAGCCGTTGATCTTCCAAACATGTGTGAAAGATCTTGCAATCTATTCGGGTATGCTAATCTACGCATAAGAATGCACAAACCCTCTATTCCCGAGCACACAGTTCTATTCTTGCACACAATTTTGATAGGTATACCTAAAGCGTCACACAAATCACATATGTCTTGTTTCCTAAATCTAAATAATGTACGGAATTGTTCTTCGCTGAGTTTATCAATCCCTAACTTATGGTAAATTGATGATTCTTTGTGGTCATCCATACATGAAAGAAGTAAAAGATCATCATCACCTTCCAGCGATGCAATCAACATCATAGTTTGAGCCATTTTTATTTAAGATTGTATTAATCAAACACTAATTTTGATTAGTTTATTTCAATTTTTCATCCAATCAAATATTATGTGACATCTCCCTGTACACATATGCATAAACGTGCAGTTTGTTTAACAGGACGCAACATTAGATATGGGTACTTGTAATCTTACTTCTAACTCTACATGTATGCGTACACGCACACGGTCAAATGCTTAACCTCTCTAATATCACCATAACTGCCTTAAACATGCAAACTGTGCACACATGTAATTCTATTGTATACAATTTAATTTATTTCAAACTCATACCAACGATATGCAATATTATAATTATTTTTTTTTGGGGGGGGGGGGGGAGGGGGCAGTTTAAAAGATTTACCTTGCCTTTGCTTCAGGTGCTAGAATTCCTGGAGTGTCCACAAATGTCTATAAAATATCAAGAACATGTCACTTTACTTCACTGAAATTCAAAAAGATCTGCTATGACCTTTACATTTGACCAAGAAACATTGTTCAAGGTCATTGTAAACAATTTATCCAAAAAGCACTCTTTATGTAAAGTATGAGTCAGATAAGGTTAAGAGGGCTCGATGGTCGAGGCCATTTTTAGACTGTATTGATCTCCTTTAAAAGAAGAGCTCTATATAAAAATATAGGGAAATACCCAAATTTAAAAGGTAAAATATATGGATTTTTTCTTTACTAAATAATAGTTTATAGCTAAACTAATCATATTTTAAAATTTTAGGCAGATCTGATGGTTAATTTGTTGACCATCCAGCCTCCTTAAGAGGAAAGAACATGGTCAAAAAAAGGGTTTTTTCATGAGTTCCGATTGGACCTTGACCTTTAAAGGTGGTTCAAGGACATTGCACACCATTTACCCAAAGGCACTCTGTGGGTGAAGTATGAGCCAGATTCGGCCAAGAAAAGTGAAAATATGCACCAGCAAATTAATGTCATATGGACAGACAGCTGGACAGCTTGACAGACTGATCACTATAGAACACCCACAAAGTGGGGCCCTAACAATTCCAAGATTAGTTAAGTAGTACTTATAGCCCTGTACATAGAATTGCTTATACACAATATAGATCATGTCTAGGAGATTTTTATGTGGGATTGGTGATCTTACTATCTGGCATTCATCTTGTGTCAGGATTAACAGGGTGTTTTTCCTTGTGGTATTGGCCTTTCTTGAGACTGGAAGGATCTGAAATTAATGACAAAAAATACTGGCTCATTAACTGGAATTAATTGTAAAAACAGTTCTAATCTGAAGTATATATACTTATAAATCATATAAAAAATATAATGAATGTTAGTACTGTATAGCAGGTTAAAATCGCGGTCGGAAAAGATTGAGATTTTTTCATCTTGCAGCAAATCGCGGTAGATTGAATTCGCGGAAAACAAAAATTTGTAAAACATAAAATTCAAACCCGATTGAATTTTACAAAATACCAATCACTGTTTATCTGTATATGGTACATGTATATAAATCACAACGTTGTTGAAAAACGAAAAACAATTATAGTAATGCTTTTCGATAAAAACACCGGTATGTGTAAGACCCGTTCTTATTATTGTTCGGCTAATATAACAGTTTCTTTAAGTGCACCCCATTTTATAATGGAAAGATTGCTTTTGTCAATTGAGTTTCACACCTTTTTACGAGCTAGACACTCATGAGTACCTTGAAAAACCCTCCGAGCCCCCAAATCACTTTGAAATTTACTGATAACACTGGGCAGACAGAATTAGTCATGCATCACCGCACGTGACTTGGGTACATGTAGTTGTCAAGTGTCATGTTTGATTACTGCAGTTCTTTTTTAAAGTTTATGTATAAGGAAGAATATGCTTAATAAAGAAAGGTTTTGCACAATTCTTGTTGGTTATCTGATTATTCTATTTAAAGAAGTTATTAAAAAACGAATTGTCTCATGTATGCCTTGTTAGATTTAGTCAAAACCGGAATTAGAGGAAAAAAAACAAAATGGAATTTTTCCAGCTAGTAATAGTAATTTTAGCAATAGCTATGGTCGGTTATTATGATAGACCGCTTAATACCATTATTTTTCCTGACAAAATAACTATTTTATTAAGCGAAGTCAACGATACTGCAATGCCATTAAAACGGAAACATATTTCTGTTGTGTGTTTTCATGATAAGATAAATGATTTAGTAAATCATATTTCTTCATCATTATTATAGTCAAATAATTATGCACTAGATGTTAACTTCGCGGAATTTTTATTTCAGCAAATATAGCGAAAATTAACTACGCGAGTAAATCTCCTGCTATACAGTATACAAATAAATATAAGTCCACTGCATATTAATTCACATATGTTTTTCTAACATGTAGAACAGAATAAAAACAAACAGTGGGAAGTCATATTTTCCATCAAGTGTCTATTACCCTAGCATCCATTACCCATGGTTTTTCTTCAAATTACCTTGTGCTGTAAGAGTCTGTTGATGAGAGTTGATTTGCCTACATTTGGGTCACCGATGATTGCCACTCGCAGAGTTTTGGCGTTGTGTGGTTGATTCGGTTCTAATGTTACCTTCATAAGTTGTTCCTCTGTTGGTTTTTAGACAAAAAAATTATACATTTATTGCATGAAATATAGGACCATCTAGCATGAATATTCATGCAGTAAATTATTCACCACATCGAAACAAGATATAGCTATAATATGGAAAATGTTCACACTATGTTCAAATATTTGACCAAATTTTCAATATAAAATATTCTTAAAGAAATCTCACTTAAATTTGCAGCAAATTTTCTAAGCAAGCTCATAACTGTTTTACATTTAAAATGAAATTACTAATACTTCGGTTGACATATTTTCCACATGGTGCAGGGGAAAAGACAAATCAAAGCACTAATAATAGAAATAAAATGCTGTCTATTAAGAATCTTGGTTGACAAAGTTACCACATATCTGCACATTTGTAAGAATATTCATGCACATACCAGGTGTAAAACAAACCCTTCTCTCCTCTGGGTGAAAATTTGGGAAGTTTGATGTATATTTGTTGTACTCTTCTCCCTTATGTTTTGTACCAAACAGTCTGACATTATTCTTTTGGTAAAAGAGAATGCTTTTAACATGACTCCAAGATAGCTCTGAAAAAGAAGAAAAGGGTTAAGTTTTATGTGACAACTGTCATTCAAATATACATTATTTCACTATATGTACAGAGAAGTCGCCAATTCCGGGTCGTCTCCAATTCCGGGTCACTCGTGTGTGTTTCATGTCACTTCATTTAAATTGAAGCAGAAAAAACTTAATAAATACATTGATCACGAACTATAGGCCTTTCTGTCTTTGATCATTACACGATATTCAAAAATTAACATTTACAGACCCACCAAGAAACGAAATTAGAAATCAAGCGCTTTCGAGATGGAGATTTTCCCTCTACTTTGACATGCTACCCTGCAGCATGGTTGATGTAAAAGTTATGGGAGGGCGTTAATGGATGAAAAATATTGCACATACATTCAGTTATATGTCAGGAATTATTCAGAATAATAACTGCTCAAATAAATTTACAGCAATTAATTAATCAATCGGAAGGAATTTCCCCAATTGCGGGTCACTATACCTGAAACATATTTTTCTACAGATTTACGATAACGTGAAAGAGAGGAAAAAGATATTCAATTGAATAAAATGATCCATCCAGCTCAGGTGTCATTTTATTTATCTTGTCTGTTATTTTTCTTTAAGTTTTTTTTCTTTTTGTCACAATGATGACATAATGACGATCATTTCATTCTGAATCCTGACTGTCATTTTCATTTAGAAATTGATTCCTGTTACTTGAGTATCAGCAGTTGTAAATATATTTTCTGATCGGAATCATTATTTCAATGCTGTAAATTAATAAAAATTGTGTTCTGAGACGACTACCCGACATTACTGACACTTTGAAGTCACATGACCCGAAAATGGAGAAAATGATTCGAAACTGGGGAAACCATGCCTTGTTGAAATGCCTCTGTAAATATTGTTTCCGGTAATTTATTTTGAAAAACAAAATGAATGCCTAATAACTCACAAAATGTACTTTCAATATATATATATAGTATAAAATTTAAATAGAATAGCTTTGTAAAATATCAAAGATGACCCGGCGACTTCACTGTATCAGAAAATTAGAACTAAATTATTTAACTGCATTCTTTTTAAAAAAAACTGCGCTATGATAAACTGCGATTGACAGTAGCATTACAACTTGGTCTTCAAATGTTGTTAGAAAGTGGGACTTGCCATGACAGAGCGCCTGCAAGCAAGGCTAACACTTCATCATCATGTTCATGTAAATTTGATTCTTCGGGTCCTACATGCTAATGCAAATAGGAATGAGATTTTCAAAGCCAAAATCTTAATCTCACTATTTAAAAACCACTACAAAGATTTCTAGTGAGACGCGACATTAAAAATAAATTTACTTACCTTGATTCAATTTCATTAAAAACCTCATTGACATGGGCGCAGTCATTTTGAAAGTAAAGTTAACTCGTTCATAAATCGCTAAAATTTCGTATTTTGAGCCCGATGCAAAATAAACTCGAAAATTAATGAAACATCATCTATTATACATGTCCCATGGAAACATTTAATATAAAAGTTTGTAGCCAGACTTTATAAGAATGAATTATGGTCATTCACCTGGATTTTGATGCAACATTTATAATTTAATATTTGCGCACATGGTAAGTAAGCTTATAAATATACCTATCCCAATAAAAGGTTTGTCGCATAACATTAGTCTTCGAATTTTACCCCTTCAGAAAAAAGTAAAAAATATTTTTGATGTTCAATACTGTCAAATATAGAATTATCCGTTTACATGCATGTGTAAAGTAAATTCATACTAAACCAAACTGGGTAAGCTACTTTAATAACAACGTGGATTTTTTTAGAACTTGTTTCCGAATCCTATTGTAAATCAATATAATCTGCTGTTGTATTTGTGGCATTTGCTCAAAAATGTTAACTCTTAAAATAAATTCAAGAACTTCTTTCATCTAAGGGTTTTTTGTGTATATATGTAAATACTTATGCTTTTTCTTATAATTATATGTGTTGCATGTATGTATAATTGTATGTTCTGAAATAATCCTCATATGAGGGAAATAAAGTACGAATGAATGAATGAAAGAAGAAGCAGAAAATAGGGTTTGATCAATTAATTATTATATTTATATTGAATTATCTAGAACTGGATAACTGGGTTTATACCTGTTATTCTGTGCGTAAATGAAACATTTTCATATGAAAAATAAAATGAAATGTTCGCAAACGCTGGATTCTCCTATATCTTCGTTTCACTTTATTATTTTTTTTTTACTTATGTGCGTCTAGATCTTTATTCTATTTGAATAAGTACATACAAATGAAATGTACAATTCAAAACAATTTAGAACTGAGAGTGGTGGGTACATTCATGGATGCTAATCCTGTGCATACCTAACTTGGTCATAGAGGATCAAACAATATAAAAAACATCGCATATTATTCCTTTGGTACATTTTTTTTCTGCGAGAAATACTAAAGCAAAAACCTTGTCAACTAGTGATGGTTCCAGATTGCATGTGTTCCAAAATTTACTTCCTTCTTTGAATAAGATAGATGGAGTCATTGTGCTTAAATCACCAAAAAGGCTACACACCATATGAACTTGTGCCAAAAGACTTTATAAGGAGTCAGACAAACGCCTTAAATAAAGCGAGGGTAAAGAGTTTTTGCATTACGAACAAAAGACTATAAAATGATAATGGAGATATGATTTTTCCGCTTGATTTAGACAGGAAGTAGAGGGATGGTATAAGTCACGTGATTGAAGCAGTTGCTTTGGCGCCATTTTTCACTTCCCTGTCGTCTAGACGAACGTAACAATTGCTCCGTCATGCGGTACGGGACAATCTGTTCACATTACGTAGATAAAATTTCTATCTCTGAATATCGATGCTTCTTTAATTGCACTAAATGGGAGAGGATTGATTTTTGTTCAGATCCCAATTGAAGTTTGACATTCGGTAAGCCGAGACGAGACCAAAATGGCGCTGGCTCGCCAGATAATGGACTCGTTCTTGTCTCCAAGGAACGCATCCATTTCTAATTCCCCAACAACGGACAGACGACAGAGAAATAAATGGCCAATGGTTGACTACAAATTGAATGTTTAGCTTTTTATGGGCCTCGCCTCCTTTGGGACACTGGTATCAGCAAAGCAGCCGCATTAGTTTTCTGTGCTCATATTTTCACCCCACTCTCCGATGTTTTAATAGATAATGTGGAATTATCTGAATAGAAACATCACATTTTTCTGACAGTCTATTACGAAGAAGAGTTGTCAAAATAACGATGTTTGAAGATGAGAAAAAATGAGAGTTCCTTAGATTTTCATCACAGAAGCGAAAAAAAATGTAGATTATACAATAAACACGACAATACTTTGAGCTTCTCATCGCGCTTAGGGGACGTAAAATGTAGATCACAAGAGTTTATATTAAAATGTTGAATTCGTTCCACTGAAGGCAAATTTTTCTTACTTATGAAAATTAATGGTTAAGAAAGATAAATCAGCTACCAAAATTGCGATTGTATAAAAGTATTAAAACAAATCTTAAAACTGAAAATTACCTTGAAATGAACATTTCAAAATCTCAAAGATCTATTCTTGCACAATTTATATGTGGGATACTTCTAATTAGAATTGAAACGGGGCGATATAAGGGGGAACCTCTCGATGAAAGAATATGTAATTTTTGTTTATTAAATGAAATAGAAGACGAGTGTCACTTTGTATTGAATTGTACTTAGTATTCTAATTTTAGAATGGAATTATTTAATAATATCGGATACAACCCAGCATTAGTAATGTCTAACTTAGATTGTATCTTTGTGCTATAGTCGAATTTCCCTAGACAAACCTTTAAATACTTACTTGAGGCATACATGTACAGACAATATTTATTATATAAAAAACGCAATGTGTAATATGTGTATATACATGTATCTTATAAATAATTGTATTTGCAGTGACATATAGGCCCGATGGACCGGGTGTTTCGTTATTTATTTTGTATGACGTATATGTAATTTGTTATGATAATACATATCACCATAATAAATTATTTACTTACTTACTTACTTACTTACTTACTTACTTACTTACTTACTTACTGTATTTCTTTTAGCTTATGAAAAAGCATCCAGTCAATTATATCTCATGGTTAATTATGTAGCTTGTTCTTCCTAAACAATAATTAAAGTTTTAATTTTAATTAATGAAAGAGGATAGTTTTAAAATCTCTTGAGCAAAAATACTAAATTTCAAAACTTTCGTATTCAACCATCCATGCACATTGCACTGCAGTATTTTTACGTCATAATAAAACGGAGACCCCTTAAAAAAAATTATCCCCCACCGAAATCAATTTGCAGTTCAGTTCAGTTTATTTTCACTCAAAAACCATATAATGGTACATGAGGTACAAAAAATAACATATTTACATATATACAATATAGTTGTAAAGATCAAAAAAGTAAATGGGGTGAACAAACCATTTGATTAATTTTTTTAATAACAAACACAATTTTCTTAATGTCGTATAATTGTTTGAAGACATGATTTCATAACACTTTTTAGTATAAGGAGAAGAAAAGCAATTTTTAGCTTATATACTTACATTATAATGATAAATAATTAATATCATGGTGTTTGTGTTTTTTTGTATACACCATTATGATATGTGTCTTAAGACATATACTAAACTGACATGTAACCTTTTAACAGTATGTGATCAAGTAAATAAAAATAATGGAGCAGATTATCAATAAACCTATTAATATTATATCTTTAACTATTTGTAAAACTTTTTAAAAAATGAAAATACAATAAATAGAATACATGTACATGTAATATGTAGGTAAAAAAAAAATCTATGCACTCTGTCGAGTCTTTATCTGACCAAAATACCTTTACTTTCATTCGTTTTAAAACCTTTATATGCATTCTTTTCAACTCAAAATTATTAATGGTATTCAAGATGAGAAAGACATAACTCCAGATAAAAAAAACACCAACAAAAATGAAATCTTCGTTGAATTTTGAAGCATATGTTAGACCCGTATCGACCGCTTATCATGAACATTTCACATTTTTCAAGTTGGTCATAAAATGATTTATTTTCCTAAAACTGTTCTTTGATATTTTGTTGAGTGCTTTAATTCAATATTTACCATTAAGGAAACAAAAACCTCGGCATAACATTGCAGCGACTGTTATAGACGCTGGCGGGATGACATTTGGCGCGCTGCGGCACGTGCCTTATTGCCACGCCCACTTTGATACAGTACATGTAAATTACCTCTTTTAACTTGTCCCCTATCGCGGATTCATTATTCCACGCATGACATCTTTACGGTGTTGAACTAATTAATTGCAGTTTAATAGACAATTCCATTTGTAAATACACAGAGACCATGGACCTCAGAGAATTGAGTCTGACGTGGAATTTTATTTAATTTTTTCGTCAGTCTGTCCTCTATGAGAAAATGACGAGTAGAAATGTGTCTCACGTTTCAAAAACTATCTTCAAAATCTAATCAGAATGCTATAAAATGCCTAACGAATTTAGGAATATGCTTTAATAATGGATGCATTTCATGTGTTAATTTTTTATAATTTTTGACATAGTTATAAATAAGATTTACGGTAGCTTTTCGGATAAATTAATGTATTAAAAATCATGCATGAAAGTTAGAGTAAGTAAAACCTCTATGAAAATTATTTTAAATGAAGCTGATATTTGTTGTTCTAATTGTTCATTCAAACGAAACGGGGAGTATTGTTTTATTTCTGCTAACTATTTAATGCATTGAGCGTATTTTTTTAGCACAGGCACATGGTTTTATTTATTTTTCTCATAATAAAAAATATATACCCCCTATCTACTAATAAACGAGGTGTGTTATTAGATAGGGGGTATACATTTTTATTATGAGAAAAATAAATAACGTCAGGTGCCTGTGTTTGGGAGCATGTTTCTATGTACTTTAATAAATGTTATTCTTTTTGGGGGGTGGGGTGGGGTGGATGCGAATAAAAGATATGTATAGTTTCATTAACATTTTTTGTGTATTTAGTATCCAATATATCAAAACAGAATTTATAGTTTCACGCCATGTTGTATGCTTATTCTGTTGTCATTTATTTACCAGACTCAAAAGCTCTAAATGTAAACATTACTCGTCAACTTTCATTTTAACGTTTGGGTAAAATGTGAACATTAAGGTTGACTTAATAAATAAATCAATATGTTGTGCAAGTTCAGTTGCATTTATATTTTCTCAAAAACCGTAATAAAGGTACACAGGGTACTTAAGTGCATATTATCATATAAATTTAATGCTACAATGGGTTTAATGATTAAATCCTCAATAGTTACGAAATCAACAGAATATAGCGTCATTATAAATTCCCTATGTATCAATTCAACATTCGTGTTTTTTGTTTAATTATTATATTATTTTTACAATAGAAGATTATTTTAATGTTTCTATGTTTGAATACACGATAATAATATACATTCTTACACAAACATACAATAATTTTCATGGATTTCGTTTTTTACTTTACATAACACAAAAACTGAATTAAACGCACGATAATATTTGCAGATTAGATGTTAATAAATGTTTTTTCAGTCATTTAATTTGTTTCTGAGTTATCTGAATTAAAATAAACAGGTAGCAAAATTCAATTGTGTTTACAGTCAAAAATTTCTGTTGCTGAAACTTCTTTGTATCAAAATTCAATTAACTCAGATACAGATTGTTTTTCAGTTGCCCAAATCTCAATCTCTCTCTCTCTCTCTCTCTCTCTCTCTCTCTCTCTCTCTCTCTCTCTCTCTCTCTCTCTCTCTCTCTCTCTCTCTCTCTCTCTCTTCAACGCGAATCTGATCCGGCAAAATTCGCTCTTCATTCCCATTTTTCCCGGCGGTTTTTTTGCAAAACATAAATAAATGACTTCTGCACACAAATGATTTCTAATTTTCATTTTGCGAAAAATGATTTATTTAGATCGTTTCGTGTCGGAATTTATGTACTTTATCTCGATAGAGAATAGAGCGGTAATTACTAACGCTCCAAATTGAATTCTCTTCGTGATTGAAGGTGTGAATTTCCCGGCTACGGCTAATGTCCCCGAGAAGCGAGTCAGAGGTCACAATATTTCCGCACCTTATTCTACTACAACGGTCCGAGACAGGAGAAGATTTTCCAAGTGGGACCGTTTTCGATTTTCTTGTCTGCTTGTGTAAAGTGTAAAACATGGAAAGTGACGCATTGTTTAAAATAAAGCACGCATACCAACACGATAGGAACCTATATTTTTTGTTCAGGGGCAGAAATTTTCATTGCCATGCTCTTTCCAAAGTGCGGTCCTTTTCTTTAAAATGTTTTTTTTTCTCTCTCGCATGCTTAGAAATGTTTATTGCTGACAAAAAAAAGGCGCCATTAATATCTAAGCGATCCCTATCTTGAGTTTTACAATTTAACTGCTTTATTTACGAGACAATGATTCTAGTAAATTGAAATAATATTATTTATATCAAAAAACATATTCTTTACTACTTGAAATTTGCAAGTTCTTTGTCGTTCAAAACAGTCACACATTTTGATACTTTAAGATGTAAGGATTTAAGATTGTTTCTCCTATAAGTAAAATATTGCGTGAAAATACTTTTTTTACAACATGCAAATTAAAATGCTTTATTTGTATTTTTACTTGGAGCAAACGGTGATTGTTTTCAATCTTTAGTTATGTATATTGCTCCTTAAACATCATTGCTTCTAATATCTGTTCAACTCTCTCTCTCTCTCTCTCTCTCTCTCTCTCTCTCTCTCTCTCTCTCTCTCTCTCTCTTCAAACACCGATATCAAAAACAACTTTATATTTTTCTTTAAATTATACACAAGATAGAATCAATAGAGAATGACTTGCTACTCGCAAGGAGAGGGGAAACCTGTCTACCTTTCATAAATAAACACGTTGATGTTAAAATTCTAGACCACTCCCGATTGCCACTGTAATCAAAACAGATGGAAAGGATCGATTCCGAGAGATTGACCAACATGGTGTATCATATGAAAATAGACAATTACCCCGAGATTGTCAATATTCCACAAATCGCGAGAGCTGTATAGCATATTGACATGTGACGATTCTCTCCTCTCAAAAATCTGTAGAAATTTCATTGTGTTCACAACATATGCCATTTTGACATTTTGAACACTGCGGTTGGACACAGAGGTCAAACTTATTGCCATTTTATATAACAGAATTGGCAATCATAAGATCATAAATATACACTGACTTGAGGGTATCAAAATTTATTTATTTGGTTTATATTAATTATTTTAACTACTTTAATTGCATTTACATTTATTGTTTTACTTAGAAAAATTTCACTATTCCAAAACTTCAACATCTCACTATATGAGAATTTTCTTTGATTTATTCAGTATATTCCTTAATATATAAATCTAATTCGATTATATTGGAAGATTTGAATCGGCACAATAACACCTAATTCAATTATAAAGGTTAATAAATATTTACCTACTTTTAATTGATGACCTAGTATATACGTAATCGCTGTGTGATCACAGCCAAGTATAAATCGTCTTCCAGACCCACTAATGCGATTTGTCTTCTTCATTATAAATTTTCCCATTTTCTCCCAGAAAAAAAAAACCTGTGAATTTTGAAGGAACCCTCATTTAATATTATTGCCGTGAGAAATCACAACTACGAATACTTAGTAACTGTCAAAGTCAATTAAACTAGGAGTACTTCAAAAGACTAATTTAATATCTAGTAAAAACATTGTTAACTAAGATAGCAAGTACCCAGTTATTTTTAATTAGATTACGAAATTTGAGAGTAAGCCTCGTATGTTTTACTAAGGAATTTTGTAATGTCAATTATGGACTTCGAGAATTGATAGACTATTGACTAAAACATGGGAAACTTATGTGTGTTATTATCATGTTTAATAAATTGAGCTTATTCAAACTTCTAGTATATACAACATACGAATTCTTTCATTTTGTTCACCCTCTTTTCAATATAATTAATAAATTTGTTCCTTTTTCAAAATGAAATAAACAAGAAAAAATAAAACATTCTAGTGTGTATTTCAGATGTCTCCAGAAAAAAAGAGTAACATTTTTGTAATTTGAAAAAAATAAAATAATCTTAATCTAATATATAATACCGTCACAAATACTTTAAACAAACTTAAAATTTTCAAAACATTTCCCAATGAAGAGAATCTATAGTTCTTCGTTAAAAATTTCTCGAAAAGGCGTTTTATATGCTAATATAACTTGTATTGAGATTCGTAAAGTAGGCGTGTTCTTTTTCAGATTCTGAACAGAGACAGGCGAGGCTTATAACAAATCAACACATCGGGGCCCAAAGATCGGCAATTTTGATAAAACTAACTCAAACTAGGAAAGATTCTTTGGTGAAAGTTGCAACAAGAATTTGTAAAATTTTGCATCTTTCTACTTGGGCTTTTAACACCTTATCGGGGAAACGGTGTTGAAAACAGCGAGGATTTCTGCTCTGGAGCCTTCACTTTTTGGGCGTTATAAAGTGGTGATTTTTTTGGCGCTTTTCAACAAATTAAGAAGTATTTTAACGCTTTTTAACATAAGGTAAACTTTGATGTTTTTAGGTTCTTTAGTTTAATGTATTATTAAAATATGACTTTGGTTTATTCTATAACGGTAAAAATTATTTCATACCTATAGTGTTAATATTTATTTCTAAAACGGTAAAATTCAATTTTTTAGCTTGGGTTCAATCAAATTCACCATTGAAAGGTGATCGCCTCATAATTAAGTAATCAAACTTCAAGATAATTTTGATTTGTTTGTTGTTTTAAAAGTCTCAGTACGGCTTGGACAAGTACTTCTAAAAAACAAACACAATTAAATTCTCAAACTCCGCCCCCTTAATCAGTTCATCCAATCACAGGTGAGAATCCCGCTTAATTTCCCGACGCAGCGACGAAACGGGTAATTACACCTTTTGTTACCTTACATGATTGACAGGTCTCGCATCTTGGCAGGCCCAGAGGAAACAAAAGAAAACTCACCATTATCTTTTGATTTGTTAAGTAAAAGTTATTTGTCAAAACATCCAGGCTACCTTATTAGGAAGGTCCAACACCACCGCCACTCAAAATAATCTCCACTGCGAAACAAGCACCACCTCAGAAGCGAAATTCCACACTTGTTACCTGTTTCATTAAGTTCTGAGTTTTCAATATGCTCCTGTTGCAGGGCAATAACCACTATTCTCAAGGATCTACTTCTTCAGCATCTATGTATGAGGACGATATTATCAGCCAAAGGGCCAGGGCCTTTCCCCTGGGCCACGGATTGATGCCCACCCCACAGGCTTTCAGTTTTGGATTTCCCATGCACCCTGCTCACGATCCAATGGGTCTTACAAGTAAGTAAAGATTTGTATTTTGTAATTACATATAACTTTGCGAAATTAAACAAAAAATAATTTTTTTATATTCATTTTTATTTTTAAGAAAATTATTACCGGTAAATGCTCTGATTTTTTTCGTTGATAAAAATTAAAACAAAAATTCCTAGTTTATTTTATCTTTTTAAACAATAATTTGAATTAAATAAATCTTCATGTGCAAATATGAAATTAAATCAAAACGGACATATTCAATTTAAGTAAAATGGCCGTTTATTTATAAGTCAAGTATTTTGGAATATTGCTAGGATGGTAATTAAAAAGCTGTCAATTCCAACAACCACTGTGTCAATATCAGATATTTTATCAATGTAAATATCTTCTGCCGTCTTTATCCTTTCAATATAAAAATCGTAACAAGCCAAGAAAAATGGAAAAGAAATCTTTAATTTATATTATTTCTTTAAATCGTTAAAGTATAAGTAATCGTAGATAACTTTTTGTACATTATATTTTCCCGTAAAATAACAGTTATAAAAAAGTAAATCTAATCATTTGGAAAAATGTTATCACATGAAATAAGATAACAAGTTGTCGATGTGTTTCCGACAATTTGTCAAAGGCACGTGTCGCACGCCGATAACATGGAAAAACGGCGTTCATGCACGCGCATACCCATAACAAACAGAATTATACACATTTTATAACCAAATAATTTTTTACCAGATAAAATAATTCGTAATGGAACCGCAATGAATTAATTTACAAACTGTTTAATTTTTGTTTCAAAGAAATATTTATTTAAAAATATTTTTGTGCACAGAAATATAGAATTTAATGAAATTGTATTACGCGATGTGCATTAACAATTTTATTATTCCTTAAATAAGAAAATATGATTTCTAGAATAATGAATTTCTACGAACTTCGAAAAAAAAGTTTGTTTTTTTTTTAAATTTTATTTATATGATTATTTTTTCAGGTCAGAGCCAGCAATTTGGAGGATACCCTCCTCTTTCCTCCCATTCTGACCACAAGAGGATGCTGGGTCCAGCTCAAGGGGACACCATGGACAAGAATATCAAAATCACCCTTGAAAACCGCGACCTCTGGAGCAAATTCCACAGCATCGGCACAGAAATGATCATCACCAAAACTGGAAGGTAAATATATCTTTAAGTCAATTTTTAAACATTGTTTCTTTCCTTAATTTAGCAACTGTTCTACAATACATCTCGTTTGTTAGGGAAAAATAGGCGATATATATTCGTTTCTAAGTCCATTTTTTTTTCTTTCTGATTTATGAACAATACCCGTGGATCTGATAATTGACAAGTTTGATTCTTTTAAAGGATGAGTATCATTTATTATCGGTTTCAATTTTCCGTTTTATCCACTGTCTGTCTGTTTATTACACCGTGGTGGTCATATGATATCCAGACACAAAAGCAAACTGAAATTGACCCCATTTTCCCACGTTACTCTTCCAAACTGACCGCTAGTCCCCAAATCCGATTAAAAAACTAAATTTGTATTATCTTTCATACTTAATCTTTTTTTGTCATTTCATATATGGATTATTAAAATTGTTAGGTAACTTGACTGGTAAATATTTATGTTCCCTGCTGTGCCTTTTGGTTTTCGTGTTAGCTTAAGATCCGTGGTGCAAAAATGGTGGTTTGAAGGGTGTGGGAAATTTCAGTGAAAGGTTCGGAAAGTTTCACCATAAATAACGCGGCTTTTGTTGTTTTTATTTCTGTTGATTATGAAACTACCACCTTCCAGGGGTACTTGAACGATTACAATTGTAAGTTTTATTTTAATCGAGCGTTTTAACTGTATTTGAAAGATGTTAACTGCTGTTCCCGCTCGTAAAATAAAAATAAAATTCTATTCTACACAATTCACTTCTAGATCCTGGTCAAGTCGATTTTTTTCCCTATTTTAATATTTTAGCATGTTTTCTATTCTATCTTTCATTTTCCTTTTTTTTTGGGGGGGGGGGGGCAAAATTGTTCCAACAAATATTGTTGCCTCATTATAAGTATTGATTTTTCTTTTGACTGAATTTTCCGCTATTTATTGAAGCTAGTTTGAACAATTCTAATCGCGTTACGCATTTATTTTGTTTACTTGTTCAGAAAAAGAGGCGGGCTCGTGTTAAGTTGTGATGTCCTTACTCAACAATAGCGAAACTTGAGGTGCATTGTTCAGCTATTTCTTGCTGGCTTTAACGTATTATTTACCGTTTCACAGTTTTCGCCCAAAACTGAAAAACGAGCAGAAAAACTTCGAAAAGCAGAGAAATAGATACTCGACAATTAAAACAAACTACGGGAAGTCTATTTTCTCTAATTAAGATACAAATAAGAGGTACATGTGGCTAAATTTTCGCGCGATGGGGCGAGGTTTGCCCGGGTGCGCTTATTCAATCCTTTGTCCTTACTTGTCCCCTTTCACGCCCCTCGCAGCTGCCCGCCTCTACCCCCTCGTTTGCTGGACTTCAAAAGATACAATTCTGTTTTCCTTTAGTCTAATAAATCAGCTAATCTTATCCCTTTTATTGTGACATCTGCTACAAATTATGTACATGTAAGCATTTTATTCAGATGTAATTTCTTTTGTTAAATTCATCGACATCTATAGCATTTTAATGAAATATATTTCTTGATCTATTCAGATATATTTTCTTTTGTTATAACCAACTCCGAATGTTTAATATTGCAGCAAAATTTCTCACTCTTTAAATAAATTGAAATCAAAATTTATTTAGCTTGAAGAAATTATTTTGGATTAGTGTCAAATTTCATTCCAATTCAACGCGCAATTAATATCTACATTTGTTCTAGAAATGTTTCTGTTTGTAAAAAAATTCCCCATAAACTTTTAATTGGCGATTATTAAATTACCGTGACATAACACCGTCGGCGATTCCTTAATCATAAGAAAACATCGGCATATTTGTCCGGAAAAATTGTCACATCCTGCAATTATCTTTAGTAATTACGGGTAAAGGTGTGAGACAGCCATGTATGAACAAGGTCTACTTGCCGGGATTACAACCCGACTACCGTGAAAAGGAAACGGCGTTACAAGAACAAACGGTGAACAATTAGCAAATTTGTCATTTTTCGCGAAATTAAAAATAATTTTTTTCCCGTCGACTGATCTTGCTTTTTACCCTCCTGTCGGCGTGACTACAATGGTATTAGTGTGAAATCAGACAAATTTTGAAGTGGGTCTTCACACTTTTAAACAACTTACATAAAATCAAAAATGCGTTAATGTCTCCCCTTAACAGGAATTTATCTTTAAGAACATGTTTTTTCAAGAGCAAAATACTAGTCTTGTTTTTTGAATGAAATGCGATAAAATGATCAAGCCGCCTTACGGCGTTTACCAATCTGTTTGTTTTAGTTCACAAAACCAAATTTGTTCATAAGTGTCTCTAGTCCCTCGGAAGTGTGATCTTGAACAACAGATAATTGATTTAAACGAAAGTGGTATTCACAGGTTCAGGCTGAAAAAGTGTTCATTTTTATACAAGCACAAAAGATTTTCCTCGCGTTCACCTCATTTCTTTACACAAATTAAATAAAGATACTGTCTTAAGAATGCCAAGAACGATAATTGTAAATCAACCTTTTTAACTTTAATCAAAACTTCAACGTTACATCATAGACAAGTTCGAACCAATGATTTAAATTCACATTGCATTCATTACACAACAAACCAAAACATGGAATAAAGCATGCATATGCACACATATTTGTAATATCATTGGAAATTGTTGTTTTCTATTCAAATTATTCAAAACAGAACTTGATATACAAACATTTTAGCAGGAATTCTGAAACATCAGGAAAAACGTCATTTATTTACTTATTTGTTTTTAACAAACTTTTTGGCTTTTTTATCATAACGAAAAGATTGAGCAATATACTTGTTGGTTAAATTAGGTATTTATCCCAATATACTTGTTGGTCAAGTTAGGTATTTATCATAATCTTTTTTTATTTGTCTAGGCGAATGTTTCCCACTCTGAAAGTGAATTTGGAGGGTCTGGACCCCCACTCTAAGTACATCCTTCTGATTGACATCGTACCCGTGGACGACTGCCGCT